>WAAE01014709.1:0-57075 GCA_013400495.1 Nicator chloris | reverse complement strand
TTTTAGCTTTATAGATATATTTATATATGATAGATATATTTATATATCTATAAAGTTAAGAATGCATATACACATGTGCATTTCTACTCAATCAGATGAGTTGTGCATCTATTTTTCCTGCCTTCACTTTTATCTGACCTGTTGTGCTGCCTCCTCTGACAAGGCAGCCAGGTAAGCATGATAATGTGGTAGAGGTGATTGCACTTCTTTTTCTGCAGAAAGGCAAAATTTCTGTTCCTTTGTACCCTTGTGTCAGTTTCAGGGACAAATAGCCCCTCAGTTTTCGTAAACCTGGAAATTCATTACTGAAGTGTTGAGTATTGCTGTCCTGAAACTGAGCTGTGGCCAAATTAAGAAGGTATATATTCAATAACTCTTTGGTCTGGGGTCCCTGCTGTGCTCCTGGAACATGATGTACCAAGAAGTAGAGGTAGAGCTTCTTTAGTGGTTTTTCCTTAAAAAAAGGTGAAGGAGTTTCAGTTTCTCACCTGAACTGTTCAGCTTAAGAAATTTTCCAGCATTTGAAGTGGTGACAGATCCCCACGGTTTGCATTTGGAATTCTGATGCTTTCTGTCCAGAAATCCTGAGGTGCTGCATATTTATCAAGTTCAGCTTTTACAGCACCTCTGTGAGATGGAATTATCATCATTTGTCAGATGGGAAGGCAGCAGGATATGGAGTGACCTGCCCCAAATCATCCTGCAGACCTGTGTCAAGAGAGGAGTGGATTCCTTCCTCCCCTAGCTTCAAAATCATCCTTTCATGAATGTGAATTTGCCTTCTGACATAGTCACACGTGATGTTGCTACCCATTGAATCATTTAGGTTGGAAAAGCCCTCTGAGATCATCAAGTCCATTAACCCAACACTGCCAAGTCACCACTAAATCCATGTCCCCAAGTGACACATTCACATGTGTTTTGAACAATTCCAGGGATGGTGATTCCACCACTTCCCTGGCACAGCCTAATACTCTCAAGTAAGAAATGCTGCTTTTCTAACCAGATTTCTCATAGACAGCATGCTGACACCTCTCAGCTTGTTTTATTTCAGTGATAGACAAATTCAGTGCTGTGATGGCTGAACTCATCCCTCCTGTAACCCAGGCTCTGCACAGGGGTCCTGCTGACATAATAAACAATTGCTCTCTATAGCTTTAGTAATGTGAGCATTAATATTGATCCAGCACTGACTTCTCTAACAACCAAAAAAAAAAAATGTATCTGTTATCTTGAGAAACCTCCCAAACAGCTCCAGTCTCCTTTCATTACAGGGGAGAGTTATGAGGGCAGATGGCTGAGGTGATATCCATTTGACCTATAGATGCTAACTCGGGCTGGATCATTAATAAGGTGGTCGGAGATAGGGAGAAATGGCAGTAAAGAGACTTAAAAAGCAATCCCGTGCACAAAGGATGGCGCGTCCAGAAGTGCTGGGTGGCAAATGAGATGGACAAAGGTGAGGAAGTGGCCACGTGGTTGTAAATGCTCATCACCAGGTCAGGCAGCAAACACTTAAAAGCTGATGTTTTTCCATATTTAGTTCCTGCTCTGGTGTGAATCCTTTGGGAGGAAAGAGAGACGTAGGTCTTGAACTCAAGATAGAAATTTCACTTTCTCTAATTAACTACCCCCCTACCGCCAAAAAAAAAAAAAAAAAAAAAAAAAGTGCATCATTGTTTTCTGCCACAGCTGTGGTGGCTCAGGTTTGAAAGCCGCTGCCTGGCAGAAAACCAGCCCTTACTAAGGATCAGGCTGTGGCCTTGTTCCAAGAGAAATTTGGATTTCATTTGACCACGATAGGATTCCAGATTGTCATCTGAGCATGTCTGAAAAGTGGTGAATGTGTGTCAGTAGTTAAGTGCTCGTGAACTTCCTTAGTCCCTGGATTGTTCAGGACTGACCCAGGCAATTTTTTCCAGATGTTTTGGGGAATCCAAGTCCATATAAAAGGGATGGTAATGCTTCTGCTTCCTTACTAAGTTGTCTTTGTGGCTTGCAGGAATGTGCATGAAAGCTGGAGCCAAGACACCCCGATTTCTTGTCTCACCTCTACAAACTGCACTTTAACCTTTCTGCCCTTCCCTGGCACCTCCACACAAGATCACAGAAACTTTGTGGGCCCGCTGCAAACTTTACTTGGCCTTATAAAAAAAAAAACAAGCATTTTCTCCTTTTTTTGCTGTACAGAACTCCAGTCCCTGTTCTCCAAAGCTCCTCTGAAATTGTTTTTTTGCCTTTGATCCAGCAGCTGCTGGTATTCTGCAATCCTGAGTAGGTAAAACATGAGAAGCACCTTGGGATGGGAAGGGGTTATAAAAATATGAAATATTGCAGTGCTCTTCCATGAGATGCAGTGTAAGAGAGGGGCTATTTAAATGGACACTGGGCAGAAATCTTCAGCAAATAAATGTTCTGATCTTTCTCGTAAATGTAAATTTTTTACTGTTGCAGTACTTTATTTTCCACTTTACTGACTCTTTTTATCCCTGTGTTTCTTGTGTTAAAATGGTTAATGTTCCTGTCTCTAAGGTCTGTATCATCAAACCCTATCTTTCCTAGTATTTTAATTTGGCTACACTTTCCATCTTGTGGCTGAAGCAGAAGATTTCTCTAAATCCCAATTTTAAAGTATGATGTTTGTTTTAAATTTTATCTCCTACTTTTAAACGAAAACAAACTCTCAGTGCTGAAGTAGGTGGAATGGGGTTGGGAGGGAATTGCTCAGTAGCAACCGGTGCTGTGTGACATCTGATGAATACTGATTCTTCATCCCCAAAACCTTCTGAGCGGGTGAAGGCAGCTGATTTCTGCAGCAGCTTAAACAGAGATTGAAATTACTTCCGTGATGCGGAAGCAGATTTTTTTCCCCCATAGCAGGTGCAGCCTCAGTCCACAGTGATTTCTCAGTTATACTCTAACTTTGCAGTTTAAAAAATTTAATGTCAGTGCCCAGCCAGGCAAAACCTAACTCCCGAACATTTCTGTTTTTCACGGAAGGCTAAGACTTTATCCTCAGGCAAAGTCTCCTCTCTGGGCTGGCTGCTGTAAATCCTCTGGGCCCTGGCGAAAGCCAGACTTGCTAGCTCATTTTACTTAATTTGTGATGCTGGCAAGATTTGTGCTGCAGCCCAGGGCTCTTGACTCAACTCTCCTAAATCAGAGCATTGACACATTACAGTAGAGAAACAGCAGCGCAGAAAACTTGAAAATAAAGTCCTTGAAAAGAAATGTTTCAGAAAGATGCTGTCTTACTGAGTTTTAAATAGTGTTTAGTAGAATGTTTCAAGTTTCTTGGTGCTTTCTTTGTTAAAGCCACCTGCTCATTAAGAAGTTGGATTTTAGCCTCTGTCCTCATAAATGTTTTTTACTACATATTTCATGTGAGAGTCTTGGATATCTTTCCTCAGAAACCCACCTAGACAAAATGTCTTGAGTTTTTGCAGGTGGGTAAACAGAAACTTGGGGTAAAGTGAAATGAGGTTGTCTGTGTAGGAAGGTTAACCAGCAGAAGTGTAATGATGTAATTACTGCAAATACAAATGTGTCAGGTTAATGCCTGCGTAGACATTCTTATTCAGGACTAAGAATCCTTTTTCCTGCTCGGGTAATTCCATTTTGAAAGTGAGGAAGTGTATCCAAGAGGATAAAGTGCTTGGCTGTGGTTGTGGAGATCAGAGGTTCTCTTTTTAAATCTACTGTGGATTTGTTGGGAGATCTCAAGTCAATTTTCTCCTTTCTCTGCCTCGTAGTGTCACGTGTGGGTGTGAAGATGGTGTTACATGTAGGGAAAAAAATGTTATTAAACAAAAAAACAGAGGAATCACACAGGTGGTATCCACACTGGTTTGGAATAGTTGGTGTCTGGTGTCTACACTGTGTAGATTTCAGGTTTATCTTGTTTTCAGAAGCTGGTTTTTGGTCTCACAGCCCAAATGCCCACTTGCTCTGGAGTGTCTTAAGTGGATTTCTCCTTCATTTTGGTTTCACTGCTGCAGGAAGCCAACATGTGCACTCCAGGATTGTCCCACAATGCAAACAAAACAACAGTAAGGGAGATGATGGGGAAATGCTTTTCAAAGGCATGTTCCTGATCCTAACCAACACACACACGTGATGCTGGGGCATTCCCTTACAGTCATAACAGATAATGTCCACCTGCAGCAGCTCATTAGATGGCATCAGAGACAGAACCTGGCAGGTTGAATGGGGCTTAGTCCTCTGCTTTAACCTTCAGACTGTGCTGCTTCAGGAAGAATAAACTAGGTTTAGGAAGATGTTTTCCTAGTAGTTAATCTGCAGTCAAACTTGTGTGATATATAGGCAAGAAAGCCAGTTATGGTTAATTTTACTTTGACACTTTGTGTTACAGCAAAAAATGCTTCAACCTCTTCCCCTTCATTTAAAAATTAAGGAAGAAATTATTAGGGTGGTTTTGGGTGGAACTGACACTTTGGGCCTGCTCTGCAAGCTCTGCCATTGGTGAGCTCTACCCTCCTCTCCTTTGCTCAGGGGTTCAGTGTTACACTGCAGTGAGGGCACCTGCCAGTTCCAGCAGTGGCTGGTGTGAGACAGGAGGTGCCACACGTTCCTTCCAAGCAGACCAGTAGGAAGCCCTTAGGTCGCCAGTTGTCTCTTCTGGGCTGAGCTGCACATGAATATTTGCTCTGGTGCTTGTTTATTTCTGTAAAACAAACATTTCAATTATCCTAATGCTTTTCTGAATGTTTTTTGTTACAGAAGAGGAGGAGGAGCAGGTTCCTACCGATGGAGGTACATCTGCAGAGGCCATGCAGGTCCCACTGGAAGAAGAAGGAGATATGGAAGAGGATGAGGCAATTAATGATGAGAACTACTTGAGCAAGAGACCATTAGAAAGTCCTGATGCTGAGGAGTTCCCACCTGTGAAAAGGCCAAAACTGTCTGTTTCCAAAGGGGACGCCTTGGACGGAACTGTGGAACCACGTGAGCCTCTTAGCTCAATAAATACACAAAAAGTACCACCAATGCTTTCTCCAGTTCACGTTCAGGACAGTACAGACTTAGCCCCCCCTTCGCCAGAACCACCGATGTTGGCTCCCATTGCAAAACCCCAAGTGCCGACCCCCAAAACTTCAGAGGCAAAGCCGTTTGTACCCAAAACGAAGTCCAAAACAAGTTCTCCAGGACAAAAAACAAAGTCACCGAAAACTACACCCTCACCAGTGGTAGCTGGGAGTCCCATTCGTTCACCAAAAACTGGATCCAAAGAAAAAAAGTCACCAGGTCGCGCCAAGAGCCCAAAAAGTCCCAAAAGTCCAAAGGTTCCTGCTCACGTTCCACAACCACCTGTGAAGCCTGAAACACCGAGCAGAACCCCTCTGGCTGCATTGAGTGAGAAGATAGGAAAAGAAAATATTCAAGTGAAACAGGGACAGACACCACCTGAGCCTGCCCTCAAGCCAAATATGGACAACCAGGTGAAGAAGGTCCCGGTCATGGACAAGACCATTGATGATTCAATCGATGCTGTGATTGCTCGCGCGTGTGCAGAACGAGAACCGGATCCCTTCGAGTTTTCCTCCGGCTCCGAATCGGAAGGGGAAATTTTTACCAGTCCTAAAAGACTTTCTATTTCAGAGTCCACAACTCCTAAACCTTCCGTTCCTGCCAATAATGCAAATAAGGCAGGAGCAACTCCAATACCTGCCTCAGGTGGGACTTCAAGTTCAGACATTTCATGGACAATGGATGACTCAATTGATGAGGTCATTCGGAAGGCAAACATGGGGACACCTTCTAATCCACCTACCAGCTTCACTTATTTCTCCTCTCCTTCTGCTTCACCTCCAACGCCAGAGCCTCTTCTCAAAGTCTATGAGGAGAAAACCAAGTTGGCTTCCTCAACAGAAGTGAAAAAGAAATTGAAAAAAGAGCTGAAAACTAAAATGAAGAAGAAAGAAAAACAAAAAGAAAAAGATAAAGAGAAGAACAAGGAGAAAAATAAGGAGAAGGAAAAGAACAAGGAGAAGGATAAAGACAAAGAAGGAAACAAGGAAGCGAAATTTCAGTGGAAGGAACTCCTCAAAGAGGATGATCCTGATCCGTATAAATTCAAACTAAAGGACTTTGAGGATGCTGACACAAAAGTAAAGTTGAAAGATGGCAATACCAAAAAAGAGAGAGAAAAACATAAAGATAAAAAGAAAGAGAAAGAGAAAGGCAAAAAGGACAAGGATAAAAAAGACAAAGAGAAACTCAAAGATAAGGGTAAGGAAGATAAGATAAAGGTGCCATCAGCACCTCTTGTGTTACCTCCCAAAGAAATGTCTATGCCCTTGTTCAGCACACCATCTGCCATGAGGCTTCCCAGCATGTTACCTTCCTTGTCTCCCATGCTACCTGAAAAACTATTTGAGGACAAAGAGAAACCGAAAGAGAAGAAGAAGGACAAAAAAGAGAAGAAGAAAAAGAAAGAAAGGGAGAAGGACAAAGAAAAGGAAAAGAAAGAGAAGGAAAAGGAGAGGAAAGAAAGAGAAAAGAAAGAGAAAGAAAAGGAGAAACACAAACATGAAAAGGTAAGCTGGTTGCATGAGTTAAGATGGCACACTTGCTTGAAGAATCCACATGGATTCCTGTGTTTGCTGCTGAGCATTGTCCAAGAGCTTTGAGGAGAAGTGTGGTTACAGGTTTGGTGTTTCTTAATAATAACAGCTCCAAGGAAGGTGTCCACCAAGAGCATCAGAGATTGTCCCACCTCTTTGGAAAACAAAACAGTGGAATTCTAGTTCTGTGAATTTGAAATGTGAGATTGTCCTGGCTTTTCTCCACTCACTTTTCACTAGGAAAAGCTGAGGCTCAGACTCAACAACAACACACACAGCAAAGGGATGCAGTGTTGTGATGCAGAAAGTTTGTTCTGTAGGTTTTCACTAGGAGGGCAGCAACCCTATACCTATACCTATACCTATACCTATACCTATACCTATACCTATACCTATACCTATACCTATACCTATACCTATACCTTTCATATAAACTTTACATTTAGTTTTTAAAAGTCTGCTGTTTCAAAGTTTGTAGAAGCCTGGAAATTCCCAGGTGGACAGAAATGAGAAGCAGACTGCCTTCAAATAAATGTTATCTCACATGCTCAAAAGAGTTGCTGAGTCTTCCCGTAGCAAATCTGCCCCCTTGTTGCTCCAATTTGTTTGAAGTAAGAAAATTATTTTCAAATTCTGGTGTAAGTGCTCAAATGTCACCTTTTGTTTCGAGTCTCATGCTTGAGACAGAAGGGGAGAGCTAATTTTCAAGGGGTTTGAGCTCCTTCCATTCCTGTAACTCTTACTGATTTACATCAGCCAAAGATAATTTCTTCTTTCCAATATCACTAATCTTGAGAATATATTTAATGTTTAAGAAATGAAACCAGCATATTTGCATGTTATCAGATTTGAAATCCCATTAGAAGCAGCTCCCCTAATTCAGGATTTGCTCTTATTTTTTTGTCACTTCACCTTATAATACGCATTAAATTGTTAATACTGAAAAGAAAGAAGAAAAGAAAGAGATTGTCTTCCTGTGTGATAACCTTGGATACAAGAGTTCCTAAATCTCTATCCTTAGCCTTAGGATGCACTGTGTGAGTTCCAGTTTTACCAAGATGCACTTTACATCCTGCTTTGAATGTAATACTCAGTTTGTACGAGCTCAGATTTGGGACATTCCTTATTCTCCTTTTCCTGCCACTCTTATGTTACCTGCTGGACTTGCAACAATGTGCTGATTTCAAAACTTGATATAATTTTTAAGTTTACTAGTGGTTTTTCCATGCAGAATCTGGGAGATGGGAAGAGGTTATCGACAGGGTGGTGGCCCAGTTGTCCATGGTAATTTCATGTCTGGTTTTAGACTGCAGCAACACTTTCACAGATTCCCCATTTTATCCGTCTGCCCCTTGTGCCTGAGCTGTTTTGGCAGTATTTCATTGAGAATTTCTGCTGAGATTTCTTTTTTAAGTTAAATATGGGTGTATGTAAAATAGAGGCAATGAGTTGCTTGTTTTCCATACATTCAGTTTTGCATTTCTTCTGCAGTTGTCTGTATCAAGTTTGCTTTAGACTGATAAACAGACACACAAATACAAACTGGTAAAGCTTCAGTATAGACTCATCATATATATGTATTTATTAGGAAAAGGAGTTCAACACTAATAAAAACTTGAACAAATTAAATTGACAAAGCTGCCCATTACCTTGGCAAAAAGTCCCTGTCAAAAGATAAACTTTAAAGCTAGAATGCATGAAAGAGTCCCCAGATAGAATTAAAATTTAAACTGATTCTTGAGAGATAAGCTTTTTTTAAATCCATCTCTTTGCTGCAAGTCAGGATTTTAAAAATAAATTTCCCCTTTAAATCTCTTGAGCGATTTTCATTTTTTGCAAGGCCGCACTGCTGGTGTCCTGGAAAAATGGAGAGTTAGAGCTTTATCAGTTGGTGCCCTGAGGTATGTGGCAAAGAAGCTAAATCCTTGAAGATTAGCAAAAAAAATGCAGCACATGGCAATAAGGGGCTTATATGACTACTAGTATTAGTTCAGGTGAAAGAAGTATTGCTTATACATAAAACTGGACAAATCCACTGACAATGTATTTTTAGTTAGCTACAAAGGAGTCTTATATTGCTGGACTTTACCTCTTTGGTGATTTGGGAAGCTTAGTAATCCACTGTAAATGCTCTTCTGCTGGCCCCAATTCCCAGTATTACTCCAGAATGCTGCTCTTTCGTTTTAACCCCTAAAAGTACATGTTTCCTTAATTTAGCTTTTAGATCACACAATGACTTGTTTAGCCAGCAGTTGTGCTGCCAGAGCAAATGATCAAATTACAGTTTGGACGTTTAATCTGCCACAGCGCGTCCACCTCGGAGGTGTAAGCACAACCTGGGAGATGAGTTCCTGGCCTTGCTGCAGTTTCAGCTCCTGATGGCCAGGAGAAAACATCAGAGTCCCATTTCTAATATTGCTGTAGTTAAACAAAAGACTGACTCAGCTGTAATGTTCCCATTTTTGAGCCTTGTAGTTATTACCTAAGTGCACATCCCATCCTGTTTGGGTGATTGAGGCTTTTTATCAAGTTTCTCCTGGAATTTTGCCCCAGGCTGCTGAAAGGTACAGAGCAGCAAACAGAACACTGCATAAATGGCAGCAAACAGAAGCTGAAGGCTTCATGCTGGGCGTGTTTAGTGGTGACAGCAAGGAGGATAAGCTTTGTCTCCAGGCTTGCCTGCAGCTCCATGCCCCGTAGTGGTGTTGGGTGCTGCCCTCGGAGCCAGAAAAGAGATCTGGGGCACTGCCTTGTGAGCTCCACCAAATGAAAAGCAAACACTTGGAGCAGTTACACCCCACTTGTACTCCAGAGATTACCAGGCGTGCTGTAGGAGTGACTGAGCAGCTCAGGGAGCAGCTGCTGACCCAGTTTCAGCTAACCTTAATAAGCTGAGCTGGAAACTAAAGTAGTTGAGGAACTGCTTCATGAGAAATGGAGCCATCCTTGCATCAGGGCAGGGCTTGCCAGAGCTGCCCCAAAGGAAGCTGCCCTTGCTCCTGTATCAAAATCCTGGCATCAGTGTAGAGGAAGACCAAGCTCTGCAGGATGTAACTGTGAATGCTCCTTAGCTTTCTCCCTGGTCTAATGATGTAAACCCTACACACAAGCCCATGTTGTAGAAAGATGCTCCCTCTCCTCTTGTATCAAAGGATAAGATTTAGCATTGGGATGGAGCCCTGTTTTCCTCTCCCAGCAGACGGGGATGCTGGTATCTGAGCATAAAGAAGTGGTTTATGTGCTTTTCTTCTGCCCCGTGAGCCCACACCACCCTTGTTTAGAATAGTACCAGGGACCTTTATAAATGATATGGGCACCTCTCTGTGCTGTGTGGAAGCTGCAGCAGCAGTGCCTTCCTAAGACATTTTGTATTCAAAACAGGCACTAAAGAAGGAGGAGAAACCTGCAGGAAAAGAGGCAAGATAGCCTGTGCAAAGCCATAGTCCTGAGCCTTCAGTACCCAGATTTCAATTTCAGTCTCTAAGCAGTGGGTGATGTTACGGGTTAAGATGTTGGGAAAACAGAGAAAGGACTCACCTATGGAAAATGGCAGAGAAATTGTTGCAGGCACTAGAAGCTTCAGGGAAAAAAGCTCTTGCAACACTCCAGGGGAATGACGTAACAAAAAAATGGTTCTACATAAACAAAGAGTGGAGAGAGGCCTGTGAAATCAGCTAATCCACATCCATGGAGAGCTATATTCCAAAGCACAGTTCGCTGTGTCAGAGCAGGAACACCACTCAGGCTGCACTCCTTCTCTCTCTGGCCTAGACATCTCCTAGAGACCAGCTCCAGTTCTTTTTCCAAAATGTGTGGCACGAGATTTTGTTATTACCTTTCTCAAAATAAGTCCCACTTGAGCCCTCCCACACTGGCCTGCTCTCTCCCATGCTGCTTTCTGTGCTTTGCATTGGTTGTTTGCCCTCCCTTTTTCTGTGGAAGCTTTATGAAACTGGAGATTTGATCAGATTTCCGTTTAGTGTATGCATATTAGTTTTGTCTCTTAAGTTCCTGGAGCAGATTCAGCCAAGTGGTTGTTTTATTAAATATGGTGACACACATGCTCAAAATGAGATCAGTCTCCATCTCTATGTATGTATCTCTCTCTATATATAATGTATATACACTTGTCATGTATGGATATAAGCTGAGTAATGAATGCCTGGAGAATCATTACAGTGTCAGCTGTAGCATCTGTGGTCATTCTGTACAGGTTTTGCAAACCAGTAGCTCAATGAGAGTTGGTAATTTTGGCATATACTGGTTCCATGACTTCAAGGACATATTCAAGTGGTCTAAATTCCAGCAGATACCGAGATTGGAATTCCAGGCCACTTGAAAAATAGTCATTAAAAACCTCAGCCTAATTGCAGTAAAATGCAGTGGCTGTTATGCCTGTGTGGATAAGAACTTTCATAAAGTATTCAGTGTTGGTGAATTCAGCTTGGAGTTTATTTGCTTCCTTTGTCTCTCCTTTTGATTTGAAAGAGTCATGGTACATTTATGTGATGAACCTGGGAAATAATTGAATTTAAATCCCAGAAAAACGTGCAAACACCAATGGGTCCCTGACGAGTTTGAGTACTAAAAGATCAAAGCATTTTATGTCATTGTTTAGAAACAAACTGGGAAGTTTTGTGTCTCTAGCAAAGTCCTTACTTAATCAGGAAGATTTGCTAACAAATTGTATCAGGAGGTACAAATGCAGCAAAATTTCAGGTTGATTTTTTAGCTGAGAGTTTGTATTTGTGAATTGCAGACTGAGACCCAGCCAAGCCATGGGACAAAGTGTGAGAGAACAGTGATGAGTCTGTCGTAGTTTTGTCTCATTAAGTTGATATACTCTGGTTAACTCCATCAGTGCTTTCATGTAATTAATGTATTTTGGGAGTCTGCTTGCAGTCTTTGATTGATGATTGTGTTCCCCTGTACAGATAAAGGTGGAACCAGTTGTTCCAGCTCCATCACCGGTTATTCCTCGGCTGACTTTAAGAGTGGGCGCAGGCCAAGACAAGATGTAAGTACCAATAAATCCATCTGTGAGGTGTGTGCTCACCACAGTCCATACTCTGGCACTTGTGGGAGGTCTTTGCAGTGGGAAAAGCTTAAAAATTAGTGGCAAATTACATTTATACAGCAAAGAGAATTCTCCAAGTGAGACCCATCACGTTCCATCCATCCCACTGTGTGTCCCATTCCATGTCTTTCTAGGGCATGGATTACAGGACTCCATCTAGGCTGGTATGATGCCTCCAGTGATATTTAGGGAGGTTTCTGTAATGGATGCTTATCCTGAGTGTAACCTAAAGCTAAGTTTCACAACACTCGCCAGCTAACAGTTGTTTTATGCTTTAAAACATAACAGTTGGAATTCCTTTATACACATCTGTTTTATTATAACTGTTGATGATTATTCATGAGTGTACCTAACGCATTTCAAGTGCTGGTTCATTAGCTCCCTAATTACTGGGTGCTGTTGTACAAATAATAGTTACTTTGTACTGGATGAGCATAAATAGGGTGATCCCTATCCTGAGATCATCCAGCATAAACAGGAGGCTGGAGAGGCTGGGGAAACCATGTGTCACTGGGCTTCTTAGGCTGGTCCTGTGTTGTATGTGAAGGGTTTCTTTTAATCAGGTTTTTCATGTTGATTTCATAGCACAAAGCACACTTTCATGTCCACTGGTAAACATGAGCACCACACAGATCTTTCATTTCCATTCCTCACATTAAATACTGCTAATGCAGTTGTTTCTCTTATAGAGCCATTATGAACTAAACCCCCTAATCACTAACTCTTCTGCTCTAGAAGTTAAATGGGATTTTGATGATTGCTTTCTTTTTCTCTGCTGTCCTACTTCTTCCAGTAGGTAACCATGACTTTTACTGGTTTGAAGCTGCTAAGGGATTTCAGTCATTCCTTGGTTTCTAAGGGACACCCACACCCCAGCTATTAGCCATTTTTGCTTTCTTCCTTTCACAGTATTTGAGTGTGATCTAAAATTTCTGTGCCTCAAGTTGCTGTACAAAGTTCCAGCTTTCTCAGAATACTTGTCTGTCCTGCTGAGCATGGTTTGAATGTCCATGGCTGGACATGCTGTGCCTTGAAAGCCCATAAATCCATTTACTTCCTTGAGGAGCCATGGACACTTTTAAATTCTGCTTTTTCAAGGACTGTAGAGTGTTTATATGGGGGAAATTAACTCATATTTTCAAGGCAGAACTTGTGAATTCTGAAGCCATATTTTAGCACCAGTTACCTTCCAACCTTATCTCACCACAGTGTTTCTCAGATCCACACATGTTTTGAGAGGGGACTTCAGACTCCATCTGTTTGCTACAAATCAAGTGAGTGCATCATTGTCATCCCTGCCAGCCCTTAGTGGGTCTCAGATATTGACATCTTGTTTCATGGGCTTTTGGGAGATTCACTTTTATTCCATATCCATTTTTACATCTTCAGTGGCACCTTGGCCCCCTTCTGAAGACCTCATAACAGGCAGAAAGAAAAGCTTTTTGATGTGTAAGGGAAAGTTAAACTTATGTTTCAGCTGTGTTGGTAGTGAGGTTCTAAATATCTGGCAATTATCATATAAAAATCTTGTGTTTCACTTAGCCTGTCTCTGGAGTTTACTGGCATGGGATTGTTTGAGGATACCATGAATCTCCATGGAAGGGTGCAAGGAAAATTTTTTAGGGATTCCTAGAATTTGATACGAGTAGAAACTAGATGGAGAAAATGGTTATTTCAATTTCTCTGTTAGAGAGAAGAGATTTTTGGAGGCTTTTGGAAGTACTCAAGTACCTGTTCAGTTGGAAGTTAATTTGTTTGGGGGATCTTCATGTAGAATGTCTTTAATAGAAGCATTTACAGCTCTTCATGAGGCCACAGGGCTTTCAGGTGTCTGAAGCAAAAGTGTCAGATTGATGGTGCATGGAATGGAGATTCACATCACACCATAAACTCAGCACAACCCCAGCACAGCAGTGGTGAGGAAAATGCCTTTGCAGTGCAGTGAGCCTATGGGGCTCTTCAGCCTGGAGAAGTGAAGGCTTCTTCAGGAGAGACCTTAGAGCCCCTTCCAGTGCCTAAGGGGCTCCAAAAAAGCTGCAGAGGGACTTTCTACGAAGGCATGGAGTGACAAGAGAGGGGGAAATGGCTTCAAACTGACAGAGGGCAGGGTTAGATGGGATATGAGGAAGAAATTCTTCCCTGTGAGGGTGGGGAGGCCCTGGCACGGGTTGCACACAGAAGCTGTGGCTGTCCCATCCCTGGAAGTGTCCAAGGCTAGGCTGGATGGGGCTTGGAGCAACCTGGGGTATTAGAAGGTGTCCCTGCCCATGGCAGGGGGTGGAACTGGATCATCTTTAAGTTCCCTGCCAACCCAAATCATTCTATGATTTTTTAATTTTACTTCTTGACTCCCCTGCTTGAACCAGTGTACAGAGCAGTGACAGCAGCAGCAGGAAAGTCTTTTGTCTTGTCTTTGTGAATAAAAGTACATTTTTTTCCCAGGTTTAAAGTAATTCCTGCATTCAGGCTTGTCTGGAGTGCAAATGTTCTTACAAAATGCATCAGCCCAAGGGAAGTGGCTATTAACAACATTGGGTTAATAGACATGAAAATGTATTATTGCTGAAGGATGGACAAACCACTATTGGAAAAACTGTCCTACTTAAGAGTTTTTTTGCAAGTATTTTAACTGCACAGTAAAACAAGAAGAAAGTAGATTATTATCAAAGCATTTCCATCTTAGTTGTAAACAATTACAGCAATACTTGCATGGATGCCACATTAGAAGAAATTTACTGGATTCCATTCTAATGCAATTAGAGCTAATTTTGTTCTTTAAATGAATAAAAGGTCAGCTAGTAAATCTAGTTTATCTCAAGTCCAGGCTTCAATAAATTGTTTTATTTAATTTGTTGTAAAAGATCTTATCCTTAATGGGCCTTGCTCTTATTGGTTTGCTTGGGTTCTAAAATATTTATGACCACCTTTTTAGATATGATTTGAATGATATGTTGGAAGGGTTTTTCACTTTTTTTTTCTTTCCATTCCAGTGTTATCAAGGTAGATTGCTAAGTGAGTTAGTATAGGAAGGAACTAGAGATGCTATCTTTTTTCAAAACAAAACAAGCAAAACAAAAAACACAGACTTCTAAATTTTAAATGAACTGCAAATGATGAGTAGAGTTTAATACTTTTATTCAATTACATCATGACTTCTTTTTGTCTTGTTATTTTTCCTAAACACTATCATTTTTCATATATAAGGGGTTTTTTTAAATCATATCTATTAATAAGGTGTTGACATTCCAGCTACTGCTACAGCTGCCATAAACTTAAGCAAAAGTACATGTTGTAATGTTTGATACTTCTGATAAATTTATCCTACATTTAAATACAGCTTTTAAGAAAAAACACATGGCTGCTGACACTAATGCCAGACCACAAAGCACAGCATTACTCACTGGGTGCTGTTTCAGTGTTTCTGTGCCCTGGAAGCAGGATATATGTTTTTTGTGAAATCAGGTCTCCAAATTTACCTTAAAATTTCAGACTTTTGCTCCAGACTCATATCATAACTCTGCCATCAGCAGGGAACCTGGAAAGCAGACAGGAAGAAGGGGAAAGACAGGCATTTTAACAATGTTTAACTGGTAAACCTGACCTGCTGCTCTAATGAAATTGCCCCTTGTCTTCTATATTTTTTAAGTGAGCAGATACGTGACTTTCTCCAAAAACAAATCACACACATGCTCAGATATGGATGTGAGTGTGCCTATAAAAATGTATATTAAATAAGCTGTGGATTGGAAGATAAAATCCTAAAAGGATTAAGGGATGAAAAAAAATTTGTTACTTAGATATTTAATGGGCCCCACTAAAAATCTTCATTACCTGGTGGATATTATCAGTCCAAGGCCAGCTTATTTTTGTGTGGAGGCTCATTCAGCTGCATGATACCCCTGTGACAAAAGCCATGAACAGAACCAGCTGATGTCCTGTGTAGAGGATCTCAAAATCAAGGGTCAAGATAGAGAAATTATCCTATGATCATAGTTGTGACCTTTCTGTGTAATATCAGTGACCCAGAAGAATATTTTTGGGACTAGGAGGACAGGAGAACCTTTTTTATTACACCAAGTTTCTTGATTATCCGTCTAAGAACTTGTACGACCCCCACAGGGAAGAATTTTTTCCCAATATCCAATCTAACCCTGCCCTCTCAGTTCTATTTGCTCAAGAATTTGTTGTTTTAAGTGCAACACAAAAGTGCAGTAAATCAGTTCTTCACACCTACTTTTTGAAATCCCACAGAACTATATAATCTCACCTGTAGCATGCAGAGTGCCACCAAGTGTATGTTCACCAAATAAGAGATGACTTAATGAGGGATCTTCTATCTACAACAAGCTTAATTTACAAAAGAGTTGAGTTCCAAACTCTCTAGAGACTGAATTTTCTTGGGAAAACTGCACACACACCTACACGAGCAGATTTTAAAAGGTCATGGCACCAAGGGAGGAGAGAGGAAGGTTTTAACAAGTACATCCATAGGCTTCTTATTGACCTGGCTGAAGGAAGAAATTAGGTAAGGACTATGTTGATGCTCCCCAAAGCTCACTGGGGATCTGAGTTGCTGCTGTAACATGCATGTATTCTTTTAAAACTGTTCAAGCTCTATATGAGTTGTGGAAAAAAAGCTGGATATCCAAGACTTTACTGCTAGTTTGAGTTAAACTAGAATCCTGCCCTATGCAGTTTCCAAGAATGCACTTGATTGTTACAGAATCATCTTTGGTATATATTCAGGATCTTCAATTTTTAATAGGATTGGTCTCATACAGATTAATCAGAGGATGTGAAGAAACTTTTGAACTTTGGGTGCTATTTAGTGGAGCACTAGTCAGACTTTGCTAATTTACATTATTGTCTTCACAGTGTTTGCCCACAAAAGCTGAATAATGGGCTTCATTAAGCTCCCTGTACAGGCATATCCAAATTGTTTGCCTCCAGCCTTGGCTCCCCACATGTGGCTGCAGAGGGAAGGATTGGCTTTTTATTGACTTGTCAAGCTTTAGGTTTGCATTACCAGCCAAGTAGCTCGTGACCCATTCCATTTATTGCACTGTTTTGTGGTGGGGAAACAGGTAAAGGAATCCTGCTGGAAGCCCCTCCTTCTGCACGTTTGGATGAATAAGGGCAGTGTTTGGAGCAGTTAAGGCACCGTGACCAAGCCCTTGGACAGACAGAGTGGCAGCAGCACGGGGCTATTGTGGGCCACAGCTGTGGGCGGTGTTGGTTACCCTGCGAGATGTTTCTTATTCAAGGGAAAGCTCCAGAGGAGAATTCATTGAGGAATTAAAGAGGAGGGGGGGAAAAAAAAAAGTGATACTTCAGGGAGAAAAATGGAGAAGGGCTAACCACTGTTTGGGAAAATTAAACAATAGAGTGGAAGCAGTAAAAGTCTGTGTTTATTGCTGTGCTAATGGGCATCCTAATTATTTTAGCAGGGAAAGGCCATGTTAGCTGTGCCTTGACAGAGCTGCTGCTCTGGGTGTCAGTCCAACTTCTGCTGTAAAAGAGCTTGTAATGGTGAAATCATTTTTGATATGATCAATAGACCACCTAAGTGAGGAGGCAGAGTAATGAAAAATGATCTTGCTCCTCTCCAAGGTGTGCTGCAGGAATTCCAGTGATCTCTACAGCTTTCATCAATCTTTGTGAGTGTATTTACTGACATACCTACATTTCTCTTTCTGTGGTCTTTTACATTATAAGAGCTGGAAGACTGATTTTTGGTGCCTTTTTAAATGCTGAATGTATTTTAATGAAGATACTGTCTCAGCTATGATTCATATCCCTTTCCCAATTGTTCTTTTTTAGTGTAACATATTGGCCCAAATCCTGCTGTAAAATCCTCATGTGTGGTCCTGTATCCATCCAAAAGGCTCTTTCACTTCGGTGGAGGTTCCCCAGCCTCTCTCTTGCTGCAGGATTGCAGCTTTTACATGAAAAAAGAAAGTGAAGAATACCATATCCCTTTTACCAAACCAAGTAAATGGTCATTTTTGTTTATATATCTAGAGGTGATTTAGCACAGCTTTTTCTTCCTTGAGCATGAATTAAATTTACAACTTCAGATGTAGTCCTTAGGTTTTTCTTCCTTTTATTTTTTTAAATTACATAAGCTACCCCAACTAATTATTTATCCTGTTTATGGCAGGTAGTAGTCTGTGGCAACTTATTTTCATTTTGCTGCTGGCCACATTGGGTGATGACTCCAAAAGCGAATCCATAAAAAGGCTTGAGTCATTAGAAAACAAAACAACTTACTGTGAGATTCTTTGATTTTGCTGCTTATTGCTCAAGAGTGAAAAAAAAAAGGAATTGTATACTGTATACCACAATTAAAAAAAAATACTTCAGGCAGGTTTAGACACATGAGGAAATTGGTTGTGTAAATGGTCATGAGCAGCTGCCCTTATGAAGCATAACAGAAACTGATCAAATATGTGTGAAAGATTAGAAAGGTAGATGGATATTTGTTTCAAAAATAAACTTTTCATAGAGGATGACTGTAAGAGAAAGGAACTGATTTGTTCTTGTCTTTGACAGAGGTGCTTCTTTTCATTCACTCTTTTATTGAGGTTTTTAAGCAAAAGTGAGGAAACTCCATAGACCCAAGGATTTGTGAAATGGTTCCTGGGAGCTGGATGTGGACAAGACCATAAAGAAATAGCCAGAAAAGAACAGATGGTCCTACCTGAATTTAGTGAAGGTGTCCTGTTAGCAATAGATTTTTAGCTGTACAGAGTCTCCAGGTCCAGGACCTTCTGTCTTGTCTCTTTCAAAAACAAGCTTGGTAACAAGCTGAAAATTACAGCTTTAAAGATTTTCTAAACCCATGCTGATACAACTTTCTGGTAGTTAATGTAATTCATGTTCCATACCAATTCCCACCAAAAAGGGTGGATATAGGACCGATTTATGGGCAAGCTCCTGGATCATGCATCCCATAACATTTCCCAAAACAAATGACAATAAAAGGCAGTTTGCCAGGAACATAGAAGAGAAAGTTTGCAAAGAGCTCATTGACATAAACATGTTTTACCAGGTTCTGGTTTTGCTCTTGAGAACTCAGCAGAAGGGGTTGGTGCCAGGTGGTTTTAACATTGAAGATGTTTGTTATTGATGATAAGAGAAGAAAAAAGATGAAAGATACCAAGACGCCACGCTACCAGCTCAGTTTTGTTTTGTCAGACTGGCAGTGAACCATCCAGAGGTGTAAGTCAGAATGGTGAGAAAATGGGAGGGAGATTTAGGAGTCATCGACAGAAAGGTGCTTGTGGTTGTTGGGGAAATACTCTGGGTCTAACAGATACAGAGGGTGAAGGCCAAGGGCAGAACTCTGTTTCACTTAAAGTAATGGGAAAATAAACAGAAAGAAACCTGTAATTCAATTTCAACAGTGCATGTGTCCAGAAAGCAAAGGAGTTAGCTGGAAACGTCAGCTGGACTGAATGTCCAGATGTTTGTGGGGCTTTGCCATAATGTTAGAAGAGTAGAATCATGGAATAATTTAGGTTGTAAAAGACATCTTAGATCATCAAGTCCAACCCTTAACCCAGCACTGCAAAGTCCACCACTAAACTGTGTGCACAATCTACATGTCTTTTAAATCTCTCCAGGGATGGGTGACTCCAGCACTGCCATGGGCAGCCTGTTCCAGTGCTTCACAACCCTATTCATGAAATCATTTTCCCTTATGTCCAATCTGAACCTCCTCAGGCTCAACTAGAGGCCATTTCCTCTTGTCCTTTCACTTGTTACTTGGCAGAAAAGACCTACCCCCACCTGGTTCCACCTCTTGTTGGGGAGTTCTAGAAAGTGATAAGGTCCCCCCTGAGCCTCCTTTTCTCCAGACTGAGCCCCCCCCAGCTGCTCCTGGTGCTCCAGACCCTTCCCCAGCTCATTTGAAATGGAGAATGAGCTGTTGATCTCCATGTACACCACTGAAGGTCAACACACTTTACCTGGGAAAGGCAGGCACTCAAAAAAGTGGATGTTATCTTGGAGGAAGTGCTCAAAGTTCATTTTTCTTGATAGAGAAGAATACTGCATGGCAGGTGATGTTAAGCTGCTGGAGTCTTTTCACTTGCAAAATTGCTTGGGGCTCCGTTGGAGGTTTGGTGCATTCTGGCACTCTACAAACTCACAAGTTGGTCACAGCGTGTGCTTGTGCAGCTTCTCTTTGCCAATATGATTTGTTTGCACAGAATAAAATATTCAGCAGGGCATAGAACAGCAAATAATTTTCCCTTTCTAATAGTAATATGGGAATTAGCCTACATTACAGAGTTTAAATTACACTGATTCTCCTCCAGGGCTGGAATAAAATTTTCAGAATCACCTCTTATCTTTGAAGAATCTAAACCATATGGAAATTTCCTGATTTTGACACTTTTACGCATAGGTCTTAGAGTGTTTAGGTTTTTTCTGGTGCAACAATCTCAGTTCCAGGTGTGAGATTTTTCAGTAACAAAATAGTTACATCACTTTCTAGCATCAAGGAAGTTATATCAATAGGGGAATGTAAAGCTAATAGATAATATGATGATTGATATTCCAAGTGAATTGCACCAGTTTCAGTTATGTCAGTGCAGTTGGTAGTGTCATTTTCCTACACACAGAGACCCATTTAGCTCCTTCTCCTTGCTTAAAAATCGGTCATGGGTTTGGAAAAGAATTGGGGCTTTTCAAATGTTGCTTCTTTCCTCTGGGCAGAGAAACAGCTTCTTGGGAGCTCTGCCTCTGAGAAACAAAGATTACTGTGATTTTTTTGCTAGACCTTTCAAAGTACTGATACAGAACTTTTTTGGAGCTCATTCCCCATAGCAATCATTCTACCTTGTGGCCCATATCCTGTTTTTGAAAAGCCATTTCCTTTTGGTGCACGTCTTTTCCCTGTGTTTAGGTGAAGCAGTCAATGGGGCTTTCAGCCTAAGAATCAGAATGAAATCACATAAATGACTTCCAAAGATAGGAAACCATTTCACACCTTGGAGCTTCATTTTGCTCCAGATGTAGCATGTTACAGCTCCTGCCACTTAGAGCTGATTAGAAATCAACTGACCTGTTGCAACACTTAAAATCTTGGTAGAATTTGCACTTTGCCTGCAAGCTGACACTTGGTGTTCATCCTGTTTGGGTTTGGAACTGTAACTGTGAACAGGGTGATTGCCCTGCAGTGCTGATTAAAAAGGGTTTTCATTTACTCTACCCTCCTGAGAAACAGAAAGACTTCACTGAAGTTTTCTTTTCTTCCTTCCCCGTGGAGCAGTGTTGGGCACAGTTTTAAACCAGTAGATAAGTATTGAATCTTTACTGTGAGGGTGGTGACACACTGGCACAGATTGCCCAGGGAGGTGGTGGACTCCCTATCCCTGGAAGTGTTCAAGATCAGGTCGGATGGGGCTCTGAAAACCCTGGTCTAGAGGAAGGTGTCCCTGCCCATGGCAGAGGAGTTGGGACTGAAAGATCTTTAAGGGTTCTTCCAACCCAATCCATTCTTTGATTCCATGAGATCTGGCTTCTCAGCTGAGATTCAGATATTACACAATATTGTCTTGGCCCAACACAGCCTTGATGTAGTTGAGCAGAAATGGCAATGGAAGATCTCATTAAGTTCTCAAATTAGGTTGAAATGCTGTTTGCACTGGGACAGATTGTGAGGAAGAAAAAGAACTTAAAAATGCCTTTGTCAGGAAGCGTTATGCTCTGCTCTTTCAGCAAGGGGTTATAAAAAAACAACATGGAAAAATAATTTGTAATCATTGTATTTGAGGATTACTCTGTCCTTCTGTCCTTCCTTTAAATTTCACATCCCTTAGGTTTTTTTCCCTTTTTGATTACTTTTGGGTATGTTTTCTTGGTTACTGCTGGGCACTCTGTGACAAGTCAATACATGTGCTCAATGATAAATACACTGAGGTTCTGTGAGCAGGACAGCTCCTGCTGGCATTTAAAAAGAAATCCAAAGTGAATTTAGGTTGGACACAATCAAATGCAGGGTGTTTACATTAATTCTGGGTTTTTTTTCAAAGGGAGTGGTAATCTGTAGTCACAATTTATGGACTTTTATTACTACATCTGTTCCAAAGGTTGTCTCACACCCCTTTATTCTGGAGGAATTTATTCTGTTTTGATTCAAAAACAGCTTTTAATTGACCTTTTATCTTTCAGTGTAGAATCTGTCTGTGGTACATTGCCAGGCAAGCAGCCTGCAGAGAAATGCAGTTCTTGTCTCAGGACTCTGATTGTGTTGGTGGTGGTTGATGTTCATTTGTGTTTGATTTCTGCAAAAAATACTCATTCAGCCTCAGTTTTATAGTTCTTGGATTGATGTGGAGAAGGAGGTGAAAGTTTGTTTCATGTAGTATTGTCCTTGCAGACTAAGTGATGATTTTGGACACATGGAAGCACATTTGGGAAAGAAGGTAACAATATATGTGTGGTGATGTCCCAAGGAAGAGTTTAAATCCCAGCAGGACTCAGGTTCCAGGTGGATCGAGGCTCTGCTGCAGTGAGAGCCGCCTACTTGCAGGGTGCTCTGTGCCTCAATTTTCCTGTCTATAAAATAGAGCTTATAAATCTTGCCATCATTTACATGCTGTTTTGATATCAGGTTTCTCTCCAAGTCTGAAGTAACAGTAATTATTAGTCGTGGGACTGCTAGTTCCCTTTGATTTCTCCCCACCTCCATATTGCCATGTGTGCAGCCCCTTCTTCAGGACAGGCTAAACCACCCTCGCTGAGATTACTCCATCACCTCTAATGGTGTAGCACAAAACCATTCATTTCTCCACTCTGGAGTCTAAAGTCTCTGAACTTCATTAGCCCAAGGGAGTGGTAGGCCCAAGCGTGCTCCGAAATGCCGATCTCCTGTTTTGATAACTGAGCTCTAAAATCAAGATAAACAAGCTGCCCTATATACTGAACATGTCCTAATTGCACACTTCAGGCACGCCAGCCAATCAAGGAGCGTGTGTCGCTCGCTAATGAATATTTGTAGTTTTGGAAGATTTCACATGTGGTGTTCCTTGCAGCTTCTGCAGTTATTAGCAGAGTGGCTTCGAAGACCCTGTGCAGGAGGAGAACCTGGCTTTAGACCAAGAAACTCTGTCATTTAATGTCATGTGTTAGCTGGGCATGGTCACTCTTATTCAAATTGTATTAGCTAATACTTCTTTCAAATTGTTTACACTCTGTGCAAAGTTGTGTTTAAAGCCCTATTAGCTAATACATTTCCCAGTCTAGACTTGGGAAGGGTTGACTCTCTGAAGATCTCCTAGCAGGGCTTTGTTTACTTGCAGGAGGTGGGAGAGGGAGGCAGGGAAAGAAGGGGCAATGATGTTTGAAACCATCTAAATGACTTCTGCTGTGCCAATATTTTGCTGTCTGTCCCTATCCTCTCTTTTGTTACAGCAAAGAGTTTTTTTATTGAGGAGGGACTTTCCAGTCATGAGGATAACTATGCAAACCATAGGAGTATTGGCACCAACCAAGGTCTTATGCATTCAGCATTAGAAGCCAGGGCTGTCTGTGGAATGGGGAAGACACAGAAGAAGCATCTGAATTGGGGATGGCCAGTCTGGCAGGAGCCCCAGGAGCCACACACTGAGACTTTCACTGAACCAGAAACACATCATGAGACAAAGAGAAAACTTCCTTGGTGGGAGATAACAGTGGGGTTTTGGATGTTCCCCACTAACAGGAGAAGGAGACTGGTTTTGATGCGTAGGTTGCTCCCACGATGGCCTGATAGGAGGACTTCCTTCCTTCTGCAAGTCACAGACAACATAAATTAAGACTCCTGCACTTTGACTCACAGTCTAGCACCTTACTGACACATACACAGAGCCTGAGCCCCACATTAGGTACCTGAAGCAATCACTGGGACATGTGTAGTGTCAATGTCTTCAGTGTTGCTGATGGAAGAATCATCTATCACCCTTTAGATTCCACTCTTCAATTTTCTTCTCCTGTTCACTCACAGAAAGTGTGATGCTGCAGCTGGGGGTTTGGCAGAACTACCAAACCCATTACTCTTGTTTTAGAAGTATGTTTTTACTATAATATGCCATAGTTCTGATTTTGTGGTGCATGTGGCATATCTTGTGATAAAAAACACCATTATCTCAGCCAGGCATTACATACTGTATAATTCCAAGCCTTTCTCAAATGATGGCTTGGAATTTTATTGACTTGAAATTCAGACAATGTCTCCAATTGTAGTGATGCTGCCTTTGGAGTATCAGAATTGCAATAAACTCTAAAGTTGAACTTAGAATTCCCATTGACAGTGGAGCTGGACATTCCTGGTTCTCAGGAGTCATTGCTATTTGATTTTCATCAGGGTTTGTCTACTGATGTCTCCATTTTTTACTTTCTTAAGCGATCCTTGTCCCTGGAATGTCTAACCTTTCTTTAAATCACCCCCTTCATACAGTCCCGTCACAAATCAATTGCACTCCCACAGTTACCATTCAAATATAAATAAATTAGTTAAACGATTTACCAAAATGTGGTAAAACAGATAGACCTATCCTGTGTTTTGTTTGAGGTTTTGGTTGTTTTGGGGGGGGGGGGAGGGTTGTTCTGTTTTTTAAAACATCCTTTTCCTTCTCTTCATGTTTCTGACATAGAGCATTGTAGTGAGGGCTTTTTCTGGCTTGTCTGTGAAATTGCATGCGCATCAATAACTATCATAATATAATAATATAATACAATAATATTATAATAATATTATAATATAATAATATAATATAATATTATAATATAATAATATCTACAGTCATTAATAAACACTGGGTCCTCTATGTATCCCCCTTCCTGGGCAAGATTGTTCTATACAGTGTATTTACTAGAGCTACATCCTGTCTACTTCAGCTACTCGAGTAAGTAGCAATATTTTAACTGCTGAGTGTATAGTGTGCGTCATTTATTTGTCCTGACTAGATCCACTGCTGATTTCATAAACATTTGGGGAAAGAAATACCAAACTAGCAAATATTTGCAGAACCCCCTAATGTAGGATCTTAACAGGATGATATCGTCTCTCAGTTTGAAGATTAAAATCAGTGCTGTTCACAGCTGATTAACTTTCCTTTCTAATATTTCCCACAAATTGAGCGAATGCAATAAAACTTAACGAAACAAGGTTTAGTAAAGCCACAGAGAATATTTATACGACAGTGGGGTACAGACTGGCTCAGGCTGTCCTGGCATTCACTTTGTAATGGCTCTGTGCTTTATCCTGTAAATGGATGAGTGCAGCAATGACAACAGTCCTTGTGTAGGGTTGAAACAGCCTCTTTGGTGACTCCAGGGTGACGTGAATTAGCTGCTCTGTATTTTCTCTCTAATCAGTGATTGATCCTTGCTTTCTCTCCCATCAGCTCTAACAATTCTCAATGTTGGTCCTACAGAGTCATCAGCAAAGTGGTGTCAGCTCCAGAGGCCAAACCTTCCACGCCCGCGGCGCGGCCCAAAACTCCTCCTCCTGTGCCGTCACCGGTGCCAGCTCCCGTTCACGTCACGCCTCCTCCAGCTCCAGCTCCTCCTCCTCCACAGGCCACCATCTCACCAGCCCTGATCCCACCACCCTCCCCAGCTGTGTCAGCAGCTGGAGGCTCCAAAGCTCCCGTTCGGAGCGTGGTGACCGAGACCGTCAGTACTTACGTGGTAGGTAACACACGCCATGCTCTGTCCCAGTGCCAGGGGCATTTCCCTCTGGAATTGGTGAGCTCCTGGGTGGCTCATCATCTCAAACAGATGGTTCCTGGATTCCTGATGTTGCTCTCTGTTATGCTGCTGTTTATCCAGCCCTTGTTTCCACACATATGTTTTGTAGGGCTAATAACTTAATTGAAGCACTACAACTTGGACTGAATTTTTCATTGGTTCCCAGTTCCAAATTTAATTTCCTTCTAACAAGTCCAACTCTATCCCATATGATATTTTCTGCTAACTGAGCTAGAGCACTTATTTTTGGAAGTAGAGGTTTTTTATAGGTACTTTCAAAAGTGCTGAATTGAAACCTCAAATGTCAGACTCACCATAGATTTTGCTGTCAGTCGGGTAAAGTACAAAACCCTCATACAACATCAAGAACTTGACTTAGCCCTCATTTGAAATGTGTAGAGTCCACTAATCTCTTTCCTGGTTTCCTTGACATAGAGAAATTGCAGATGTTTGTGCATCTCAGGAGTCTGTAGATTGGTCATTAGTCTACACTTCATTCATGTGTTTGACACATGTTCTGAACTTGGCCTCAGCATTCTTCATTCTTTTGGAAAAGTCTCTTGTGTAACATGGTGTAGGAACTGCATTCCGTAAAAGAATGTGGATATATGTCTGGGTAGGACAAGGCTTGCTGTGCTGCTGAGAATTTCTGCTTTAGATGCTGTGTGAAATGAAGTCCTGGGCATTCCTGATCCTTGAAAAGCAGCACAAGGGTAGCAGTGTTGTTATTCTCCCTGTCCTGGCTAAATTCCAGCTTGATTAGTGACACCTTTCTTAGCTGCAGTTTAAAAATCTCACCATTTAAAACACCTAAAGCTTACTTTTATTACAGAGTTTCCCGTGCTTAAGTTGCAACATATGCATGATTTTTTTTTTCTTTAATTTGTATGATTCTTGTTTTAGTATTGATTTCTAATATAAATCTACCCTGCATTTCTAATGGAAAGGTGCTTCCCTGCTGGACTTAAACTGCTGTATCATGTTACTGGTCTCTATTTAAACAGCTGCTACATTTCACTGAGTTAGTTACAGCACTGGACAACGTCACAGGGGCTCTGCATATCCTTAAGGTGCAGGACACAGCCTCACCTTTGGTATCACAGGTGTAAACCCACAGTCACTCTTACTATTACAGTCACACATTATTATTGTCATTGTTATTATTACAGTGGTGCCCAAAGGTTTCAAAATTTACTTTAGGAGACAAACATTTCCTGAATGCTCTACTACATCCCATTTTCTTCTGTAATTGTGAAAAGAAATAATGTAGAGATTATGTTTTAAAAAGAAAAACCGAGGTACTTCCAGTGGTAACACTTAGCACCTTAATGGAGAATTCAGAGGATGTAGAGGTTCCAGGTTATTTTTGCTTTTCACAGAACCATAAATTATCACAGAATGGTTTGGGTTGGAAGTAACCTGAAAGACCATCTTGATCCAGCCCCCCTGCCACAGGCAGGGACACCTTCCACTGGACCAGGTTATTCAGAGCCCCATCCAACCTGGCCTTACAGGTCCAGGCATAGGGAGTCCACCACCTCTCTGGACAACCTGTACAGTGCCTCACCACCCTCACTGTAAATATTTTTTTCCTAATATGCAATCTAAACCTACTTCCCTTCAACTTAAGACCATTTCCTCTTGTCCTATCACTCCAGGCTCTTGAGAAAAGTGATGTTTTACAGCATTATAGTTGAAACCAAGGCTTTACTGCATTAGGACCCAACTGTGTGCACATGCAGAGAGACACCTGATGTGACAGATTTATAAGTCAAAATGCTCAGAGAGAGGTTGAGGAAGAAGAAAATGATTAATAACTATTAGCCTCTTGTATGAAGGAAATCCAGGAGACAGAATGATTTTCCTCAGATCACATGGGAAAGCTGTTCTAGAGATAAGAGTGGAGCCAGTGTGACAGAGGTGCACATTTCTCTTCTGCAGGGGAGGAGAGGAGGGTGATTTTATAGTTCAAAAAAGAAAGGATACATGTCTCCCTGTTGGATAGCATCTCAGTTCCTGTGCTCTGCTCATTAGCTCTCAGTGGTTTGTACTAACACAGCAGTCAGCAATCCCACTCTGTCCCTCCTTCCATGACCCTTGGCTCATTAAGGAATGAGAAGTTATGCAATATTTTTAATATCCTTGTTTAGCAGCCCAAGTTCTTGTTTAACAAACAGGCAGAGGTTTCTATGATTATAGACCACCCTGCCCCTCTCCAGCCCCTGAGAGCCTGAGGCAGGCATTCAGCAGGGGAAAAAAATACCTGAAAAACTAAGCTTGGAAAAGTTAGGGTGTCTGTTTTCTGATGGGGCAACACCTGGCAGTGCTGCCTACAGCTGGCAGGGCCAGTGCCCAAAACAAGAAGCACCAGAAATGGGTTGCCCATGCTGGGGGATGACGGGGGTGCAGCCAGGTGTTCAGGCAGGTTTTGTAGCCCTCAGCCCAACATCCCACATCATCCCTTCTCTGCAGCATCATGGCACAGCATCCCCTCACTCCCTGGCAGGGTTATCCCACTGAAATGCCTCTGGACCTCTTCACTCTGAGCCCAGACACTTCACCTGGGGAGCAGATGCTTCTCCAGCAACTTAAAATGACTTTGCAGATATGAGATTAGATGGTAGATAGGAATGATTATTGCAATCAATCAGCTTGGAAATTGAGTTAATTTTATGGTGGTGCCTGCTCCGTATCTCTGTTGGGAAGGGGATTGTTCCCAGGTTAGTATTCCTGGGAGTTGTGTTTTTGAGCTTTAAACCACAAGAACATTCAGAGCTTTAAGAGGAATCAGGGAAGAGTGATGTGTTGGTTGCAGCTCTGGTACGTTCATATTGATTTTTCAGGAAGTGGTGTTAGATGTACAGACCACCGTGTAGTGGCTTTTTTTTTTTTTTTTTTTTTTACTAAGAACATTTGGGGCTTTTCATCTGCTACTTTTTAATATCATGTTTGCAAGCTGTACAGATAGCAGAAAGTTACTGCCTGAGATATGTGTAAATGCACAAAAGCTGAGAACAAAACAGTTTCTGTTTTTGAGATTCAACGATAATGTGCAAATCTTCATAACAGAGTGATGGAGTCAGGGTAATGCCCCAGACATTTTGTATTTTGTATTGCTAATTGCACCCCTTTAGGTGGATTCTGTGACATTTTGCGTGTATGTTTTTAGCAAAGAGCTGTTCAAGAACCACTGGAAATCTAAAAATACAAACAATGGGTCAAGCAGAATATAAACATTAAAAAAATGCATATGATGAACCCGGTGAGCAGCTGCCCAGTACTGTAAATGATCTGCCTTTCTTGTTTCATTTACCCTTTAGTAAATTGTACTGCGACATAAATGTCATAAGGGGAATGGAAAGTTACTCAGTAACAACTTTTTTTATATCCTGATCTTATCAGCTCGTTGGAGTTGAAGACTTTGGCTAATAAGTAATGCAGCAATATATACACACGGCGCTGTATATTTTACATGCACATAAGGACTGTTATCTTACGCAGGAGGCTGCCGTGGCTCCTGCTTGCCATTAACAGGGTCGAATTTTAAAAGTATAGACAGAGAGGGAATTGTGTCCTTAAGCCCTGGCTCTGTGTGTGAATGCCTGTGCTTAGGTCGGGTGGTGTAACTGGCTTTACTGGTTTACAGGACAATGAAGGAAAATACATGATTTTGTCGTCATGAGCAGTGTAGGGAAATCAATTAAGACGTAACACTGAGCTCTCATGATCAGAGAATTCACACATAACAACAGGGGCTGCTGAATGGCTTAGCCAGATAAGCAAGAAACCATTTTTTTTTGGGTTGGTTTTTTTTAATGTCAATTTTCCTGCTTGCTTAGCCCTGAAAACCAGCTAACTTTGCTTTTCTTTGCACCAGATCCGAGACGAGTGGGGTAACCAGATCTGGATCTGTCCTGGCTGTAACAAGCCAGATGATGGCAGTCCAATGATAGGTTGTGATGACTGCGATGATTGGTATCACTGGTAAGTTCCTCTCATCCATCCTGCTCTGCCAGTGCCTGGCAGATTGGGGCTATATTATTAAAAAACCTTTTTTTTTTCTAATAGTTCATGACGTTGGGAATATTTAAATAGCTTTACTGTGTCCAATTTAATAATCTGGAAGATATTTTTATCTCTGTTGCTCTGAAATTTGAAAAGGCAGATTTTAAGCTGTGAAGGAGAGTTACTTTTTAATTAATGGGCATTGGTGATAACGGTTGTTTTTGAAACTGCTGGGAAATATTGCTGATTCCGGTAATTTTGTGAGAACTACAGGATTATGAGCACAGTGTATACAGATAGACAGTTCAAATTATGAAGCATTGTATGAACAGTAATATAAAT
Source organism: Nicator chloris (assembly GCA_013400495.1). Taxonomy (NCBI): domain Eukaryota; kingdom Metazoa; phylum Chordata; class Aves; order Passeriformes; family Pycnonotidae; genus Nicator; species Nicator chloris. The sequence goes on along the minus strand of WAAE01014709.1, from coordinate 27,327 downwards.
GTCAGCTCTTATAAAAAGGTTAGGGGAAATTAATCACTTTTTAGGCAATATTTTTTTAAAAGCTACATAAAATCATACGGGTTTCTGCAGATGTGTTAAAGAAACATTTGAAATTATTTTAAATCTAGTCTATTGCACCTGAAAGTGCACTCTTATTTTCTACTAAAATAAGACTTTTTATCTGAGTATCCTTTTGATATTTCTCTTTTGTTTCAAAGCAAGAGTTCTTATGTTTTGATCATGTTTTTTTAGGTTTCGATCATTATATTCATTAAGATAACGATAATTGCTATATTAATTCAAAGGCCAGATCCTGTCTCCCACTGGAAAGTTACATTTTCAGGGGTAAGAAACAAAAGCAGTGTTACTCCACTGAGATGATGTGATATTTTCCTGTCCTTCACAGGCCTTGCGTTGGCCTTACAGCTGCACCCCCAGAAGAGATGCAATGGTTCTGCTCCAAGTGTGCCAACAAAAGGAAGGATAAAAAACACAAGAAGAGGAAGCACAGAGCACACTGAAGGCTTGGCAGGGGACTGAAGTCGTGTGGTCACTGGCACCTCCTGCCCCGACTCGGCTGCAGGAGGGATCCACCCTGCCCGCGTCCCCCGCAGCTGCCAGGGTTGTGTCTCTGCAGTGAAGCAGGGGCGAGGAGCTGCCCTTGGTCAGGGGCTGTTGGGTTTCACAGACTGTCCGAGCCCAGGGCATTGGATTTTGGTACATTCTGATGCTGTTTCTTTCCCCTGGCAAGGGGAATTTGCACAGAGCGCTGTGAAGACTTCGGCGGTTCCTGGGACCGCTCCCGCTCCTGTGGCTCGGCAGCAACACGGATGAATGTTGTAAATACAGATATCTGTCCTATTCTTTCTCGATTTGTTATTAATGCCTCTTGAACCTTTGCAGTAAGGTGCTGAGAGGAGGAGAAAATGTAAATTGCAGTAAGTTGTAAACTGAGACAACCTTCTGGAATGATTTCTGTAGTCTGGATACAGTTCAGCCTCGACTCTTGCTGAGCCAGATAATCATAATGTGGAAATAAAAAGTGGCTGGTAAATATTTTTGTGATGAGAATATATGAAGCTTTTTTCCTTGATTTTTAGTACTAACATAAAATAAACATGTTCAAGCTTTTGTGATATATCTTCTATTTTTTAAAGAAAAAGTTTCTATTGTGTCAATTTTTTTCTTCCGTGTGAATTTCTTTTGGTGGGCCTGTAATATATTTTATACTTTGAGTTTTGGTTTGTTTTGTTTTTTTTTAAGTCTGTGTCAACGTACCTTTTCATTGCTTGTACATTTCATCAGTGTGTAAAAACACTTCCCATTAAAAGATTTTCACACGTGTAAATACCTGATATTTATAAAGTAATATTTTTTTTTAATTATTTTTTAGGGCTTGAGGATTTTTGTTGTCATTTGCCCGAGAATACAAACCTAGCAGCTACTAAAAGCCGGTGTGACAAACGCCTGTCCTCATGGCTGTGAGGGATTGGTGAGCTCTGCCCCAGCTGTGTGTGCACGAGGAGGTGGCCAGCACCGTAATTAGGCCTCGATTCAGACACTTAAACATGTGCTAACTTCTTAAGAAGTGAGTAATCCTATTGCCTTCAAGGAGCCTGTTCCCACACTTGGTTATACATGTGCTTAAATGCCTTCTGAATTGGGAGCTTAGGCCAGGGGGGCTCTGCACTTCTGGTGGCAGTTACAGCACGTTAATCTGTAGCTGGAATGGACTTTTTTTTCCCCTTTTTATCTTTTTGGGGGGGCTTTTTGGTTTTTTTTTGTTTATTCATTTTTTTGTTTGGTTTGGTTTTTTTTTAAGTGGCTAGTGAGTTTGCCAAAAGCATCATATTTAGGTAGAGGAGATGCAGGTGTGTTCCTCTGCTTTGTGTATCCCCTTGGAAAGATGAGTAATCTGCAAACCAGTCACATTCCCCGTTGAAAATGTGAGGGGAAGGTGCAGAGAAACTGAAATAAAAGTCAGTGTTAGATATTGTAGTGCAATGGATCTCAGAGCTAAATAAGAATAAATCTTGAAAACAATTTATGCCTTTTGTTTTCTAATCAATTTTAGATTGCATTGGTTAATTTGGGGATATTTGTATTTTAAACCAATGCAATGAGAACGTCTGATGTTGGAAAAATATGGCCCTTTAGCCTGTTGTGCAGATATTAAGAGTTATTTTTTAAATGCATCCAAATTGATATTAATGAGAGTGAATTAGTCATGTTTTTAAAAGTACCAGTCTAGTTAGGGAAATGAGGCTTTGCTGATAGAACTGTTAAATTGCAAATCAGTGGAGATATGGATGAAATTGGTTTATTAAAAGTGCACTGTTACCTGCTTTGTTCAATGCCATCTCGTTTATATTCCGTCCCTGTTAATTACCAGTCAAGAAAGTTCTTGGGTTTGATTTTTTATTCTATTTCATTTTGAATTGTTGAATGTTGCAATGCTGATTTTTGGTTTTTTCCACATGTAATGTGCAGACATACAAAATACGCCGTCTTTGGTCATTTCTGGTTGCAATAATAAAGAAATTAGCTTTTGGTAAGTTGTTTATGCATTTCCTCCTCCTCTCCATGAATCAGAACTACTCACATTTGATCAGCTGAATTACTCAGGATGCCATGGGAGGGATGAATTTGCCCTGTTCCATGACTGCTCAGCTCTGTCTCTGCATGCTTGGCCTTGCTGCTGCTGGGTTGGTTTCTTAACCTGGCTTTTATGATTTTATAAATGACCCCTGTGGCAATAAAACCAAAGCATCATTTTCAGGAGGCTTGTGTGGCTGAGGGGATTAGTAACGGGAGAAGGGGCCCTTCACCTCCGGGTCATCAGTTTGAAGCCACGCTTGGTGCTGGGCCTGCCTCCCTTTCACTTATACTGGTGTGGATCAGGAATCAGTGGCATAAATGAATAATCATTGCAGAAGTGGTTATCCCTGAGTAGCCATGTGGCTTGGACCTTCTTTATAGACCCAGGCTCCACCCAGCACTGAGCAAGCCCAGCTCCTTCCCTAGACTTCTGTATTTGCTGCTGGTAACTTCACAGGTTGGGTTACTTCTCCATAAACTTTGTGTATAGAAAATTAGGGAGCCGTTAGGGCTGCTCCCTAGAGTGACTGATTTTAGGGGTGGGATTTGTGTTCATCTGAATCTTATGATTTGTGTTTTGGACACCACCACTCATGAGAAGGGGGCACGGTGGGTGGGCTGCAGGTTGGTTTGCTCACTGGATGGCATGGGAGAGCATCCAAGTCTCTGAATGGTTTTCCTGCCTTGAAATGCAGCTTCATAAGAGAAGCATCAGTTTGGGGCGCTGCCTCTGGGTGTAGAACTGGTGTAGAGTTTAGAAAGCAAAGAATTAAAGAGTTTTCAGTGTGGAGACAACTCATTATCTGCCGCACTATAAGGAGTAGACAGGTACAATTCTCCCCCTTATGGATGCACCGTGCGTAGTGGATTTAAGCAGGACAGTGAGGATGGGTCGTAAATATTCACAAAAAGAGCGTAAAAACTACTCCGTGAGAAAAGCTTGCTGAATCCTGCCGTTACTCTGGGGCCAGATTTTTATCTGGAGTCAGTTGGGAGTCAGTTGGAGCTGTGTCAGCTTACAGCAGCCCAGGAGCTGCCCACTCGCACGGCCGGTGTTAGGGCTGGGGAGCAGCTCCATTTGGAGAGTTTTTTACCCTTTTTATCCTGTAAATCCTCCTCCAGGGCAGCCTGTGCCTGTGGGTCGCTATGCTGGGTGCTAGCTGTGAAGCAGGTTAGTCATTAGGCAAAACTGCAGCTTGTTAATGAGCTTTGCACCCAGAAAAAAAACATGAAGTTGATATCGAAACAGTAAGCACAAAGCTCAGAAATGGAAGAAACTCTTGACTACTGATTTTTATTGTAGAACAGATATAAAAGCAGAGCAACCATCCCCGAAGTAATGGGCATGCACTTTTCCCAAGATAATCTTCCTTTGGGGCTGTATGTTGTGCTCAGAGCATCATTTCTCTGCTTGACAAGGTGTTTCTCTTCCAAAGGTGTCCACAGCTAAGTACAGTGAGGATCTTTATGCTCTGCAACTGATTTGGGATTCCAAATGTCCTGGAAGAGAAAGGGAATTAAAAAAAACCCAAATCAGAGGGTATCAGAGCCTGCTGACTTTGTCTGGGCTTTACAGAGATAAAATATAGTGTATTACTTCACTGTATCACCTAAACCTTCTTTGTTCTCCTTTCAATAGGACGATTAAACAAAGACCTACTAACCAAATTAAAGTATAAAATGAACGCTGAGATATGGAAACCTTGCCAGGAAGAATGTTAATGAATGAAGTTCACTAAAGGCATGCTGGCTAAGTTTTCAATACAAATAGTTTTATGGCCAATCTCTTTAGATCATAGCAGTTTTCTTTAGAAGTTTTAAGTCTCAAAAGTAGATGAGTTTCCTTCACTGGGGAATGAATTAGATAATGCTCTGAATAAACTCCCTCTTCGCCGTCTTGTCAGTCATGCTGCTTAGGAAACTCACCCTTTCTTCTGGGGACTTTTGGATCAGCTGTAACCTCAAAAGTAGAAAGCTGCTATTAATCCATGTGTGCTGGATGGCAGAGGAGGCTGTAACGGGAGAGTTACAGACAGCAAACAGCGCGTACCTGGCTCTTGTGAGCAGAAACCATTAATGGTGAGCTGTGGCAGCCCAGCCAAGAGTGCTTTCCCTCAAAGGTGCTGCTTCAGCCTCTTCAAGGTTTGCAGTGGGTGAAGGAGGGGGTCAGACTTTTTATTTGACAGAGTCTGTGGTGGTAGACAAAAGCAGACAGACAAAACAAAAGGAAGGTTGATTCAGAGTAAGTGTAAGGAAAGGGGTTTTTATGATGCCGGTGGTGAAACTGTAACAGGTTACCCAGAGGGGTGGTAGGTACCCCATCCCTGGGAATTGTCAGTGTCAAAGTTGGACAGGCCTTGGAGCAAGCTGGTCTAGTGGAAGGTGTCCCTCCACATGGCAGAGGGGTTGGAATGAAATGATCTTCAAGGTCCCTTCCAACCTAAGCTATCCTAGGGTTCTGTGATTTAAGATGCTTGTGGAGTGACCTTTTGCACCAGGACTTTAAATCCTGTGATACTTCTCACAGGGAGAGAGGAGAACAGAGGGCTTCCAGACCACCTGTTTCCCCTTGGCAGTCACCCCTTAAATTTTCCTTCTAGTCCTTGTCTGCTCCAGAGTCCTGACCCGTTAACTCAGGTGTCTGGTGGCCTGTGCCAAAGCCAACACAGCTCAGCAGCTGCTGGGTGCCTTGAGCAAGTGGGGACTTCCATTGCAGCATGGTGACACCAAACACTTACAGCTGAGGTTTGGTGCAATATTGGTTGGAAACAGATGATCTTTAAAGTCCCTTCCAACCCAAAGCTTTCTATTATTCAGTGATTGCTGCCTCAAGCTTTGATCAAGAAGACAAATTTTCTTCAGAAAACAAAATGTGAGGTAAACCCAGGATAGGTGGAAGATTTTCCGTGCAATTTGTAAAACACAATGAGAAAGCCATTTCATACGAACACAACTCCCCATTACGTTTTCAATGTGAATGCTCCCATAATGACTTCAAAACACCTTTACAAAACCAAACAGAAAATAATTCGATTATTTTATTGCCTAAAAGAATGGATGACAGAGAAGGAGACTTGGAACACATTTACAAAAATTTCGGTTTCATCACCTGTCAGGAGCAGGAATTTGGTTTACAAATTCCAAAGACTTGCCTGTCAATTCCTCCCTAAGCCAGCATCTCACTGTGCCTGTCATTTGCTTACTGTGGGACTAATGACAAGTGTGATGGCGTGTCACCAGCCCTGGTGTCACCTGGGGCCTCCAATGACATTGCTGCTTAACTGTGTGCAGGTGACCTTCATCCTTCTTCCTTCAAGCTGACCCCTCCCCAGGTGTGGGACTGGGCACTGTTTGCAGTGGATTTCTTTAAATTGGCACCCAGACTTGGGGAAAAAAAATAGAATTTCTATTTTCCTTTTACATAAATTAATTAGGAAATAGGGACAGAAGATAGTGTGCAGTTGTTTATTTTTGAGTTGTAATTGACAGCACTTTTTTGATAAATGCTCTAAGAATTGTCTTTTTAGGGATACACATCTGCTTGTGGGTTTTTCTTGTCCACATGATCACCATTACACAAATTCAAAGGGAGAAACTTGGACTTGTTACCAAGAAAGCTGGGCACAGTTCTCAGTTCTGCCGTGGTGTGTTTAGGTGCAGGATCAGAGCGTGTCCCAGTTTCCATCCACAGGAGGAGGATAACATTTCCTCCTCTGTGAAGCCCACACCTTCCCATGGGTTAAATAACAATGACTGCCTTCACAAGGGCTGGATAAAACTACAGAGCCATTGGAAGCTTCCCCAGTGACAGAACTGTCCTTGAACCTGCTCCTCAGCTGAAAATGTGTTTACATTGAGGTTGGGAGCTGGAAACCATCTACAACCCTTCAGAACCAGAAAGATCCTTTGGCTTTGCAGGCTTTACTTGACCCTCTTCCAATAACTTTTCCAACATGAAACCAACTCTCTTTTCCTCCACTGATTTTGAGCTTTTCTGTGAAAGGAGCCGAGCCGAGTTCACATTAAGACCTTATTTTCCTACTAGCTCTTCTTTGCTTCCAGGGATATCTGGTGGAGTTTATCTGAGAAACAGCTTCTTGCTTAAAATTACTTCAGGGACGTCAAAAAACGCCTCTCATAATTCGTACAATAGCTGCCTTCTCTGGGCCTTGTGGGCTGTGACATGTCTGTGTTGGTGCTTGGAGCTGGCATGTATTAAGATGCTGCAGATGAAGTGATGCTGTTGTTCTCTATATTTTCTGCAAAGACAGATGCTCAGTCAAGCCCAAAATCCAGGCCTTTGCCTTGGTATCTAATAACCCAGCCCCACCATTGGCTCTCAGTGCCACTACTCTCTAAAAGGCTGGATTTGCAGTGCCACGGCTCAGGAGGAACCACATCCCTCCAGCCCTCACAGTTGTATCTGGATAAATGCTGTGTTTTTTGTTTTCAGAATGCCTGACAAAAAAAAAAAAAAAAAAAGTTTCCCAAAGCAAGGATGTTCATCAGTTTCATGCTGAGCATTCCACTGAAGGAGTCCTAGCTCTCTAATACATGAGATGATGTTTAGGGAATAAAACCATGGCCTGTGCAATGTCTTGAGCTGAGCCAGTGAGCGAGTCACATGAAAATTCTAAAGCATTTTAGCACCTGGGGACAGCTTGTAATGGAGAAATGTCTTCCAAATTCATTGAATGTAAACTTCATGTGCCATAAGCCCATCCTAACGGGGAATTTTTAAATCTACCTGGAGATTTCACAACAAACATGGGAAAGCTCAAGCAGCCATTTCTGTGCACCCACTTAACCTTTATTAAGACTTCATTTACTTATGTTAATCAGATCACAAGGATCTATTTTGCAAAACACTTGTGTCCCTTAGAATTGGGAAAATAAATCTGCCTACCAACCTCTTTAGAAGCAGATCCTGCTCCATTTGATTCTCTCTAACCGTGGTTTCTCTCATCTGCAAATTTTGGCTACAAAACCCATTCTGTGGGGGCCATAAGGTTGGGCTGGTTTTGCCCCGTGTACCCAAGTCACAATGATTCCAATTCAGATGTGTTTAAGATGACTATTCAGCTATTTGGAAGATCATAGAGTCACAGAATCATAGAATGGTTTGGGTTGGAAAGCACCTTAAAAATCATCTCATTCCAACCCCCCTGCCATGGACAGGGACACCTTCTACTATCCCATGTTGCTCCAAGCCCTGTCCAACCTGACCTTGAACACTTCCAGGAGGCAGCCAAAACTTCTCTGGGCAACTTGTGCCAGGGCCTCAGCACACTCACAGTCAAGAATTTTCTTCTTAATAACTAATCTAAGTCTCTCCTCTTGTAGTTTAAAGAGACACCATAGGACACCATAGGACACCACCATGTCCTATCACTCTCTGTGTGTTCATTTGTCTCTAATTAACCTAATCAACATGAGAAATTTTCATTCTTTCGAAGAGCTTGGACGGGAAAAGGATGAAGGGGAGAACAGGGGGTGAAGTGTTTTAAGCTACTGAGAAAACACAAGGTAGATGTATTTGTCCAGCTTGACTCCACCTTCACCCCTCTTCACCCCCATTTCAGGCTTTGGTGTTCATCATTTGCCAAGTGCAGGGCCAGATCTTCCTGCCCCACATCTTTGGAAAACTTAATTCTTTAGAGTAAAAACGGGAGCAGTTTGCAGCTTCCCACAAGCACCTCCCAGGGCAGATCTGCTGTCGCTACTGCCGGCAAGGCCCAAGGTGAGCTTTTGGCTGGTATCAAATCCTCCTCTCAAGCCAAGAAGTTCCCACTACTAGAGAGCAACACTATGGTCTACTTAAGTTTTGTAAGCCCTTAATGAGTCACTTGATATCAGCCGGATCAGTTCGCTTACATGGAAAGGGCTCCTGTTTCTCCTGGTGGCGTTGGCTCCGGCGTGCAGAGCCGGAGAGCACGGAGCTCCAGTGACTGATCCTCCCTACACCTGCTTGCACAAGGATACGGCGCAGCGATGGACTCATCTCGGATTCCTGCAGGAGGTGGTGACAGAGCTCCACCTTAATGAGTTCATCGCCCTGCCAGCATTCTTCCCACACCCAGGTGCCCATGTTGGCAAAGCTGCGCTGCACCAGCTCGCTGGAAAGCCTTCCCTGGGATTTTAACAGGGTACAGATCTTGGGATACCTGCCTGGCTCCTCATTTTCGGTTGGTCTTGGTTGGTGGTCTGGTGGTGTTTACGAGGAGAACAAGCGTGCTGGTTTGGTGTCAGGGAAGGAGGGTGGTGCAGAGACACAGGGGGGACCAGATTAATTTCCAGAGCTCCCACTAGGCCAAGTTTTGTACAAGTCACTGAGTGTGCAGGTGGGTGGAGGGAGGAGCCAGTGCCGTAGCCCGTGCCCGAGGCTCTGGTGAGTGTTAAACCCAGTCTGTTTACCAAAGCCGTGCTTAAATGGCTGCAGAGCTGCATCATATCTTTGTTTTTCTTCTGGCTTCTGGATGGCATGCACTGGTCATGGAGTTAACACTTGCCAAATCATATTGCTCAGGCCTCTGGTATGAATCCATCCTTGGATGTACACATTGCAAAATAGTTTCAGAGCTGAGCGTGCTCTTGGCATTGCCTCCCCCAAGGTACTCTGATTTTCTGCAACATAGTAATTTAGCTGTTTAGTCCCATTTTGGCTTATCTCAATCAGAAGTGTCCCACTGCTTGCAATGGGTCCCTCACTTTTACTTGTCTGACAGCACATTTCCCCTCTGTGCAAGACAAGTGCCTCTTACCATTTACTGGAGGTGGATCTTCCAAACTTTCTATCCTGAAAGAGGGTAGATTTAGATTTGGTATTAGGATATTATTCTTGACTGTGAGGTTGATGAGGCACTGGAACATGCTGCCCAGAGTAGCAGTTGATGCCCCATCCCTAGAAGTGTCCAAGGCCAGGTTGGATGGGGCTTGGAGCAACCTGATTTAGTGGAAGGTGTCTCTGCCCGTGGCAAGGGGGTTGGAACAGGATGATCTTCAAAGTCTCTTCCAACCCAAATCATTTTAAGCGTCTATGACCTGAGATATCCAGTCAAATTTCCCATTCCAGTGCAGCACATCCCACTTTGCCATTCCCATACATGCGTTTGAGCAAGGCAGCTGGATGTCCCCAGTGATTGCTGGGAGAGAGCAATAAAACCAGGTAACTACTCAGCATTGGCATTCGTTTAATGGCTTAGGGACTCAAAAGCTGTGGCAGTTCCCATCAGATGTGCCTGGAGAAATCCTGGGGCCGGGCGAGCATCACTCACTTTCCGTGAACAAGGACTGATTTGTTTTCTGCTGGCGTTACCAGCAGCGAAACCAAAGCAGGGCGGTGACGTGATTTGTGCCAGGTCACAGAGCACGTCGGGGGCACGGCCAGGGTGGGAACAGGCACCTCTGGGCTCCCATGGACACCAAGCAGACGACTGGTGCCACAGCTGTCTGAGGCCAAGAGGGTCACTGTCTGCAGAGGGGTCACCTGATGGTACAAGAAGGGAAACTTTCTTCTGCTTTCTGAGCCTGAGGTCCCCTCTAGCAGCTACTCCTTGCTTTAACAGTGATATTTGTTGCAGAATACACCTTTGAGCCTCTTTCATCCTTGGGTACCTGTCCAGGTACTTTTCCAGGCACCTTTATATGAACCTGTCACGGGGGCACGAGTTTATGTTGAGTTTTTATCCCAAAAATAGGGCTTAGCTGCCAAGATCTCCCTGTAATTGACATGCAAAAGTCTGAATCCCTCTGCAAGGTCCTTCCAAACCAAAGGCACGGGGAGATGTCTGTGCATGGGCTCCCCCCGAGGCTGCCTGACACACCTCTAACCACAGCTGGGATACAATGCAAGTAGAACTCAGCAAAGCCCTTGCAAGAACTGGGCAGGAAGTGGTGATCTGGGGTAAAATCAGGTTTATTTCTTCTTGAACCAAAAGATGCACCTCTGCAGACACCCCAGTTGCTTTGTCACGAGTGTTTGCACAGACAGGACTGTGGTCTGAGCAAACTGGAAGTGAGAGTCTCCCAAATGGTTGCAATAAACTCTATCAGCCAACAGATATCTGAGAAAGACATTTCCATTTCTGTGGTCCTGGGTGAGGATAACATGTTGCTAAATCCACACTTGCTTTTTCTTTAGGTTATTGTAACCCATCTCTGAGCTGCAGTGGTTTAACTGCCTTCACTGGGTAATTTTCCACACCTACTGCCTTTGGATTCCTTTTCTTACGTCTCACCTTAACTCTAAATTTATTCAGGTTTGTTTTTGTTCGTATGATAATCATAACATTCTTCTGATACATTTTTTTGTCAGGCTTGATTTACTGAGATTTGCTTGCAACCTTCGTTCCAGTTTACCATTTTTGTGCGTGGGGATATTTTAAATTAATATAATTATATTTAATAACATATGCAGGTACTAAAGCATCTTTTGATTTGAGTCCTAACTTTCGTTATTACCCCCCACACACATACACACCTTTTTAGATATTCTCTGTTTAACCTATGCCTAGAGATTAATTAAAGTGTCATTAAAATGCCTTTAGTACGTTTTGTGTCCTACATGCCTGGAAATACTTTTTTCCCACAGTCAGAATTGTTGTGCTTGTACCAGCAATAGCTGGCATGTGGCTTGTTTTGTAGATCACCACGAGATATAACGAACACTCCTAATTAGAAGAAAACACATTCATTTTTTGGATGCCTGTTCAAAGTTGTCTCAGGAAGATCCACTAGCTTTTCATTTACGTCTCTCCATCGTTCTGGGCTGGCTCTGACGCCGAGCGCTCGCTCGGAAGCACAGAGTGAGTCCCACATTACATGTTGTTGTGAAATGCAAATTTAGGGTCTTCCCTGTGAGTTATGGGGCAGAGTTTCTACCCCATCCATCAATTTCCAAGCTTTGAGTGTTTAAATGTGTATAGTCCAGCCTTGAGTGCAAAGTTTCCATCCTCTTTCAGTATTCCTGCTTGGGGAGGACTGTAGATTTTTCTGCATTAAGGATGGGTGTGGTGTGGCCCCAGTTCTGGGTGGGAGAGAAGTGTGTGAAGCAGGAGTAGAAATTAGCAGCTCTTAGTCTATCCCTGGGCAAAGAGCAGGGCTAGTCCAGGTATTTTTGTAAATTACTTGAGACACCACACAAACGCAGCTCAGTGCTTCCTTCTCCAGGCCTTCGCATCTCCTTAAAAGTTTTTAAAACCCCTGACAAATAAACACCCATGTGAGCAGCTGGGATAGAAAAACAAAACCCAAACTGCATAACCTCCTCATGGATCCATCCCATTCTTAAGTGAAAAGCAGGTCACTGAGCTCCTCATTCCCAGTTCCTAGGAAGCCAAAACATGACACCTGGCTGGGCATCAAAGCTCTTGTGCAAAACCAGCAACAGCTGGGGGTGCCATGGCTGGTTTTGGTTTCACCTCCATCAGAACAGGAGCTGAGAATCACAGCATCCCAGAGGTTTTTATCCATGGGGTCAAGCTTGAAGCCTTCCTCCTCCCCTTCTTCAGCAGGATGCACCAGGAAGGCACCAACCCAAGGGTCATGGGAGCTTTCAGCATCAGCCCAGTGCAGCTCCTGCAGCCTCCTCTCCTAAAAGCCACGAGAAGAAGGAAACAAAACATGAGACGAGAAGAAGAAAACAAACAAAAGGGGAGCAAATTACTGGCTTCTCAGGGAAGATGGTGCTGAAGATACTGTAATTATAATCCTTTTCAACAGCTGAGAGGACTTGGGATGTTTCATGGCCTGGCTTCCAAACCTGGACAGGTTTTGCAGCTGTAGGCTTTGGAAGCCTGGCTGAGCAACTCTCACCATGCTGGAGATCTGTCACTGGCCTTGGCAGGTTGGAGCATCCATGGGGACACCTCTGGGACACCACTGGGGAGCATGGTGGGCAGACCACGTGGCTCCTCTTCTCCAGTGACTCAGGGCTCCCCCATCACCTCTCAATAACAATTCTGTCTTTTGTAAGAGGGCTGGCAGTGACCCACCTTGCAATTAGCAGGTGGTTTGGGGAGAAGTGCTAATAAGCACCCTGGGAAGGCAAACCTGGGAGGGAGGTGGGTGCTGCCTTGACTCAGCATCCTCCTGGGGTGGGGGGAGAAGGATGCTTGGGATCTGCTCAGTGAGATTTTGTGACATCCCTGTTTTGTGACAGCCTTGCTCATCCGCCATTTCCAAAGATTCTTGGGGCATCCTAGATGAGCTGGTGAAGAGCCTCCGAGAACAGGTCACCATTGATCTTAGACTGATGCCACCCAATGCCACCCTCTCCTTGTAATATTTTTATTCTCTCTGCTCTTCTGCTTCCATAAATACCTTATTACCAAAATCTTTTTCATTCCCTGCTTTCTGGTGGGTACCACTTTGCTGGGATGTTGCAAAAGCCATAGCAGGCCACTGTCAGTTCAGAAAAAAGGGGTTCCCACCCCCCAAAAAAATTGCAGGTTTTCACTCCTGTAGCCTTTAACCCCTCCATCCCCCCTCACAGGTCAGTGCCATGGGTTGGAATTTGTGCTAGAGTAGCTCCAATCAGGACCTGGGGTATTATTTATCACATTTAGTACCTGCCATCAGTCATGAAAACTTAACAAAGACCCTATTTGGTTTATCTATAGGCAGCTAAACAAACGTATCTTGCTCTCCTGTTATCTTCTTGTTAACAAAACACTATCAGGATGTTCTAAACATCAGCATTTACTGTGCAAGAGCCCTTTATCTGGCATGATATATAGAGAGCCCATCAATTAGTGCAGGGGGCTTGGAAGTACCTGCCACGCTTCGCTCAAAAGTCCCAGCACCATCCCAGGGCTGCATCACAAGTAAATATCCCTGTGCAATTCCTGGCCTCAAGCATCCCTGAATGAGATAGCAGAGCTCATTATGAGCAGAAATCATGATAAATGAATTTTTTCCACCCCTTTTTTTAATATCAAGGCACATATGCTGGAGACTTTCCGTGAAAGGAGTGATGCAACAGCAGCCAAGGTGCTGGATGGTGCAGGGGTTGGGGAAAATGGTCTAGCAAGTAACAGGCTTTTATTCAGAATGGTTGGATATGGTTTGGGAATTTAGTGAAAAGTGCCATGAGACAGTGCATCCTCCTGACAGCAGGACCTTGTCTGTAGGATCGATCCCTCTCGGATCCCCCCACTGAAATATCACACTAGTGGAACAATTCCCACTCTGGCTCCACATCAGCTCACAAAGGTGGAAGTGACAGGCCTTGGACACCAACCCCTGTGGGTCCAGGGCAGCTGCTTTCTTCAAACACCTGTGCTAAATCAGCACCTGGGCAGAGGAGCCACTTCACACCATAAACCAGCCTCCATGTGTCAGCTGGGCTGGTGGTGTTTCACCCCCCCTCTGCAGCACTCGTGTCTCAGTGGGAAAGTGATTCTCCAGCTAAATGGCAGATTGGGAAGTTTAACCCAACTCCTGTTTGTCTCAGACTACTTGAATGTCTTGCAAAACAGAAACGTTGTAAACAAGCACAGGGGCTGGTTTGGAAACCACTGTGGCTGCCTGCAAGTGATGGTTACTCATGAAAGGTGTTTTCCTTTAGATGCATCTCCAAGCACAGGACTTACTTCATGCACTTGCAGAGGTTGGGCTCTTGTGGACTTCCTGGTCATGTAAGCATCTCCGTATGTCCAGGATAGTAAACTGAATGTTTAAAGGTTGTCAATTTATACTTTTTTTTTTAATTTCCAAATTGAAAATAACGAGAGGAGCAATGAATAGCCAGGGCTGGGCTTTGAAGAGGCAGCATCAAGTATTTAAATGAAATAGGTGTTAGAACCAGTGAAGCCAGTGATGGGAGTCAGAGAGGGCAGATGGCATCAGGGCTTTGGGGCAGGTCAGTGCAATTAGGAGTGTGTTTGCACCAAGCTGAGCAGGACTCTGTAGGTGGGAGGCCAGAGAGGTGCAGCAATACAGGGAGATAAGAGCCCAGAGCAGAGCTGGAGCTGTCTGGACAGGGAAGAGTAGGAGGCACCATAGAAATTTCCTGGGAGCTTATCACCGTGGGCCATCTTCTCCTCCTCTTTCACATCCGCAGCAGCCGCGGTGCCGCAGGACTGTCCGAGCAGCCGCCCAGCCCTCGCCATCAGGCTGCAAGACCCACCAGAGCAGGGGGTGGGGCTGCGGAAACACAGACTCCAGAGATCTGTGACATTGCTGAGGTTGACTCCAGTGCTAAATCCATGAATCCACGAAGAGGCATTTGTGCCTCCATCCGTGCCGTTCCCGGTGGGACAGGGCTGCTCGCTAAAAGCCGTCCCAAAGCGCCGCGTCGCGTTCGGTCTCCGGAGGAGAAGGATGGGACTGAAATAAAATCCAGCAGCGTGGCCCCATAGGGGCAAAGCCTCACTGGTGGGGAGGGACACCTCAGGTTAGCAGGGGGCCTTTCCAGAGCACTTTAATGCTGTCCTTGTAGAGCCAGAGCTGGCATTTAATACTCTGGGACCAGCTCCGTGAGACAGATCCCCTTCAACTTATGCCCAGAGCCAGGAAGCCCAGGTAAGGAGCCAGGTAGGAATTAAATTAAAGGAGGCGGTCATTGCTGATGGTTATTCGGTTTTGGGAGGTGCTTGGTTGTGCAGGGCAAAGCTCTGTGTGGGTTTTACATTCAAATATTCACCTCACACCGTTCTCATATCATTGCTGTCGGCTGTTTTTTCCTCCAGCTGCTATTAAAGTCGCTATTTGATAGGAGAACAAAAGACAAATAGGAATCATTGGTTCAAAACCTCACCATCTAAGCATGATCTTTCTAGACCAGGAACTCTAAGCCCCTGATCTATGTGATATACAGTTTGGGTACAATAATATCTGCTGCAGTTATTATTACCTATATTACAAAGATCTCAAAAAAAAAAAAAAGTGAGAGATATTGTACACATGCTGGCTAGTTTCCCTGTTAGAGGGAGGGAAAAAAAAAGAATAAAAGTTTAATAAACGTGTGCTGTGTTGTGGATGACTTTGTGGCGACCTTTGTTGCAAATGGCCTATGCATGCGGAATAATGGTCTCCGTGCAGAGAGGGAAATGGCTTAGTGCTATCATCGTTGCCTCGGTAACCATCAGAGTCTCCATCTAGCAGAGAGAAATGAGTTATGAAAAGGCTTGAGTGAAGAAGGGATTAACACATGATCCCAGGGACAGCATGTCAATCAAAATCAGCGGAGAAATTACACTGCTCTATTTGAGAATGTCTCCGGAAACGCAACCTCGGTGGGTGTATGTATGTGGATGTATGCAGGCGTGATGGAGAGACCTATGGCTCTCAGCCTCCTTTGGAATATATATATATTTATATGTACATATATAAACCCCACAGTATATCTGAGATCACTGGTGTGCACGTGCACAAGCACTCCCTGCACACACATTCCCTGTACATTTGTGTCCAAACACACACATGAGGTACCTCTCTGTGTAGGGACACACTTTTGTGATGCCCACCCTTGCTGGGCTCCATGCAGCCCCAAGCAGCCAAATCAATGAAACCCATAACAATTTGATTTATTTATTTATTTTTATTAATCCAAAATGCGTATTTGACCCTGAAACTTTCTCATCCTCTCTCCTGTCCTTACCAGGCTTCACTGAAATGTCCCTCATGCCATCTCTTGTTCCTGTAGGACAGCCCAGGGGCTGAACCCTCTGGAGTCTCTCTCGTACCTGCAAAAGGGAGAGCAGAAGGAAAAGAATTTCCCTTATAACACATTCAAAATGCAAAATCCAGGGCAATATGGAGACTCCAGCATTACCCTGAAAGTCCCAGTGGCTTCACCTGAATTTCTTCCGCCTGCGCCGCACTCCTGAGCTCTGCAACTTGTAGGTCAAGGGCATGGGAAGTAAACCCACGATTAACTCCCTCCTGGTTTTAGCTGCTGCAAACTCTGTGGTGGTTCCAAGTGCTGGCGCTGCTCAGCCGTGTGTGGCTGTGCACACATTTCCTATGGCAATTGTTTGCCTTGGTTCAGCTGACGAGCTTTACATTACCTGGGACCAGAGTGAGTTTTCTGCTAATGTCGGGAGAAAAATGTGATTGCTGGGAAGGGAGGACTTGTGTGGCCTCAGAGCTGAGGAGTGTGGCTGGAAAAGGCCTTGAGTATTTGTTCTGTTCATTGGCCACTTCAGTAATGGAAACGTTTTTCTTCCAGGAAATTCTCTCTCTCTATTTTTTTTTTGTTTTGTTTCTGAGTAGATGATTATTGCAGATAAAGCAGAATTTAGCTTTGGTTTCTTCACTGCATGCTGCCCCTCATGCTGGCCAGTGCAAGAGCACTCGGGGAAGGGATTTTGCCCCCTGAAAGCATTGCTGGGCCACCCAGCTCTTGAGAGCCCAAGGTTTTCCCTGTGCTCATCACCCAGCATGTCCTGCTCACACCTGGCCCCTCACATTGGTCCTGCATCCCTGCACAGCTCATCCCACACCCACAGCTCATCCCACACTCTACAGCTACAGCCGTGGTCACTTTACAGCGATCCCTTTGTGTTACATCCATGCATGGACTCTTCTCCTGCCTCGTCCTGCAACTCCATCACCACAGGATAACACCTCTATACATCTCTCTTTTTCCTAACACCCTGAGGGTATTGTCCTACCTGGGCACGGTCCTACCTGCCCATACAGCCCTCATGCCCAGCATCACCCCCAGGACCACAAACCCCACCCAGGCTCAGCCCTTCCCTCACTCACCCTTTGCACAATGGCACCTTCTCGGATGCACCTGTGGGTTTCCCCCAGCACAAACTCAGTGGGACCCCCCCACAAACCACACACTACAAAATCCCTCATGCTTCCCACCCCCTATGGCTGCACCCACTCATCTGGGGTGCACCCACCCACACCCTGCAGCTTCCCACAGAAAACACCCAGGATCCAGCCTGCACGAGCCCAAACGGGGATTCCATCAAAACTCATCCATCACCCAAATGCTCCCAAATGCTCCCAAACACACACACTCCCCTCTGATGGACAGGGACACCCCATTGTAGCCAGGGCCACCAATAAACCCTCTACCCAGGGTTTCCACAGCCCTCCACCACGGTGAAACCCTTGACCCTGGCTTTTTTGGGGGCTGTCTAAGCCGCCACCCTCTTCCTTCCCTCTCCTTGCTTTCACTTCTCTTGGGTTTGTTTCCCCTCCGCTCCCACTCCTTCCCCCCTTCCCTTCCCTCCCCCCTGCCACGTCCCCAGCCTCCCACACAAGTTTAAAGCCATCAGCCCAGCCAACGGTTAACCAAATCGCCTTGACCTCTCTGCTATTTGATATTCGCCTCCTTGACACTCATTTAGGAGCGCGCAGCGGTAAAGCAGACATTGGACAAGTCCAGCCTGAAACCAAAGCCCTATGAAAGGAGGAGAGAGATCAGAAGAACCTGATAGCTAGGAACTTGTTCTCTCCAAAGGCTTTCTGGACATTTTAGCCTGGATCAGGGGTCCGTGGAGCGCCAGTTCGTCGCCAAGCAGGGTGTAAACGTTAAATGTTAGCTATTTGTTCCAGAGATTGGCATGAAGATCGAGCCTTTCTGCCTCCTCTCCCCCCGACCCCCCTCCCGCAGTCTCTCCAGCCCGTCCAGAGTCTCACAGACACTCATTCATTAGCGGTTTAATAACCCTCCCGATGTGATAACATCCTTTACTCCCGGCTCTGCGAGCGGAGGTGACCCTGGGGGTGGGCTGCTCACTCGAAGTGCTCCGGGGGGCGGGGGGTACCGGCTACTCCCGACCCAGTTGTTGGGTGAGGAAAAGCATCTTCCCCACACCTCCCCCCCCACCGCCGCCAAAAAAATAAATAAAAGAGCTCAACTTTGCTGCTCGCGTCCCTAAAAGTCGGCAGGGCGCCTCCCCCCGGGGTCCCCAAGCCTGGAGAGGGACATGCACACGCATCCACCCCCACCCCAGCACCCCCTGCCCCAGCCCGGCTGCGCCGCCGGAGCCCCCGGCGCCCTTCTCGGGTGATGAGGAGATGCTGGAGATGCTGGAGATGCTGGCGGTACCTCACCTGATCGAGCCCTATGTTATTTTAAATGGCTCTAATTTCACCATTTATCTCATTTGGCCCGTAACTGCGGATTCAGGCATCTGAAACAACCTTTCGAAACTCTGATTAGTTCAGCTTCGTTCGGTGCCTTTTCCTCCCTCTCCTTTCTCCCCATTTTTTTCCCCCTTCTCACTCCCTTTCTGCGCGACTTTCATGCGCTGCAGATAAGATATAAAATGCTCTATCGGGATCCTGTAATATTAAAGATCAAAAGTGGCATCAATTGAAGACCAAACGCGCGGAAAACAAAGGGGAAGGCTGGGAGATGTTCATCAGCTAATTACAACTGCAAATATTATGCAAATTTATCTTGGCACAGAAATGGAGAAAGCGAGTTTAAGTGTGGAGATAATGCTGGAATATTGAATGTTCAGCTAAGGGTGGGACGCGGTCCAATAAATTCATCTGAGGGAGAACTGGTATTATATATATGGATATTCCTATCAAATCATCTACACTTTAGATGGGGGGGTATATCAAAAATTGCGGTTATAATTGATACTTGAAACTCCTATACAAATATTGCACAGAATATAGAGAGGAGGGAGAGTAAGGAAGCCGAGATTAGCGTTTGGATGGGATTTCTGAAACACCGCATGTAAAACGATGATTCCAGAGCAGGGAGGGGGCGGCATGGGGTCCCCCCACTGCAGACCCCGGGTGGGAACCTTTCCCTTTAGGCAAAGGGGAAAACCAAGTTATTTTTCAGCCTCATTTTAGAAGCGGCTCTCACTTCCTGGAAAAAAGGACCGTGCTAAACCTGGTTAATGATTAAACACCGTCCCTGTGCCGTAAGAGCCATAAGAAGGGATGAGAAGGAGCAAAGGAAACTTAAACCAAGGCAGAACAGAGCTGCCAGCACCTGTCCCCAGAAATTTTGGCATCAGGAGTGGCTGCACACAAAGGGAAAACAAAACAAAACAAAACAAAACAAACAACACCTAAACAAATAAAGCAATCGAGACGCAGCAAACTGACCACGGAGAGGATTTTAGGCACAATTTTCTCAGAGGCAGGGGTGCTCTGGCACGGGTCGGGAGCACCCCCCAGCCCCTCGCAGGGTTTCGAGGAGGTTGTCCCAAACCCCGTTATCGGGTTTGACCCTTGCGGTGATTTTTGTCAAGATCAAGTTTTGTGCTGAGTTGTTACTGTAGTGGGAATCCCTCCCTCCTCCTCTCCGTCCCTCGGAATGGAGCAAACGGGGTTTATTCGCCACGGAAACTGTTTGAAATGCAGCTTTTTCCTGCGTAGGTGAGGAGGCAGAGCTCGGCTGCTGCTCCCCTTCAAGGATTCAAACGAATACATTCAAATCCCGCAAAATATCAGCAGATCTTCCCCTCCTCAGGCACACGAATAGCAATAATTTCAGGTGAATGTTTCCCCCCACCCCGCCCTCCATCCCCTATTTCATTTCTGCAGCCAGAAACACAGTGCAGCGTTCATTTGCATACAAAGCAAAACGCGGAGTTTCTCCAGTTTATGAGAAATGCCTGAAAGAAAAAAAAAAAAAAAGGAGACAGAGACACTGGAACAGAGAGGGGAGAGGCTCTTCACAGAAATCTTATCGATTTTTTGCTATGCATGTATTTATTTGGCAACGGGGCGGGGAGGTAAAAAAAAAGAAAAAGAACATTATTGGCAGCCCTCCCTTTCAAAAAAAAAAAAAAGGGGGGGGGGAAGAGAGATGCAGATTGTATTTTATCTAAAGCTCCGTGCTTTATTCAGTGTTTATGATGCATTATCTCCCCCTTAAATAAAAAATAAATCATGTAAAATTAGGATCTCGGAGCCACCGAAAGGAGAAGCTCCGGTCGATTTTCTTAATTTCAGTCTGAAAGTGACACACTAATTAAAGCGCCTCATCATCACCTCCAACTTCCTTTTATTATTATTATCAGATTTACCTTATATTTTCCCAATTAAAAAAAAAAGAAAAAAACATCAGTTTCGCTGCCCCCAGGATGAAACTAAACTAAAATATGGACCTACGAAAATTTTTCCCCCAAGGTTGCCCATCGCTTTCCGCCATCAGATTCATTGTGATGTATTAGATGCAATAAATTATCCCATGTAACAAAACATTGGGAGCTGAAAGGGTGATAATCTGGAAAGCAGAGATAAGGATTCATTATTCCGAATCATTATGAATCCAACGTTGCCTCTGACTTCTTTCTTAATCAGCTCCTCTGATCCTGGATATGTGAGCAGCACAGATAAGGAAAGAGTCATTTATAATTCTGTACCTCGTCTAATATTTAAAAAAAAAAAGTCAGAGGCAAGAAAACGCTATAAAACACAAGCAAGAGGCGGGCTCCGAATGAAATATCACTTCGATGTTGTTAGAGCCGCAGTAAGATTTAATTAAAATTCTCCTCTTCCACGTGCTTTATATATTTTTTATAAATATATTTTGCACCTTGGTTGTAACGGATAGGAATTTACAATAGCAGCTATTTGTTGGGGTCTGGCTTTGACTTTATTCCCAAGTTCCTGATTTGGGTGAATGGAAGATGTGGACGGGGGAAAGAGGGTGGGGGCAGCGATTATTTTAATATCCGAGGGTTCCCCCCAGCCCCTCTGTCCCTCCCCAGCTCTCCCACAAAGTCATTAGGTCGATCCTACCAATGTAGGCGGCCGCGTTTAATGGAAATCGTTTTAAAGCCAATATTCTCTGCGCACACAAAGCGCAGGATCAATGCCAAAGCGCCTGATTTGGGGAGATCAAGACAGAGGGTGCTTTCTTCCCCTCCTTGGAATCGTAGATTGCAACAGTGATATCAAAAAATAACCTCTCTGAGGCTGTGTTTTCACAGCCGGCGAAGGGGGAATTATTGATTATTGGCAACATTTCCCCGGGGCGGGGGCAGAGAGGGTGGATTTTCTTTCCAGAACACGAGAGGCAGTTTAATTATAGCAAATAAAACATCCTCAGCCTCCTCTCTGCAGCCGGCAGAGCGGTTATCCCTAACAATAACGTATGGATTTTATTTAGGGAGGGTTCGACTGCAAATCTTGGTTCAGGTGGAGCCGAAATCGATTGTGCGTGTGTGTGTGTAGGTATTTATTTCGGTGTATACCCGTCTAAATGTGTGCCAGGAGGAGAGCAAGAGGTGGGATCAAGCACATGCAGTGGGAGAATCACAGGCTCCCCAAGCAAGTTGGAAAGCACAAAGAAAAAAATATTCCATATATTTATATATGGAATATGCATGTATATATACACACACACCATATAAATATTCCGCATAGATATATTCCATATACACACACACACACACACGGAAAAATATACGTATGCGTGCTTTTTTTTTTGTGTGTGTGTATTTATTTATTTAAATGACCTCTGGGTATCTGACTATTGCTTTGAATGCATGTTCGGACCTCAACTGCAGGCATCGAGGCGGGTCTGTGATATTTATGATAAACCCCGGGTGCCATTTAAAGCCTCATTAGTTATGTTTAACCTTTGAATCACCGGCCATCGTGGCTGGAAATTAACTTCGCGGTGCGGGGTGGATACGGGAGGGGGGGATGAGTGCGGATGCGCCTGCGCCTGTGCCCAAATTCCCTCTCTCCCCTCCCGCCCCCCAGCAAGCCCCAGCCGGAGGAACAGAGACAATAGTGCGGGGACTCCATCCCCGCCGTCTTCCCAAGCGTTTTTTGCCAGGAGGATCCTTGATTTTTTCGTTTCCCCACCTCGCTCCCCCCACGAATGCCAGAGAGCCCGGATCCAGCTCCCTCCCCCCGCGCCGTTTTGATTTTTTTTTTTTCTGGGCAATTTTGGAGGGATCCGGCATCATCTTCCAGGTTGATCTCGTCTCCCTCCCGCAGCAGTTTTGGGGAGCAGAAGATTCCGCAGGGATTTTCCCAACCCTGTGATGAGGAACACACCCCCCGAGTGATTTCAGCTGTATTCTCCTTCATTTTTTTCTTATCCCATACCCCTCAAGGATTTATCCCTGGCTCGTCCTCACGCTCAGTCCAAACCACACAAGCCTCGTGGCTTTAAAATCCTCTTTTTCGAAGCCTTTCCTTAGCTAAAGGCACATTTCTTGTCGATGGTAGATGGGCTCAACCCTCCTCCCCCCGCCGTTGGGGTGCCCGAGCTGTTTCCGTCGGTGTTTGGCGCTGGGAAGGTTCCCTTCGTGACTCTAATGAGCTTTAAGTTATTACCTTAATTGAATGTGTTTTCTAAAGATAGAATTGGGAGGCGATCGCGTTACCTTTCACCTCACAGAGAGTCACTCTAGAAGCAGCGATAGCGAACTCCCAACGTCAGCAGAAAAACCCAACAATATCCCTCCAGGACCAGGAGGGTGTGTATATGCAGATATATTTGCTTTTTCCCCCTAAGTGACCAATTTTCGCCCCACTTTCTGAAGCGCCGGCACTCAGCGCTGCCGGGATGTGCCCTCGGGGTGTCCGCCGGGGACCGCGGAGCGGGGCCGGGGGGGGGAGGCTCTGCATCCCCCAGCACCAGTGGGGCTCCCACCGTGCGGCCTGGGGTCTGCCGCACGCACCTGGTTCAGCCCTGGAAATAAAGCTTTATTCCAGGTTTATTCCCGAGGAGGCATCTTCACGCCAAGGGTGCATGTGGAGCGTCGGGGGTGTTTTTCCCCCTCCCCACTTCTCCCACGCGGACGTGGCTGTCCATCCCGGGAGATGAGAGTATCCATTCCCGGACGTGTTTCCCGCGGATAAGCCCCCTCCCACCTTCCTCAGGCAGGTCCTCCATGTCTTGTCTTGTTTTGGTGGCGGGACAGACACACACACACACACACACACACACACACACACACACACACACACACACACTCCGAAATGAGCACCCGGCCCTAGCGAATAAAAATACCATCACCAAAACCTGGTGAAGTTTTCTTGTAAGCAGATCTGCCCGTGGATCGAGGCTAACTGGGGAGAACACTGAGGCTGCAGCATTAGGTCTGGGGGAGTGACATGAGTGGGGAGTTAAATGTGGAAAATCAGAGCCCCCCGCCCCTTCCTCCATCTCCTCATCGCTGAATCAAAGACCTGGGGCATCCTCCGGAGCCTGCGGCGTGGCCACAGCCCGGCTCCCTGGCTTCAGCTGTCCCTACAGCACTTTCGGGCGGGTGTTTATTTTCCCTCCGCCCCCAGCCCCCAGGTGTTCCCGGGGAAAGGAGACTGAGGAGCGGGCGGGGGCTGCAGATCCTCCCGGCCCGTACCTTTGGCTTGGCATCGGTCCCGTGCGAGTCTGAGGGGACAGAGAGGGGGACACACAGGACCCCCAGAGCTGGGGCCGACCCTTACGATCCGTGTCTCCCTGTAGAGGTGCGGCGCTCCTGCCCGCGGCCGGGAGCCTTCCTCGTCCCGAGGAGGAGTGGGAGACAGGGGGAACAATCCTCGTCCCACCCCGTTCTCGGATGGCCAGGGGATGTGTCCTTTTTTTTTTTTTTTTCTTCTGTCTGTATCGTGGAGCCTTACACAGATACATATTCAAAATAAAAATAATAATAATAAAAGCTACGACAGGGGAATAGGGTCATTAAAAATCCCCCCCAGGAGGAGAAGGGGGTACGGAGGAGAAGAATCAGCCCCTTGTCTCTACTGTCACCACTTTTCCTCGAAAGCTTTCCGTGCAGCGGAGCGAGCCCCGGCGTTATTTGTATGATCGTTCGCTTAATTACATTTTCCCCCTCTGTCTTCCCGGCGTTCCCGGCTGCCGGCACTGACAGTTGCTCCCGGGACGGGTTACATCACGCTCACACCGCTGTACCTGGCGCGTCCCCCTGGCCCTGCCCCTGTCCCCCCCACCTCCACCTCCCCGCCCCATCGATGGGTGTGTAAAGAAATGGCCCATCATATTCCTCTCACTCCTGCTCTGCCCTTTCCCAACCCGGAAGAGCTCTGATCTTCAGCCCAGCCCGGAGGAGGAGGAGGGCAAGGGTGGGCGTTCGGAGGATGCGGCTCCCCCAGGTTTTCCCCCTCGGTGAGAGCTTGCGACATGCCAGCAGCGGCTCCGCTCCTCCCGCACTCCTGCTCTGAGCGCTCCAGCGGAACCGGACAAAATCAAAAGCATCTGCCCAGGTCAGTGAACACCGATTTGTCTGTGCGTGTGTCCCCCCATCCCAGAATAGGGTCATTAAAAATTTTTTCCTTTTCCTTTTTTTTTTTTTTTTTTTTTTTCCCAAATTCATCCTCCTTTTACTCCTCCACGTGGAGGGCATTAGGATGGGGAGCTCAAAGGATTTAAAACTAAGCCCGACTCCTCTTTATTGCTTGGGGTGGATGGAGGGGAGAGTCGAGTTTTCTCGGTGACCTTGGGGAAAGCCCCCCTGATCCGTAAGAGAGCGATGTTTGGGAAGCTGGGGAGAAGAAGATATTTTACCCGTGGGTGTTGGAGGCAAAGGAGTGAGGCTGGGGTGGCGGGGGCTGGGAGATGGGACACGGTATTAACATAGCTGGGATGAGAAATATTAACCTCAGGACGAGAATGGATTTATATTTGAGGGATATGTGGGGCCTTTCTGTGCCTGGCTTCGTAGCTATGTGCATGTAAATATATATATATATATTTGTGTATATTTATATTGTATATCCGGACCCACATGCTCTGTGTATAGCGATATTCATGCGGGCAAGCGTGTGCCGATGGCTGCGGTTCTGTGCTCTTCCCATGAATAATTCCGATTCGATTTGATTCTGTTAGGTTGATATGTGCTGTATAACACGAATCATACCTTGTATGTGTAGTACTCTGTCTCTTCGGGTTTAAAATATCTGTATAAAATACATAACAATACTGTGCTTCTAACAGAATCGACTTAGGACGATTTTCCGCAGATATTTCCCGGTTTTGTACCTTAGAAACGCAAAGCAGAGCTACCCTAGAGGTGTGTGGTTAAGGCAGGCTGGGATAAGGAGGGAGACGGCTCCGCTCCGGGGCCGGACCCGCACCTTCCCCTCGGCTCCTTGTCCGGCTTTTTGGATCCGCGGGCCGGGCCGGGCCGGGCCGAGCCGGGCCGTCGTGGGCTCCAGCAGGACTGGGGGCCGAAGGGCGAGAGTTTCCTCTCTCTCCCGGCATCCCTGCGTTAAAGTCTCTCTTCTCCTTTCTCGCCTTGTAGGAGAATTTTTCACCCTCCAAACTCTGCGGAGGATGTTTCGGGAGGGAGCAATGGGAATGGCTTGTGCTGTCAAAAAATGCACATTATCTGTCATCGAGGGTTTTGAAAACAGAAAGGCGAGAAAAATCTCTATCTATCTATCTATCTATCTATCTATCTATCTATCTATCTATCTATCTATCTATCTATCTATCTATCTATCATCTATCCATCCATCCGTCCATCCATCCATCCATGCATTCCAGCTCCTCTTACCTTCACGTGTCCGTACACAGGCAGGAGGCTCCGGGTGACGGATTTTAATGAAACCGGATAATTAATAACCACCGGCCCTGCTTGTTTTCTTCATTATTTATGGGCCGCAGGTGCGGAGCGGGGGAGCCGGGACCTGTCGGTGCCGCGGGCAGGGGCTGCTGCTCCGCCGAGGCGGACACCGGTCCCACCTCCCCGCCTGCACCGGGATGAGTCCCCGGACAGACAGGGGGGGACAGAGAGTGTCCCGGTGTCCCGGTAACCCGAGGGCCCCGGGAAGGAGAAACAGCCTCTCGGAAAGGAAGGAGGGGAGAGGGAAGATCTACCCCCACCCTGCCGCGGCATTTTGCTCCCGGCTGGGGCGAAGCGCTTCCTTCTCCCGGGGATGTGAATTTTGTTGGTTTTTTTTTTTTTTTTTTTTTTTTTTTTTTTTACGGAGCCGAGGGGAGCGTTTTAATTTCAAAGGGGAAAATAAGACGAGAAGGTTTTTTCCCGGCAGGGGCGCGTAGGGATTGAGATGCGGAGCAGGGGGAGCACCCGGCTGGGGTCTTCTCTCGCCCGCCGGGATGCGGAGGGCACCGCCTTGCGCTTGGACCGCGGCGGGACAGCATCTCGGGGTGCCTGTGTGCGCTCCTCAGGGGAATTTGGGGTGCGTTAGCCCTCTCTTTAGGGCGAAAAGAAATCGCGCGCATTCTGACACCCTCGGTACTACTTGAATTTTGGAGCCTCTGACGGTAAATGTGAGCTCCACATTTACAGACTGGGTTGTCACCGTGCGGAGCGGCCGTGTTGTGCGGGGTTACAGCTGCTGGGGTCTGTGGGCACGGGGGGTTTGTTTTTGGGGGTGCAGGGGGTGCAAGGACGGCTTTAAACCGGCAGCAGCCGGACGCTTGCCGGAGTAAATCGCTCCAGTTTTGATCCGGGGAGGTCGGGATATGCCCCTGTGTCTCACCAAGGAGCTGGTATTAGTTCTGCCGCCTCCTCTCACGCCAGCCGCTGGGCGATTTGTGGGGGGTTTTATGGTGTGGTGGGTTTTTTTTTTTTTTTTTCCTTTATCTAAGTCCTGGGGTAATTTCTGCCTTCGGGGAAAAAATTATAAAAAGGAAGAAAAAATAAAAAAGACAAAAAAATCATTAAACACGTCGGCAACTTCACCTTCTCGTGGCGAGCAAGGAAAACAGCTCTTTCCGGGTTTAAAGCCCGCAAGATGCTTCGATCTGCCTTCAAATCTATCACTCAAAACGGTCCTGGGAGATAAAGCAAAATCGAGAAACCCGAAACAAACCGGCTCCCCCGACTATCTCCTTCCCCNCACGTC
>WAAE01014707.1:14188-34187 GCA_013400495.1 Nicator chloris | reverse complement strand
AGCAGCCAGGGGACACCACCTCAAGGGAGACAGGAGTGTGGGCAGAGGAGCAGCAGCAGGATGAAGTCACGGGCAGATGGTTTCCAGCTCTCAGATGTCCATGGGTCACTTAAAGCTCTGGCAGGAGGAGTGCCCGGGAGGTGGCACTTGGTGACAGCGACGGCAAGGCGCCTGCCTCGTGGGGAGGGCTCTGCTCCTCCCCATAGGGTGCTGGCAGCCCATCACCCTACAGCTCCCTGGAGCCGAGCTGGGGCAAGCTGGGGCTGGGCAGGAGCAGATGAGCCTTCCTGCTAACTGTGGGCACAGAAGCCACCGGAGGCCTCGGGCAGGAGCAGGGAGAGCGGGGTGCTGGCAGCGGGGGGCACAGCTCTGCCCTGCAGGCTCAGGGGGCCTGGCCCCTGCCCAGAGGGATCTGCAGCAGCGTGGGGGACTGCTCCATGATGCGCACCAGCAGCTGGTCGATGTAGTTCTCCAGTTCCTGGATGTGCTCCTCCTTCTTGCTGAGCTCGCCCTCCTTCTGCAGCAGCAGCTGGATCAGCTCGTCGTGGGTCAGGTGGTAATACTTGGCTGACTGGTCTGGCTGGGCAGGCTCCTGCTGGGAACCAACAGGGACATTCAGGGACTGCAATTACAACCTTTGCTCCTGGTAACCTTTGCAGGATGCGGCAACAGCCAGAGCACTCCTGCTTTCCGTGCCTGTCTTTCCAAACTGGAGAGGCAGGAGCAGCACGGGGACCCAAAGAATGCCCATAAAGCACCAGCTGAACTCCCTGCAGGGCTTCTGAGAGCAGCAGGGTTGTGCTTGTCCTTCACTCAGGTGAACCCCTGCAGTGTTTTCCACGTGCCACTGGGGAGGCAAAGGGAGTGGGAGTGGACAAAGGGATGGAGGAGTCACCCTCAGAACACCCTCTGTGTCCTCAGAGGTGTCATGGGTGCTTTGCTGGCCCCAACACACCAGTGTTTGGAGGATACTCAGGTCAGCAAAGCTCCAGGAAGGACCTTCCCCCTGGCAGGATTAGGAACCCTTCAGAGCATCAGCCAGGCAGCTGCTACAGCTTCCACCTCCCATATCTCGTGGAGACCAGGTGAGATGGGGCTTGGAGCACCCTGGGACAGCAGAAGCTGTCCCTGCCCATGGCAGGGGTGGCACTGGGTGGCCTTTGAGGTCCCGTCCAAGCCAGCCCATTCCATGTTTCTACAAGCAGGGATTCACTCAGACACTGCACAGAAACAGCCCCCCACCAAGGCAGGTGATGGGAGAGCGATGGGGTGAGGAGGTGCAGAGCCCGTGGGCTCACGGGAGAAGAGCACCCAGAGGCCTGGAGCCACACAACCCCACAGCAGGACCCTGCTCTGCCTCCCCCCCAGCACCTCCCTGCCCTTGCCACCAGCACACCTGGAGCAGCTCTGGCACAGCCTCACCTCGGGCCAGGCTCCTACCTTGAACTTGGGCTCAGTTTTGTCCGGGTGGGCGGCCGGGGCCACGGGCTGGACGCTGCTCGTGGTCACCATCTTCAGCCTCTCCAGGCCATTGCTGAGCGCCGAGCTCAGGCTGGCCCTGTGCTGCTGCTGCTTCCTCTCGCTGGAGCCCTCCTGCACAGCACTCAGGGGCTTCACGGGGTGGGGGCTGCGGGGAACAACGGGGACAGTCAGACCCCCAGCTGCTCCCTCTCCCCAGGGCTGGACAGGGATGGCACTGCCCAGGACACTGAGGAGCAGCTGAAGCCTGGGCTCTGTGCTGCCCAAAGCTCTCCTGCCCCGAGGAGAGCCAGCAGAGCCCGTGGGGCTGCTCCCCCCAGGCAGGAGCCCCAGCACAGGTGTTTGCTGAGATCCTGGCGCCCACAGCTGCACTGCCCATCCTCACTGGGATCGCTGTGGGTCACAGCACCCGGCTGCCAGGGCTTCAAACCCAGCTCCAGTGTGAGCAGAGGCTGCTGCATCCACTGCCCACAGCAGCTTTCTGCAGCCCAGGGAGCCCCAGACTGCCCTGGGGTCACCACTGGTGCTCCAGCACAAGAGTGGAATGTCACCTGCCTGAAAGACACCATAGAATTTGTCCCCCTCCACAAGGCCAAAAGGAGGGTGAGGGGCCAGTTAAGAGGGAATTAGAGTTTCATTTATTTTTGCCTCACTTTGGGCCCAGAAGGTTCTTTCTGGGCTTGGACAAAGTCCGGTTCATTCTCAGCATGATGGAAAGAGAAGTGACCTGACGCTCCCTCCCTGCAAGGTGCAGGCACAGCTGTGCACCATCCTCTGGGATGGAAAGATCCAAACCTCCATCCACTGGGATGGAAAGATCCAAACCTCCATCCACTGGGATGGAAAGATCCAAACCTCCATCCACTGGGATGGAAAGATCCAAACCTCCATCCACTGGGATGGAAAGATCCAAACCTCCATCCACTGGGATGGAAAGATCCAAACCTCCATCCACTGGGATGGAAAGATCCAAACCTCCATCCACTGGGATGGAAAGATCCAAACCTCCATCCACTGGGATGGAAAGATCCAAACCTCCATCCACTGGGATGGAAAGATCCAAACCTCCATCCACTGGGATGGAAAGATCCAAACCTCCATCCACTGGGATGGAAAGATCCAAACCTCCATCCACTGGGATGGAAAGATCCAAACCTCCATCCACTGGGATGGAAAGATCCAAACCTCCATCCACTGGGATGGAAAGATCCAAACCTCCATCCACTGGGATGGAAAGATCCAAACCTCCATCCACTGGGATGGAAAGATCCAAACCTCCATCCACTGGGATGGAAAGATCCAAACCTCCATCCACTGGGATGGAAAGATCCAAACCTCCATCCACTGGGATGGAAAGATCCAAACCTCCATCCACTGGGATGGAAAGATCCAAACCTCCATCCACTGGGATGGAAAGATCCAAACCTCCATCCACTGGGATGGAAAGATCCAAACCTCCATCCACTGGGATGGAAAGATCCAAACCTCCATCCACTGGGATGGAAAGATCCAAACCTCCATCCACTGGGATGGAAAGATCCAAACCTCCATCCACTGGGATGGAAAGATCCAAACCTCCATCCACTGGGATGGAAAGATCCAAACCTCCATCCACTGGGATGGAAAGATCCAAACCTCCATCCACTGGGATGGAAAGATCCAAACCTCCATCCACTGGGATGGAAAGATCCAAACCTCCATCCACTGGGATGGAAAGATCCAAACCTCCATCCACTGGGATGGAAAGATCCAAACCTCCATCCACTGGGATGGAAAGATCCAAACCTCCATCCACTGGGATGGAAAGATCCAAACCTCCATCCACTGGGATGGAAAGATCCAAACCTCCATCCACTGGGATGGAAAGATCCAAACCTCCATCCATTGGGATGGAATCATCCAAACCTCCATCCTCGGGATGGGAACATCCAAACCGCCATCCTTGGGATGGAAACATCCAACCTCCATCCATTGGGACGGAACATCCAAACCTCTACCTGGGAGCTCTGCCAAGCCTCCCACGGGTGACAACCCCACCAGCTGTGTGTCCCAGCAGTGCTGTGTCCTCGTGCCTCGTCCATGGTGATGGGATCAGGACGTACCAAGGATGTGGAAATCCTCTTCAACCACGATGGTGCCTCCTGCTGTCCCTGTGCTGGGAGGGGCCAGCACTGGCAGCCACCCACCTGCTCCAACAAGCCAAAGGATCAGCTCCTCCCGAGGGCCAGCAAGGGACAGCTCTGAGCTCTTCCCTCTGATGCCCAAGGACAGGCCCAGGGCAGGGCTGGAGCTGGGCCAGGGGTGGTTTAGGTTGGATTTCAGGGAAAGGTTCATCCCCCAGAGGGTGCTGGCACTGCCCAGGCTCCGCAGGGAATGGGCACGGCCCCGAGGCTGCCAGAGCTCCAGGGGCCTTTGGACACCCAGGGGTGCCAGGGTGGGATTGCTGGGGGGCCTGGGCAGGGCCAGGGGCTGGATGGATGATCCCTCTGGGTCTCTCCCAGCTCAGGACACTCTGTGACTCTCTGATCCCTTGGCAGAGCTGTCCAAGCACATGGACAGAGCCCAGGATTCCTGGGCAGCTGGAAAGGATGGAGAGGGATCCCACAGCCCTCGGGGGGAGTCACGGACAGTGCCAGGGGCTGGAGGAGTTGCTGATCTGCACATGAGGCTCCAGCACTGCCCACTGGGACTAAACCCTGACCAGGAGCTACAAGCACCAGGACACTGCAGGATGGGTGAGGAGAGGGCTGGGGGAGCCACCAGGGCTGCTCACAGCCAGGCCTGAGCCCAAATGTCACTGTCACCTTGTGCATCCCCACAGCCAGCGCAGACGCTACGACCAGAGCGTGGCTGGGAACCTCCCTGGGACCAAGCTGACCTGGGAAGCCAGTGGGAAAGCCTGGATGTGTTTGGAAGCAGGGGGATATTCCAGGTGTGGTCACAGGCAGCTGCCAGCCCCATGGCCAGTGGGCACAGTCACTGCTGCAGGGCTGGAAAAGGTCCTTTGGAAAAGAAATCATTATCTCACTGCTTCCCACTGAGGGTGGTGCGTGCAGGGCTCAGCTGAGCACAGCAGGGCTCTGCCTCCTCCGTTTGTCTCTGGGAAGATCCAAGGGCTGGAGACATTCCTCGAGCTGTGTTTGTGCTGGGATGGGGGCACCAGGTGCTTCCAGGGGAGCTTCACACCTCACAGCCAGGCCTGAAGTCCTGGTGCACCTGCCAAGAAGCTGCATCAGTTTCCTCTCCTGGTCCGTGAACATCAACTCCAGCATGGAATCAGCTGCTCACAAGCTCCTAATCCAGAGCTGCATCCCAAGTGGATCTGAGTCAGGATGGAGCTTAAGGCCAAGGTGGAACATCTCAGGGTGACACTGGCCCAGCCCTGTCCCCGTCTCTGAGCCAGCCTTGCCCTGTCCCAGCTTTCACTGGCGCTCCCAAGGTCACTGCAGAGCACAGGGAAAATCCGGGTGCATTTCCCTCAGCAACTCCCACAGGAAGCCTTTAAATGCTCATTAAAATGCTCCTCACAGAGACAGCGGAGGACAAATCCAAGGGAATGGCTCTCCCATGGCCCAGCTGCTGTGCCTGGAGCAGCCAAGGGCCAGCTCTCCATGGAGAAAGGGTGTGGAGCAGGAATGGGAATGGCTGGGCTCGGGATCAGCTCTCCCAGCTCTGGCCCTGGGTGTGCCAAGCCACGTTCCGAGTTCCAGGGGCTCCAGGAGGATCACCAGGGTGAGGTGACCCAACCTGACACCCCATTTTCAGAACACAGCGATTCTCTGCACTCCTGACACGAGGGAGGCACAGCCTGTGCCGCCACCTCGGCGCCTGTGACATCCCCAGTCCTGTCACCTGCAAGTGCCACAGGATGCTGGGCCAGCCCCACATCCAAGGGATGAGCAGGAGCTGCACAGCTGCTGGATTTAGGGGCAGAAGCTGCACAGCTGCTGAATCCCAAGGGAAAGGCAGGAGCTGCACAGCTGCTGGATCCCAAGGGAAGGGCAGGAGCTGCACAGCTGCTGGATCCCAAGGGAAGGGCAGGAGCTGCACAGCTGCTGGATCCCAAGGGAAAGGCAGGAGCTGCACAGCTGCTGGATTCAGGGGCAGGAGCTGCACAGCTGCTGGATTCCAGTGCAGGGGCAGCAGTTGCACAGCTGCTGGATTCCAGTGCAGGGGCAGGAGCTGCACAGCTGCTGGATTCCAGGGGAAGGGCCGGAGGTGCACGGCTGCTGGATTCCAGTGCAGGGGCAGCAGCTGCAGAGCTGCCAGGCTCCTCCCAGCAGTGCAGTTCCCAAGGCATGGTCTCAGGCCACTCGTGGGGTCCCTCCTGTCTCGGGGATGTGACACTTCC
This sequence comes from Nicator chloris, assembly GCA_013400495.1. Taxonomy (NCBI): domain Eukaryota; kingdom Metazoa; phylum Chordata; class Aves; order Passeriformes; family Pycnonotidae; genus Nicator; species Nicator chloris. The sequence continues at coordinate 28,357 of WAAE01014707.1, read as the reverse complement.
CAGCAGTGAAGGCACCATCCTGCCCTATCCCCAGGAGCAGCAGAGGGCCCTGCACACACCTGGGACTGGCAGCTGATGCTCCCTTGCCCCAGCAGCCACCCAGGATGACCAAAGAGCCTCTGGCCACGTGGGAAGGAGCAATGGGACCCCACTCCCAGTTTCCAGCTCTCCTGAGGAGGCACTGAACCCCCTCACCCCAAACCCTCACCAGGTTCCTGCTCCCCTTCACCTGCAGACACTTTTGTCCCAGCCAGGACTCAAAGCCCATTCCAAGTCTGAAGTCTTTCCTTTTTCCTTCCACCTTTTTTCTGCCATCTTTCCCTCATCTGTGTGCCTCTGGCCATTCCAACAGGAGATGATCCTGGGAAGGGAAGCATGGCCATGGGGATTGGGAAAAGACCTCTTCCAGCCTTCGTCCCTCACCCTGGGACAGTTATCACGTCTCTCCAGTCCTACAAAGCAGTTCAGAGCCTCAGAGCCTTCCCCAGAGGCCTCAGGAGCTCTTCAGAGGTTGTTCAGTCACAGCAAGTATCCAAAATGTGCTGGAGGAACCCGAGCAGGGAAGTTCCAGGACCTCCTGGCCACGTGTCACGACAGAAGCCAGCACAGTATCCAGGATATCCAGCCCTTGGATCCGAGCCCATTCCATCCCAGGAGCCAGGCAGGCCTGGCTGGATGCACAGGCAGGGCTGGAAATGACCAGGAGCAGGCACTACCAGCACAGAGATTCCTGTACCTCCCTCACTGCCTCAGTTTTCCCTTTGGGACAGCAGGACACTTCTCTTTCCATGAAATGTAACAAAATTCATGTTTCTGTGCAGCATCTCTGCAAGTTTTGAAGAAGGCTATCTGCTGGAGGATGAATAATCCAATTAAAAATGATTGGAGGATCTGGCCTAAATAACAAGAAAAAGTTGCCATCTGACAGACCCAGCCAGATGCTGCTCTTTGCTCCTGAGATCACTTTGTACCTCATGCTCAGCCCAAGGAGGGCTCCCCTGGAGCTCAGTGAGTTCTGCTGGCCCCATCCTCCCTCCCCTCCTCTCCCAGGCCCACAACCACTCTTGCTCTTGGGCCAGGTGGGATTTTACCATTCCAGTGCCCCCAGGAAGCTCCATTTGCCTCATGATCAGTGAGGCTGATCAATAAATCCCTGCTGGAGCTTGGGGAATCACTGGGAGAGCTTGGTCCTCGGGCAGGCAGAGCCCAGGCAGACCAGGGGAAGGAGTACCAGGAAAATGGGATGAACTGAAGGACACAGAGCAAGACTCCATGCCCTGAACTCAGCAGCTTTGCTTCATGGCATTTGTACAGACCCACGACTCACCTGGGAGAAGGAACAGCCCCTTCTTTCCACCCTTCCCATTCCCATCAGCCTCCCAAGGCTAAATCCCACTTGCTTCATCACCAGTGGCAGGAGGGAGGGGAGAAGGGCATTTTGCCCTGGTGAAAAAACTCTCATTTTTTGGCTAAGGAGAGAAGGAGGTTTTCAGTGCCCAGGGGCACTTGAAAGGCAAGCAACCGAAGCTGAATGGATGGCAAGGGCAGGGGCAGCAGCTGTGCACATGCCAAGAGGGAGCTCAGGAGAGCAGAAACAGCCACAAGCTCTCCTGGCAGGCACGGGAAAGGCTTTTATTCTGCAAGCACGGGGAAGATGATGGAGCCAAAAATCAGCACGGGGTGAAACGTGGGTGCAGTTCTGAATCTCCAGCTGGGGCAGGTCGTGGCTGCATCGACCCCTTCGCCCTGGCCAGGGAACACACAGTGGCCATTCCCCCCAGGACCCCAGAGAGCCAAGGCTCCCAGCAGCTGTAGCTGGGCTCTCTGGGACCAGGGGAAGGTGAGGGAAGAGGAGCTGCAGTACCAAGGTGGAGCAGCCTCCTTGGAGTGAGCCCAGCCGGGGGGGAAGCCCCGCTAGGAGCAGAAGGGGTAGGGCTCAGCTCTCCCACACGCACGCCCTTCGCCTTCCCCGCAGTGCTCACCTGGTCGTGTGCTGGCCCAGGGGCTCCTCAGCCGGCCGTGTGTCCCTGGGCACAACCAGGAGCGCCGAAGCTTCCCCGGGCTGCGGGCAGGGCCGGGCGGCGGCGCGGCGGGCGGGGACCCCCGCGGGGGCCCGGGGGCGGCCACATGGCTCGGGGTTAGTGGCAGCCGCGAGGAAAGGGGTGGAGAAGGCCAGGGGCTGGCTGGCATGCGGGGGGGTAGCGTTAGTGGGCTGCAAGGCGTGCCCGGGCGCTTCCTCCTGCAGGCTGAGGAAGCCGAAGTCGCCCAGCTCAAGCTTTTCGGGCAGCACGGCTCGGGCAGGGCGAGGGGCTGGGGTCCTCTCCACGAAGGGATTGCTCGGGGAATTGGGGCTCAGCGCCAGGGTAAAGGGATTCCTCAGGGCCGAAGGTCCCTGTGTGTGCCTCTCCTCTGCCCTATCTGGCTTCCAGAAATCGGCTTTCTTGAAGTCTATGCTGCTCTCTGGGCAGTGCCCCTCGGGCTCCTCGCCGGCGGGGGCCCTGCCCTGCTCTGCCTCGGGAGGGACACGGGGCTCGGGCTGCTCTCCTGCTGGCCCCTCACCATCCAGCTGGGATGGGCTCTCCCCACCTTCTGACCTTTGGGGCTGTGGGAGTGGATGCCCAGCTGCCTCCTGCTCTTCCAGAGCCGTCCAGCTGGCCGGCTGGCCCAGGTCTAGCTTGGAAGGTGGGTTCAGTCCTGAAATACTGAGCTCCTCAGGGAACAGCTCCTCTTTGGAGGCCGTCTCCCACTTGGCACAGTCTGTGGCCCCCTGTATGTGAGATGATAAACGGGGCTGGCTCCAGCTCTCCTCAGCACCCGACTGGTCCAGCCCATCCAGGGAGAACTTGGATATGCAACTCTCAAACTGCTCGGCCACATTTGTCTCGTTCATCTCTGATGGGTGTTCGCCCACAGAGGTGTCCCCTGTCCCCAGCTCGCCGGCTCCTGTCTCCAAGGCAGCTGCTGAGTCCACAGCAGCAGCTCTGGCACCCTCGGGCACGGGGAACTCGCTCCCGGCTTCAGCGGTGTCCGCTCCTGGTGTGGGCAGGCTGGGAGGCGCTGGCACGGAGGGCTGGCTGCTCCCACGGCTCCTGGGCAATTCCATCTCTGCCCTCGGGCCCTCTGAGTCTTCCCACGGCTCCTGTTTGCCTCGCTGGGTGCCGCTGGGCTCCCCCTCCTCGCTGTCCCCCACGGCGCCTGCGGCTGCGAACCACCTGGGGGGTTTGGGGGGCGGCACCGCCGCGCCGGGCACCGGCTCCTGGTGGCCCTGGGGCCCTGCCCACGGGGACAGCACCACGTGCCTCTCGCGGATGTCGGAGCTGAGCTTCAGGAGGCCGTCGCTGGCCTGGAGCCGCATGCTGGCCTGCAGCCGGAACACCGAGCTGCGGATGTCGAAGGCGCCCTCGCGGCCGCCCTGGGGCTCGCCGAGCACCCGCGGGGGCACGGCCGCCACAGTGCTGCTGGGCAGGGCCTCGGCGGCCAGCTCGGGGGGGAAGGAGCTCCTGGGTAACACACGGGTGGTGGCACGGGACGAGCCCTGGGCCTCAAAGGTGCCCTCTCCCAGGAAGGGCGGCCGCGGGCCGAAGGCGCCCTGGGGCTCGCGCTGCTCGGCCGCGCTCGGGGTGCTCTCAGAGGGCTCAGCAGCGCTTTCCGTGGCTATGGTCATCCAGCCGTTTGTCCCCGCACTGCAGGACTCCTCCTCACCGCTGTCCCCTTCCTCCCTAGTGCTGTTTTCAGTGCTCACCGCTGCTGACGCCTCGTTGTCGCCGGGGTTGCCCGAGGCAAACGCGGCTGTCCACACCATGGGCGTGCTGCTTTTCCTCCTCCCGGCCATGGAGCCCGCGGACACGGGGCTCAGCACGTCCTCGATCACCGTGGCCTCCTGGGTGGTGCTCACCAGGTTGGCCCCCACGTCTAAACTGGAGAAATTTGTCCAAGAGCGGAGAGCTGCAGGGATTTCAGCGCCGATGGGCGACTCGGCCTTTTCAAACGCTTTGGAGCCCTTCTGGCAGGGTGGCTGGGCTGAGCTCTCCGTCGGGCTGGCTCTGTCGGGGTCGTCAATGAAAGCCATGCCCTCTGCTGCCACCGAGGCAAAGAAGTTCTCCTTCTTCCGCTCCGGTTTGAGCCTGCTGGTGGCAAAGGCATCGAAGGTCTCGTCCCACTCCGAGGGCAGCGGGGGGACGGCGGGGCCGGTGTCGGCAGGAGGGAGCTCTCCCGGTGCTGGGGGAGTGGTTTCTGGCACGGGGACACCAACGCTTTGGGCTGGAGACTCCCTCTCGGGGTCTGCCTGCCTTGGGGAGGCAGAGGGACTGCAATCCTCAGAGGAATAAAAGTTCCCAGCGACCTCTGGTGCAGCACGCGGCCCAGGCGGGAAACTAGAGAGAAAGTGAGTAGGTGAAGGAGAATTTAGTACCTGGTCAGCGAGGAGCTCCTCAAAGAAGGGATTGCTCTGCAGGGAGTTGAGGAATGGGTTGGTGGGGGACAAGCATCCGGCCTGGCTGTCTCCAGGAGCGGGAGGGAGGTTAGAGCTCGGCATGCTAGCGGGGAGGGCAGCAGGGCACGGGGCACAGGAGCAGGGAGCAGAATGAGAAGGAGCATCTGAGCTGGTTTCTACCTGAGGAGACACTTCCAGGCTGTGGAGGGAAGACAGAACAGTCCTCCTGGTTAATGCTGTGACAGAGCTGGAAGCACACACCACACACACCACAAACGCTCCGCTCCAAGCAGCGCCATGACCAAATCCATGCCTGGCTCTTGTTAGGCAGAGCAATGATTATGGAGTCAAGGCGTGGAAAGGGCATGCACGACACACAGGAAGGGGCAGCCCTGCTCCCAGGACACTCCTCCACACTCCCCTCTCTGCCTCAGCGAGCCCAGGAGCCAGAGAGGTTTCCCCACCTCCTGCAGCCCAAGGACTCGCTCGGTGAGTTTGTCCCGGTGCTGGTGGCACCCAGGGCAGGTGGAGCACGAGGAGCCACCCAGGCTCTCGGATCAGGGCTACTTCAACCACTGCAGGCACACAGAGGGGTCTTTCCCAGTTCACCCCAGTGCCTCCTCACTGGTTTGCCAGCACGACCAGCACGGGAGCACACATGGAGCTCACGCCTGCACAGGAGGGAGGGACGGGGCTGAGGGGGGCCGAGGAACCAGAGCCCAGCAGGAAGGAGCACGTGGCCAGGACAGGGCCCTGTCCCCACTCTGGACTCTGCCCTGCCTCCCACATGCCCCTTGTCACCTCACTTCTGCCCGAGATGCCTGAAACCCCACGGGGGATCCCAAGGTGGGAGGGATTCAGCACATTGGGAATTCAGAACCTCACCCCGAGTGAGGCTGACAGCGCCCTGCTGCCTGTTCAGGCAGGACAGAGGGACCTTTCTTTGGCATTTCCTTGGTCTCCCCTTGGGAAGATCTCCAGCAATGTGGAGTCACCACCCTGAGGAGGCTCACCAGGCTCAGAGGTTTTCACATCACGAAGTGGGGGTGTGGTGTAGACACCCCACGTCCAGCTGGTGCTCCGACTGCCACGCTCCCTCCTCCTGGGCCCTCGACTCACCCTTGGGAGGAGCGATCCCATCCCCAGGACAGGGGCACCTGGCCCTGCCCCATCACAGATCCCATGGGCTTGGTGCCTCCTGCACCAGCCAAGCTCCAGAGAGTTCCCCTCTTGGCTGGGCAGAAATATGGGCATGGATCAGCCAGCCCTGGGCACACCAAGGTTTCAGAGGAAGGAATAAATTAATTGCTTTGCCAAGGTGCCCGGGGTATGTCCAGCCCTGGGGCTACACCCTGCTGGGAGGGATTGCAGGTGGCACTGACAGATCACAAAGTTGCTTGCACAACTATTTCCATCTTGTGCATCCACCAAATGCCTCAGACACATTTTAAAGCACAAAATGCCATCTTGAGGCAAAAATTGAGCTGCTGATGGTGCAGCTGGTCCCAAAGCAGGGAGGGCTGGCACCACCTCGGCCCAGCAGTGCTGCCCCCACCACGGGGACCCCCTGGTGGCACTGCTGGCAGCTCCTCAGCCCCTTCCTGCATGCTGCTCTGAGCAGCTCCTTGGAAAGGTGCCCACTGAAGCAATCCATGGCACCCAAGGCCCCCGTCCCAGGCTGGGGGCAGGGAACACTCCCGGTGAGCGGCTGAGCGCAACCAGCTCCACTCCAGCACCCATGGGAGCCCACCCAGACACTGCTGAGGGACCTGGCAACCCAGGGACAGAGAAAAGCCTCGAGCCCTTCATCCTCACGGAAGGCTGCAGCTCCCTCGGGGGCACAGACAGCTCGTGGGTGCCCTCTCCTGCTGTCACAAAGCAGCGGTGGTGGCCGTGCCCAGCCTGGGGCCCTGCTCCGTGTCCTCTTCTGCTTGGCCCGGGGAGGAACAGCCAGGAACGCTCCCCACAGCTGCAGCCCAGCCCCCCCCAGGGGTTTTGGGCTCTGGGTGAGCACAGAAAGTCTCCACAAGTTCTGGGAGAAGCTGCTGGACCCTGAGGCACAAACCACTCCAGACTGGCAGCTGCTCTCTGCATGGAGGGAAACCTCTCCTGGCGTTCCCAGCCTGGAGATGAGCAGAGGGTTGGGCCTTTTTCCCTAATCCCTCTCGAATTTAAGCTCCCCAGAAGAGGAGAACAGCTGCTCAGTACTCAGCTGGACGAGTTCACAACATCCACAATTGGATTTTAATAGGGCAAACCATGGCAAATTTTCCTTCCCAGCTGGGAAGGGAAGGTGACGAGGGAAGGTGACAAGGGAAGGTGACAAGGGAAGGTGACAAGGGCCAACCACCAGGATCTCAGGGTGGCTGCAAGGGGCACACGGCCCTGGCCCACCTCTGCCTGTCCTGCTGGCACTGCTTCCAGGTTTTGCTCTAGGCTGAGATGCATTCTTTGTGTTCTGCCTGAACGTCCTTTGTGCTGAGTAAGAGCATCCAGGGCCTGATGCAGCTCTAAAAGGCTGCAGAGCATTAATCAGCTGCAGGCTCCTAACGAGCACTGGCTGCTAATGACCATCCCAGCTGCCAGAAGCTGAGTGGGTGAAGTTCCCTCCTCAGGGGTGGCTGATGCCAGAGCAGCCCCTTGGCCAGGCACCTGGAATTGCAGCAATCCCCACATGCACAGGTGCAGGAACAGTTTCAAGGCCTCCTCAAGCCTCTGAGACGATCCTGTCTTCACTCCCCAAGTCATCATGGAATGGTTTGGGTTGGAAGGGGCCTTAAGGATCATCCCATCCCACCCCTGCCATGGCAGGGACACCTCCCACTGTCCCAGGCTGCTCCAGCCCCAGCGTCCAGCCTGGCCTTGGGCACTGCCAGGGATCCAGGGGCAGCCACAGCAAATGTGGGCACCCTGTGCCAGGGCCTCCCACCCTCCCAGGCAGGAATTCCTTCCCAATATCCCACCCACCCCTGCCCTCTGCAATGGGAAGCCATTCCCTGTGTCCTGTCCCTCCAGCCCTTGTAAAGTCATTTTGGGGCTCATGAGGTGCTGGACCTGCTGATATTGGCTAAGTATGTAAACACAGAGCTCAAATCCATCTTTGCTGGATTCTCATTTTCCTCCTTTAACTCCACTGTGGAAATTTCCTATTTCCTTTCTGCTTCTCAACCCCATTCCCGCTGGGACCCACTGGGGTTTGTTCAGGGGCCCTTGGCTGCAAATTCCAGGCAGAGGAATCATGNCGCGGTGTCACCGTTCAGCCCCGGTCCTTGGGAGGGACATCCCTGCTTTGGCCACCAGCCCGGAGCCTTGCTCTGCCCCCAGAAAGGGCCTTGCCCGCTCTCCCTGAGGAGGGAAGCTCTCCCTGAGGGAGGATGCTGCAAGTGCTGGCTGAAAGCAGGAGCGGAGCACAGCGGATTCCTCTAGAGGGAAACCTACCCTTGCAGCAGCCTGATGGAAGCAGCTCTTTGCAGCACTGAAACGCTGACTCACCCTCCTCCTCGTCCTCCTCCCTCCCCTCCTTCCCCTCCCATTCCCAGCACACGGCTCCGCCAGCCAAAATAAATCGTGGGTACCTTCCTGCCCTCATTTATTTGTTTGGCAGCACTTCACAGACGCCTTTGAGCCTCGCGGCAATAAAAAAAAATGATAATAATTTTTAAAAAAAGGAAATAAAATATTGCTGAGCAACCCCCTGATGGAAAAAGTCTATTGGAAACAGCTTGGTCAATGCAGGGAGATTTCTCCCTAGGGAGCCCAGCCTGGATTTCAGGCTGAGGGCAGAGCTCTGCAGTGCCCAGCCCGGCTGCGGGAGGGTGGGGGACTCTGCAGCACCAGGAGAAAACAGCACATGCGCTGGAAAAGCAGGAGTTTGGGAAGGGCAGGGATGAATCCAGCCCTGATGTGCTGAGGGGAAGAGCTGTGCTGAAGCTCAGGTGGAAATTCCCTCCTAGGAGGGCTGGATCCGGGGACCAACCTGCTTTTGGCCCAGTTTTCCCACAGACGGGGCTCCCTTGGGTGGGAAAGCAGCAGGATCCAGGTGCTGGAGCATCCTGCAGCAGCTGCAGACCTGGCAGGGCTCAGGAATTTCCTGCCAGCGGCAGGAGCAGGGCTGGCACAGCAGGAATTGTGCAGGAAGGGGTTGGGAAGAGATGGGAGCAGCAGCCCAGGACATTTTTGTACAGGGTGGGAGCACCAGAGGGAAGGAGTCACGGAATGTACTTTAAATAGGCATTCCAGAGGTGGAAGGACTGGATTTCCCTGTAATAAATCACCTATCATAATCTATAAATTATCTATAATAATTGTCTGTGCAATAACCACTTTGCTCTTCCCTTGGGCCTCACCTGTCCATCATCCCCATTCAAATGGACAAATCTTCCTTTACAGACATCTGTCCTCAAAACCAGGGGAATTGAAAAACACAGGAGAAATCTGGGCAGTAGGAACCCAGGGAGATGCAAACTTCAAGCCCCAATTCCCACTTTTAGGAGTGGGAGTGGGGCTGTGCTTTTCCTGGATGGTTCCAAAGCACGCCAGGGCTGGGCTGGTGTCAGCTCTGGATCCAGCTCCCACCCTGCCTCGTGTCCATCCCTGGGAAATGCAGGCTCAGCTGCACCAAGAGCCATTTGCCAGCCCTGCAGGCTCCTCACACGGACCCCACTCCATCCCTGGGGCTGCTCCAAGGCAGTGCTGCACTCTCCTGGGCACAATCCCTGTGCCAGAGCTGTGGTCCTGGGGGCTCCTGGGGATCCATCCACAGCATCCCTGTTATCCACAAGGCCCTGGTTTCACACCATGGCCTTCATCTCCTCTTCCTCAAACTCTGCAGCTTCCCAGGCTCTGCTCCAGTGCTGTTGGCTTAGGAGGGGCTGCCACAACACCCACGCTCCATGCCACCACTGCCAGCCTGGCCAAGGACTCTGCTCCAACCTTGCCAAACCTTCCTCTCCTTCCCAGCACTTAGGAAAGGCACCTTTTAGCAGCACATGAGGAACAGGGAGGAACGGAGTCAATCTTTGGCCTCACTGCTGGTTCCAAGGGTATGGACTCTGGGAAGGGGCTTGAACCTGAAAGTGGAACTGATGCCCCTGTTTTTATAGGACAGAGCACAATTTCCTTTTTCTCCTGTTGCCAGGCCTAAGGTGCAGCCCCATTTTCTCATCAGGATTCTCCACAGGAAGCAGGAGCTGCAGAGCTCTGATAACATTGGAGGAAACCCTGGAAACATTTAAAGGATTGTTCCAGCCCCAGGCTTTGCCTCAAATAAACCTGCTGAGCTTCTTCCTTACATACAACCCTTAACCACTGACCTTCAAAACAACAACCCCCAACCAGGCTTTGATTCAGCCTCCAGAGAGCAAACATCACCTTCCTACTGCTCCCATCCCCTCCAGAATCAAAGCCTGGAGCTCCCAGGGATTAGCAAAGCCAGGGATGATGAGCAGAGCCTTTGGGACCTGCTGCCCTGAGGAGCATCAGGGAGAACGGGATGTAAATGAGGGCTGGAGGTAGAAATGCCCAGTTCTCTCCCCAGTGGGCACAGACAGGTTTGCAGAGGCAGCTCCACACTGATGGCTCAGCAAAACCCACCCAGCACACAACAAACCCCTTCTTATAAAGCTCCAGTTCAACCCAGCCCAAAGGCAGCAGCTCCTTATTTTGGGAAGGGTGTGTTTGGCACAGCAAGTGGGTAAAGATGACTGTGCCAGGCTGGGCTTTGCTGCAGGCAAACTCAAACCATCCTTCTAATTACAGACCTTTCAACTAATTACAGGCTGAGGTTTCTGGGCTTGCAAAGTGACTGATTTTGACCCTTTCTCACCACGTGCAGCTCTGGGTTAAACTTGGCCTATCCAAGGTGGGCAAACAGGTGAGAAGGTGCTGCTGGCAGGAGCCACACAGCTGAAGTTTCCAGAGTCTGGAGAGCAGGAAGGAAAAAGTCTTTCCTGCAAATAAGTCAGGACTTAAAACTGCTCAGTTCAGAGGCTGCTTCTCTCCAGAGCAAGGGTTAATCCAGCTCTAGAAGTGACACTGGTACTGAACAGCCACACATGGACATCAGAGAACCCCCAGAGATCAGAGGATCTGGAATGGTTTGGGATGGAAGGGACTTTAAATCCCCTCCAGTGCCACCTCTGCCATGGCAGGGACACCTCCCACTGTCCCAGGCTGCTCCAGCCCCAGTGTCCAGCCTGGCCTTGGGCACTGCCAGGGATCCAGGGGCAGCCACAGCAAAGCTGGGAATTCCAGCCCAGCCCCTGCCCACCCTCTCAGCCAGGAATTCCTGCCCAACATCCCATCCACCCCTGCCCTCTGGCACTTTGGAGCCACCAAGACCTAAAAGCTCTTCCACAGCTTTGCCCTGAATCACCAGCTTGGTCCACGAGGTCGTTCAGTGTAGGGAAGCAAAATGAAATCAGAGAAGTCAGTTCTGTCTAATTAAAATGAGTGATCATTTCCTAATGAGTGCCCAGGAAAGCTGAAGCACTGGGAAAACCAGGGCAGAGACAAACCCTGACCCTGTGATGATGGACAGGGCCTTTCCAGGGCCTTTCTGCAGCAAATCACTCGGTCACCAAATGATTCTTGTAATGCTCCCCAAAGGTTCTCAACTATGCCAGTGCCAAAGCCCTGGACACTGGGAGGGAGAAATCCCTTCCCAGTCAGGCAGCTCCAGCATTTCCCCATCCTCCAGGAGCCACTTCTCCCAGTTCCTATTCTCAATCCCCCCTGCTCCAGTCCAAGCTCATTATTTCCCATTCTCAGTTGCAAACTGCATTTAATTATTTCCCATTCTCAGTTGCAAACTGCACTAAAGCCCACTCAGATGCTCCTAAACGCCCCAAAAGGGGTTCTGTGAATTCCTTGCCTCCAGCTAGTGCTGCTTAGAATCCATTCCTATTTTTAGGAGAGAAAATCCCAGCCAGAGGAGCTGCTGCCACACAGCTCATCCGAGTCTCTCCTCACAAGACAAAGTCCTGGGCAAAGCAGCTCCAAGCAAAGCTCGGCTCTGGCTGAGCTTGAGATCAAACTGTGAGCACGGAAGTGGATTTAAAAAAACCCATGGAGTGCAAACCCTCTGGGAAAGGGGAAACACTGGGGATGAGTGCAGGAAGGCAGGGAGCTGTCAGAAACCAGCAGTGTTTAGAGGCACTCCTGGTGATTATCCACTGGGTTGGATGGACAAGGAACTGAATTCCAGCTGGATCAGACATCCCTGCCTCGAAACCAGTGTCCACCAGAGGATCTGGGCAGGCATGGCCCTGCCTGCCTCCTTCCCAGGACTCCAGAAGGGGAAAACCTGCTGGTTTCTCACCCGTTTCCCAAGGAAAAGGCCCCAGAGAGAGATGCCAAGGGCAGCCCCATCCCATCCCAATCCCATCCCATCCCATCCCATCCCATCCCATCCCATCCCAAACTCATCCCAATCCCATCCCAAACCCATCCCAATCTCATCCCCTCAGTGCTGCCCTGGCTGCCTCAGGCACTTGTGGAGTCACTGCCTGATACTGCAGGATTTTTAAGCCTTGATTTTTTTATTCTAGGCCTTAACCAGCAAGTTCCTTATCCCAGAATTAGAAAGAAAAATTAGAAGGATGATCTTGAGGGGGAATACTCTGTCCTTCCTCAAGGACAGGGGGCAGAGACCGGAGTCCTTCAGGCTCATGCACAAACCTTGCCCAGGGATGTGACACCAAACCACTGCCAGGGGTTTGAGCCTCCTGGGAGTCACAGAATCACAGCATGGTTTGGGTTGGAAGGGACCTTCCAGCCCATCCCATTGCACCCTGCCATGGCCAGGGACCTTCCACCACCCCAAGGTGTAGCATTTCCACACCCAAACAAATGTTTCTATAAAGGAAAAAGGGGTTCAGTTTCACCTTAGAACCAAAAAGGAAAAACCTGAGAAACTTCTCTGCTCTCCTGGCAGTAATTGGCTCAAGGCTGAGACAAAAATACTGACAGGTCTCTTTACCTGTCCCTCAGAAAAATGACTGTCCTCTACGGGATAATAAAGGAAATAACTGCCTCTAGTGGGCAGTTTGCCAAGAATCCCAAATAAATCGTTCAGTACTTATGGGAGAGCACAAAGCTCCTTGGGGCTTTTCAGGGTGTCCCAGCTGGAGCAAAGACTCTCTTTGCTTTTGCTTTTATTTCTGTATCATTTGTTATTTTCTATTTGAATTCAAACCTTTTTGCTTTCCCAAACACCCCCAATCAGCTGTCTGGCAATTGTTTTTAAGCCTCTTCTGAGAAGTGCAGGGCACCCTCAGATTGATCCATCTACACCTGTCTCCTTCCCTTCTGGACTCGTGTAACCCTGTATCAATCACCAAGGTGCTCCAAGCCCCATCCAACCTGGCCTTGGACACTTCCAGGGGATGCCAGAGCCATCCACAGGGATGCACCACAGCAGCCCCATGCTCACACTTGTCTCTGCTGCTGCTGGAACAGCACAGAGCTCCCACGTCCTGCCTGCTCCTCCTCAGTGAGGGACTCTGTGGGACAGAGCTCCAGGCCTGTGGGATGGGATATTCCTGATATTCCTGAGCCAGGGGAGCAGCTCCTGCCTGTGCCAGTGGCCCCAGCTCTGCCTGTGCAGCCTCAAGGCCACTACGAGCATGACACCTTCCTGTGGAAAGGAGGAATTTTGGGGCTGGTTCTGGAGCTGGGCTCAGGGATGTGCTCATCCCTTTACAAGCTGAACCCATGTGGGAGCCAGGTGATGTGGAATAAACCAGGAGTGCCCTCCTCGTTAGTCAGGCTCAGACTGAACTCAAATCCTTCTGCTTAATAAATTAGGTTAAATTCAGCCCAGACTGGAAAATCCCTCTAACAAACCAAGGCTGCAGAGTGAACCAGCTCCCAGTGCTGGTTGTTTTCCCTGGCTGATTTTAACCCCATTTCCTGCCTCTCACTGACAACACCCTCAACCTCTGGACTGCCAGCTCAGCTCCCGGGGTGGACACGGGTGATAAATTCCTCACAGGAACAGCACAAACACCACAAAACCCAAGGATTTGGAGGGATGAATCATCACACCAAGCAAGAACAGTTAGAGATTGGTAACTGGGAGAAGGGAAGGCTGGGTGGGATGGGAAGAGGACAGAGCAGGGTTGGGATTAGTTCCTTTGGGAATATTAATGGTATCTCATGTAACCAAAGTGCTGCACCCTGACCAGACCCTGTGGGGGGTGTGGGGCTCATAACAAGAATGTGATCACACATCCCAATATCCCACAACCCAGCCTGACTGCCAGGGAAGCTTTTTTAGCTCATTCAAGGATAATGAGCCTTCCTTTCCAGGCCACAGAAGCACTGGGTGTGACCACACTGAGCCTCACCTCTGCTGAGGGAAACCTCTCCACGGAGGGGATCCCTCCCTTGGCTGAGAGGAAAACACACCCTACATCCAGCACAGGTGGCTTCTGGCAGAAACCAGGAGAGCATCCAGGAAAATCCCCTTCCCTTTGAGACATTTCAAAGCAAGGAAGCATTTTCCCTGCTCCGACCTTGCCTGAATATTCCCAGCAGCATCCAGGAGCTCTGACCAGCGGAGCTGCTGGAGACAGGAATTTGGGGCAGGAACCAGCAGGCTGGACCTGCACACCCCCTGCACAGGGCAGGAACCAGCAGGCTGGACCTCCACACCCCCTGCACTGGGGCAGGAACCAGCAGGCTGGACCTGCACACCCCCTGCACTGGGGCAGGAACCAGCAGGCTGGACCTGCACA
>WAAE01014707.1:0-14123 GCA_013400495.1 Nicator chloris | reverse complement strand
ACCGAGACCCACACTCCTCCGGGACGGGACCAGCAGGCTGGCCCTCAACACCCCCGGCACTGGGGCAGGAACCAGCAGGCTGGACCTCCACACCCCCTGCACTGGGGCAGGAACCAGCAGGCTGGACCTGCACACCCCCTGCACAGGGCAGGAACCAGCAGGCTGGACCTGCACATCCCCTGCACAGGGCAGGAACCAGCAGCCTGGACCTGCACACCCCCTGCACAGGGCAGGAACCAGCAGGCTGGATCTCCACACCCCCTTGCACAGGGCAGGAACCAGCAGGCCGGACCTGCACAGCCCCTGCAGTGGGGCAGGAACCAGCAGCCTGGATCTCCACACCCCCTGCACTGGGGCAGGAACCAGCAGGCTGGACCTGCACATCCCCTGCACAGGGCAGGAACCAGCAGCCTGGACCTGCACACCCCCTGCACTGACCTGGGTTTCTGAGGGGACTCTTTGGGCTCCTTGGCCCCAAACCAGCCGCTGCTCTTACTCCTCTCATCCCCCGCTGCCGAGGCGTGGACGGGGCTCCCTCTGTCCCCTTTGCCCCCCGCGTCGCTGCGGGTGCCCCCGTGGTGGAAGAAGCCTCCCTTGGCTTTCTTGTCCTCCTTGCTGCCGTCCTCGGGCGGCCTGTCCTTGGCCGGCTCCGCGGAGGAGCCCAGGGCAGGCGCGGCCTGGCCGGCTTTGCTCTCCAGGCGATTGCTCTCCTCCATCCTGGCCCTGCCCAGGTGGTTGCTGAGGGTCACGGCCTTGGTGGACACCTTGAGCTCTTCCTGCAGGGCCAGGCTGGGAGGGGACGGGATGAACCTGGGCTCGTCCCTGTGCTGGGCCCTCTCCAGGCCGCCCAGCGCCCAGGGCGGCTCGTGGGGCTCGGGGTGCAGGGGGGTGAAGGCCACGGGCGGGTCCTGCCGGCGGGGCAGGGCGGGCGGCCCGGGGGGCTCCCGGGGCTCCTCCCCGTACACGTGGCTGCCGTTGATGCAGAGCGAGGAGCGGCAGCCGGGCTGGGGCTGCTCCCGGGGCCTGGGGCTCTGCGGGGCTCCGGCCTCGGGGCTGACCCGGGCCGCGTCGTCACTGAAGGCTCTCTTGTGGCTCGGCTTCGGCGAGGGCGGCGCGTCTCTCCCTGAGGGAAGCAAAGACCGACAGGTGAGGGTAAGGCACGGGTATCTCCCACCTGGGAACACCCAAGAGAGCTGGGAAAGCGCCACCAGAGCATCCCTGCCGGGCTCCGCGGGGTTCTGGGGGCATTCTTGGCACGGCAAAGCACGGCTCACGGGTGTGCAGCCATGCAGGAGACACAGAAGTGGCCCCGAGAGGAGGCTCTGGGAGGTGACAAACCCATTGGCTGAGAGGATCTCAGAGGATCTGAGGTCGACTACAAATGCAAGGAACTCCCCAGAAGCTCCTTAAAGGGTTTTAAAGCTTCCATGTGACTTATGAGTTTGCAATGAACCAGAGATGATGGGGCCATGAGCTCCAGGTCACTGGTTGGTGTGATGAGCCAGGAGGCTCCAGTGCCTGCATCTCCCTCCCACTGCCTCCAGGGCTGGGCTTGAGCATCTTAAAAATCTTTTCCAACCATAACGATTCTGTGACTCTATGACCTTGTGGCTACTGCCAATTTCGGGGGGTAAAAGTCATGGAGAACCTGAGGAAAACAACAGGCACAGCTGCTCGCCCCTCCCAGTGCAGATGCTGCTTCCTTCACTGAATGCTTTGGACTGGAAGTGACCTTAAAGATCATCCAGTTCCCACCCCCTGCCAGGGGAAGGGAAGCTCCCATGGCTGGAAGGCTCATCCCAAGGCTGATGGCACCAGCACAGGAATGTCACCCAGCAGAAGCCACACGGCCTCGCCGGGGACTCCCACCCACCCTGGCAATGTGCTGTCTGCAGCCAATTCAACCAGTTAATGATATATTTGTTTCCCAGGGAGAATTAATTCCCTACAAGGGCCTTTTTTGTTTGTAAATCACTGCCCTGGGAGTGCCAAGGGCTCAGATTGTTTTAATCAAAGGAGCTGGGCCCCGTTTGGGCTTTGCCTGCAAGCCGGAGGTGCCTCATTAGGGCCAGCAGTGAGCCAGGGCAGGGCCAGCAGTGACCCAGGACAGGGCCAGCAGTGAGCCAGGACAGGGCCAGCAGTGACCCAGGACAGGGCCAGCAGTGACCCAGGGCAGGGCCAGCAGTGAGCCAGGGCAGGGCCAGCAGTGAGCCAGGGCAGGGCCAGCAGTGAGCCAGCCCAGCCAGGGCCCTGCTGGCAGGGACTGCTCACAGGGGCTCAGAGGGACCAGCCCTGAAGAACCCTCAGATCCTGGGAGCTCGTGGTGCAGGCGTGGAAAAGCAAAAGCTGAGCTGTTCCTCCTGTTCCTCCCGTTCTGGCAAACACCTCAGTGCCAGCACACAGGTGGTCTCGGGGGCTTTGTGCAGGATGTCACCTCTTAGTGACATGCTGGAGCAAAAGGAGGCTCAGGGGGCACCTGGTGGCTCTGCACAAGTCCCTGCCAGGAGGGGACAGCCGGGGGGGTCGGGCTCTGCTCCCAGGGAACAGGGACAGGAGCAGAGGGAACGGCCTCAGGCTGGCCCAGGGAAGATTCAGGGAAAATTTCTCCACTAAAAGGGCTGTGCAGCCCTGGCACAGCTGCCCTGGGCAGGTGTGGAGTCCCCATCCCTGGAGGGATTTCAAAGCCCTCCTGATGTGGCACTTGGGGACACGGTCAGCGGTGGCCTTGGCAGTGCTGGGGGAACAGTTGGACTCTGTGATCCTGGAGGGCTTTTCCAACCTCAGCAATTCCACAATTCCCTGGTTCTGTGGCTGGGTAAGCAATCAGTTAACAGAGCTGCAAGGAAGTCTCAGCAGTCCCAAGGAAAGGAAGGAGGAAAAGCAGGGGGATTATCCCAGATCCTCTTACCAGAGCGCTCGGCGGCCAGGCTGCCGTGCCTGCTGGGGGATCTGGGCACCTCGGGGGCACCGCCTGCCAGGCTCAGGCTGGCAGAGGAGACGGTGCTGTCGGACCCCAGGGAAGTGTTGGACTGGCTCAGCGACGACTTGCGCAGTTTGTTCTTCAGGAAGAAGCCCTTGACTTTGGACTTCTTGCCCCCGAGCTCGAAGTCGTCCTCCACGTCCAGGGCTCCCAGGCTGCTGGGGATGATGGCAGAGGCCGACTCCAGGTCGTACTTCTTCTTGCCTGTCACCTTGTCCTTGAGCTTGCCGAAGGGCGAGCGCGGCTTGTCCTTCACGGACAGGTCGAACATGCTGGCCGTGAGGCTGTTCCGCGTGAACTGGATGCTCACCAGGATCTCCCCACGCTCCTTCTCCTTCTTCCCAGCCTTGGAGTGCAGCTTGTGCCACCTGCAGCCAGAGGGGAGGCAAAAGGAAAGGGGCTCCTATTGATGATTGATTGATTGAGAGATGGGAAGACTGATTTGTGATCAGAATTTGATTTTACTGAGATTTTCCCAAAGCTCATAGACCATTTCAGCAATGTTAATAATTTCTACACAATGATTAGGTTAAGCATGATACAGACAAACTCATCCATTTTACAACATATTTTGCTTAGAGAAGTTTGATTTAATTTCTTTATTCTAGTAAGTAAGTTTAATCTCATCTTCTATAATCTCCAAAGCTCTGTTTGTTCTTGTTAAAGCATCTTAGTTATTAACTCAGCTATGCTAATGAAGTCTGCTTCACTGTCTAACTTGTGTATTCCCATAGGCTCTGTCAGCCCCCAGAGCCACAAGGCAGGAGAGCTTTGGAGCAGGTGCTGCTGGCTGGGAGGAAGCACCAGGGCTATGGAGCACGAGGTTCTCCAGGGAAAGGGCTGGAAAACTTGGAACTGCCCAGGGAGGTTTGGAGTCCCCAGCCCTGGAGGTGCCCAGGGAATGACTGGGTGTGGCACTCAGTGCTCTGGGCTGGGGACAAGGCGGCACAGGCTGGACTCAATGACCCAGGAGAGCTTTTCCAACCTCACTGAGGCTGGGATCCTTGTAAGTCTCATTTTAGTTTTTTCCTGGAGGCTGCAGCTGATTTTCTCAGCTGCAGCAATGTTCAAGCAATAATTTTTCCCACAAACAACCTGAAGAAAAAATTTAAACAAATCCGCACAGCTGGTGTTTGTTATCTTGTTTACATGTAGAGAAGTGTTAATTTTAATTAGCTGATCATAATGATAGTGTGTTAATCAAAGACCAATTAAGTCCAGCCATGTCCTTTCACTCTATAAAAAGAGACTTCATTTGTTTTAATAAATCAGTATTCAGCCTTCTACATGGTAGAGCTTGTCTCAGTCTTTTCATGTCCAACAGTGACAGATTGTCACCCAAGTGTCCCAGACATCACCTGGAGCCCAAGTGAGAGACACAAACACCACACATGGGGGTGGCACATGGGACCTGAGCCCTCCCTGATGCACCTGCAGCTCCATTTCCATCCCTGTCCTTACCCCAAACGCTGCCCTTCCAGGGAATAACCTGCAAACACCCCCTCCCTCAGCCTGTCAGACACCCCTGTGATCCTCCAGGGAAAGCTGGGAGCTGGGTTTAGAAGGAGACAAAGCCTGTCAGTGTTTTGTGCTCGTGATTTAAATATCCCCGAGCCGGTGACTCAAGGGATCTTCTCAGCAGAGACTGACCCAGAACGGCCAAGGAACTCAACAGCATCCATTAAATCAACTTTCTGCCAGACCTGCTGTGTCTCATTCCAATAGAGATGCTCAGGTTTGCCTGGAAGTGTCCTTGGATCAAGTACTTTAAAGGATGATGCATCCCAGGAGCTCTGTGGGGGAAGCAGCAGCTGCTGTGCAGCTCCAACCCCACCCAACACCACGCCAGCCCTCCCAGGTTGCTGATTTGGGGGCAATTCCCACATTCCCACAGCAGGCTGGTGGTGACAGCTCCAGAAGGAGCTGTTGGCCCCATCCAGCACAAAGCTCCCCCTGATTCCACAGAGGATTACTGGGAATGCCTCCTGCTGTCCCACCCCACACAAAACCCAGAACACAGACTTTGCTCCAAAGCTGCCTGTGGAAACGGAGAACTTTGGAAAAGCCTCCAAAGCATTCACTGCACAAGGCAAAACCAGCCCCAACCTCCCTTTAGGTCCTGGGGCTTCTGCAGGGGATGGCCTGGGAGCTGGCAGGGCACGGAGCAGCCTCTGGAATGGGATGGGAGAGGATTCCTGCCAGTGGGGAGGAGTGGTGGGATCGGGGACACCAAAGCAAAGACACACCCAGAGCCACCCTCTGGTTCTCCATTTCCACATCCCAATGGGGCAGCAGGGCCACGAGGGAACTGCTCCTTCCCAAAAATCACTCCCTTCTCCCCAGGGGATGCCTCTCCTCTCTGCCAGCTCCAGGCACCACGTCCAGGGCAGCTGCAGCAGGATGAGCAGGAACCCAGCACAGCCACGGCCCTGAGCCCACCCAGACCCAAGTATTAAATGAATTTCTGATTAAAATTCCCCTTAACAAGGCACCAGGAAATCTGCAGGCTCAGGACAGATCCTATTTCTCCATGTTGTGCTTCCTGGGAGCAATGGGAGGTGAAGACACTTCTGACATGCATTAACAATTTCCCAGAAAACAAAAACCCCAGTGGTGTCTTACATCTACTTGGAGAGCGAAGTCACTGAGAAGAAAGAAAAAATAGGGAAGGAAAATGGGATGGGATGGGATGGGATGGGATGGGATGGGATGGGATGGGATGGGATGGGATGGGATGGGATGGGATGGAGGTGGGTGTGACCATGGTGGAATCACCAGGGTGAGGGAAAAACTGGAATTGTGTCCTCCAGGAGCTCCTGAATTTCTGCCAGGGAAGTTATCAAAGCCTGGATGAAGGGAGGAGCTGGGAAGCCTGGGAATGCTACAGCCACAAGTGTCCAAAGCCAGGCTGGACAGGGCTTGGAGGAGCTGGGACAGTGGGAGCTGTCCCTGCCTGTGCGACTGGATGGGTTTCAAGGTCCCTTCCAACCCAAACCAGTCTGGGATCTGATGAAGGGGGCACAAAATCCCCTCATTCCCTGAGGAACATTCCAGGAGCACAGCTGGAAGCACGCAGGTCCTTCAGCACACCAAGTGCAGGAGGGACAGTGCCTGGGACTTTGCTGGGCACAGACACGGAATGACATCCCAGTGAATCCACTCCTATTCCCACCACTCACTTCTCCCACCCCATCCATGCCCACTGCAAAATTTTCGGTGCTCAGCTGAAATTTTCAACATTTTCAGCTGTCAGCTTGAAAATAAACAGGCAGGAAAAATAAAATCCCTGGAGGAAGGCAGCATTAACCCTTTAGAGCAAGGCACCAGCAACAAGAGCAGCCCAGAAGAGGCTGAGCCACTGCCAGGGAGCAGAGCAGGTGCAGCAGGAGGACACTTCCCAAAGGAGTGGAGGGGAAAAGGCTGCCTGGAACATCCCACAGGGCACTGTTCACTTGAATGCAGGAGCTGGAAGCAGCTCAGGAGGGAAGGGCTGCAGCAGCCTGGCAGCTGGGGAAGGAGAGACTGGGGGGGCTGAATCACTGCACAGGAAAAACAACTCTTGAAAGGAGTTTTTGTACCTTACATCATCCCATGGAAAAAAACCAGGGAGAATCTGGGTGGACGAACACAAGGAAAGGCAGGAGCTCCCCAGGAGGAGATGGAGCAGCCTGGACATGTCCCCAGCACCTCCCCTGCCATCCCTGTGAGCACCCAAGGCAATTTGGGTGCTGAGCCTGAGCTGCTCCAGAAAGCAGCAGTTCAAGGCAGAACCTCTGCTCCAGCTGGGACTCAGGAGCTATTTTTGGTTCCCAGGACCTCATCAACAGTCGGGGCTACACCTCCAACAGGCAACGGGGCTATTTTTAGGCTGAGCTCTCAGTTTATGGCACAGGACGAGGCTTTGGGAGGATTCAGCTGTTCCATGCCGGGTGCTTGGGTTTTTTATGAATCAGCCCCAGTGGAAACAGGAGGTGCAAACTCCTGGGACCAGGAGGAGAGCAGCACCAGGGAGGGATTGAGTGCACACAGCGACACACCAACTCCCACAGCAGCTTTTCACCAAGAACCCCAGCCCACAGCCCTGGGTTCCCCACACTTCTTCCAGGAGCTGCCCTCAGGGGGATCCTGGGAGGGTTTTTGGGATTGGGGCCACCCAAGGTCACATCTTGGAGAGGGACACGGCGTTTTTATGGGAATAGACAACACAGCTGGAAAACAAACATGAAATGCTTTTTCCGGGTCTCAAGGAGCAGAACTGGGTTACATCAGTCAGGCTCTGGAGTGCAGGGGGATGGAGGGAACCGTGCCAAGCACAGCCAGCCCCAGGGATCCACAGGGATCTGCTTCCTGGGGCTGGTTTGGAGGTCACAGCTGGGATCCAGCTCCTCGCTGCACAGGACACCCAGAACAAGGCACTCACCTCCAGCCACCTGCTCTGAGGGACCCTGCCAAGGTTTGGAGGGGTCCCAGCCCCACACAGCCCCGGCTGGTTACAAAATTGAAATTAAAATTAAGTTCAACTCCACCCCAGAGCCAGAGCTGGTGGGGATCAGGAGCAGGATTGCTCCCAGCTAAGGAGATGTGCCCGCTCTGTGCTCCTTCCCTTGCTCCCTGCAGCTGGAATGTGCTTCCCAGAGGATGGAACCTGCTGGATCAGCATCCTCTGCTCCCCGGGGAGCTGCTCCTTCCCCCAGCTCCTGCCCCCTGCCCTGCCAGGTGATGTCCTGCTACACACAGAGAGCTGGGGGACACCTGGACATCCAGGGAATGGAGAGCCCAGGGACACCTGCAGGGTGACACTCCCATGTGACATCTCCAGGGTGACACTCAGGGAATGGAGAGCCCAGGGACACCTCCAGGGTGACACTCCCATGTGACATCTCCACGGTGACACTCCCAGGGAATGCAGAGCTCAGGGACACCTCCAGGGTGACACACCCAGGGAATGCAGAGCCCAGGGACACCTGCAGGGTGACACACCCAGGGAATGGAGAGCCCAGGGACATCTCCACGGTGACACACCCAGGGACTGCAGCTCCAGCCAGACGGAAGGCACAAGCCACAGGCTGGGGAAGTTCACTTTTGCTAACAAATGTGTCTTGTTCCCTGTGCCACTGCCTGGATCCGGCAGTGCTGGGTGTGCCTCCCCAAAGCCAGGGAGCCCGGGATCTGCTCTCCACACACAGGGAAGGCTCTGCACAGCAGCCTGGCCTGGCTGAGCGAGGAGGAAGCAGCGACTGAGCCCAGCTGGGCAGAGAGGAAACCTCAAAGAGAGAAGTCCTCGGCAAGGGGAAGCTGCTGGAGGCCCCGTGAGCTCCGGGCTGTGCAGAACAACGGCCAGAACAAGAGGACACAGCCCCAAGCTGCACCAAGGGAGATATAGGGCGGATATCAGGAAAAAATTTTTCACAGAAAGGGTGATAAAGCACTGGAATGGCCTGCCCAGGGAGGTGGTGGAGTCACCATCCCTGGCTGTGTGTAAAAACAGACTGGATGTGGCCCTGGGTGCCCGGGTTTAGTTGAGGTGTTAAAGCATGGGTTGGACTCGATGATCTTGGAGGTCTCTTCCAACCCAGAAATTCTGTGACTCTGTGATTCAGCTGCCGTTCCTGGGCTGTCACACGGATCACAGGCTGCCCAGCCCCCACCGTGGGGCTGTGCACACTCATTTAGGTCACCGTGGCTAACGAGCACAGCCCAGCCCTCCCAGACACCCCCTGCACCCCTCCCCCGTGTCCCCTCTGCCCACGGCGGGCCAGGGCAGCAGTGCCAAAGGCAGCTTTGGGACACAGCAGCCCGGCTCTAGTTTGACATTTGCTGCTGCCAGGATCAGTGGGAGGCACGGAGAGCAGGCACGGAGCTGCTGGAGCTCCAGGCTCCCAAAAACACAGCTGCTCTCCTCCTCCTGCAGCGTCCCGGGCCGGGATGAGCCACGGGACAAGCACGGCGTGGGAACAGGAGCACGGGGATGTGCCAAGGAGGGAAAGCCACCCCACAGAGCATGAGGACGGGATGGATTTGCTCAGGGCAAACACCTGCCCTTGTCCCCTGGGCTTTGTCCTCCCCCGGGCAGCAGGGGACAGTCCAGGGGGGCACGGGGAGCCCCTGTTCCCAGAAACATTCCCGTGGCTCTGGGAGCTCCGGGGGGAACATTTGGGCATCGTTTATCCCAGCAGTGAGAAACCTCTCTGGGTGTGGGAGCACTGGGCTGGCCCGGCACCCCCGGGATGGGGAGGGGAGGCTGGATCAGGGAATGGTGTGGAGGGCAGGGAATGCTGGATCAGGGAATGGCGTGGAGGGCAGGGAATGCTGGATGAGGGAATGGCGTGGAGGGCAGGGAATGCTGGATGAGGGAATGGCGTGGAGGGCAGGGAATGCTGGATGAGGGAATGGCGTGGAGGGCAGGGAATGCTGGATGAGGGAATGGCGTGGAGGGCAGGGAATGCTGGATGAGGGAATGGCGTGGAGGGCAGGGAATGCTGGATGAGGGAATGGCGTGGAGGGCAGGGAATGCTGGATGAGGGAATGGCGTGGAGGGCAGGGAATGCTGGATGAGGGAATGGCGTGGAGGGCAGGGAATGCTGGATGAGGGAATGGCGTGGAGGGCAGGGAATGCTGGATGAGGGAATGGCGTGGAGGGCAGGGAATGCTGGATGAGGGAATGGCGTGGAGGGCAGGGAATGCTGGATGAGGGAATGGCGTGGAGGGCAGGGAATGCTGGATGAGGGAATGGCGTGGAGGGCAGGGAATGCTGGATGAGGGAATGGCGTGGAGGGCAGGGAATGCTGGATGAGGGAATGGCGTGGAGGGCAGGGAATGCTGGATGAGGGAATGGCGTGGAGGGCAGGGAATGCTGGATGAGGGAATGGCGTGGAGGGCAGGGAATGCTGGATGAGGGAATGGCGTGGAGGGCAGGGAATGCTGGATGAGGGAATGGCGTGGAGGGCAGGGAATGCTGGATGAGGGAATGGCGTGGAGGGCAGGGAATGCTAGATGAGGGAATGGTGTGGAGGGCAGGGAATGCTGGATCAGGGAATGCTGGATCAGGGAATGCTGTGGAGGGCAGGGAATGCTGGATGAGGGAACGCTGTGGAGGGCAGGGAATGCTGGATGAGCAGGACACAGAGCCAGCCCCAAGAGGACGGCAACACCAACCCCGAGCCGAGGTTTTCCATTCCCACCTTGTCCCTTCCACGGCCCCTCTGGAGCAAGTGAAGCCAAAGGCCAAGGCTCCAGCCCATCAGCACCTGCCCAGGTGGGCATCCCAAAGCCCTGGGGTGATCCAAGCTCATCCCACTGCTTTGGGATTACCAATGGACACTGGGACAAGGCAGCACCCTGCTCCACTTCCAGGGAGGACATGGATTGTTCCAGGGAAAACAAGANGGAGGACATGGGTCATTCCAGGGAGGACACGGGTCATTCCAGGGAGGACATGGGTTATTCCAGGGAGAACATGGGTCATTCCAGAGAGGACATGGGTTATTCTCAGGGAGGACATGGGTCATTCCAGGGAGGACATGGGTTATTCCAGGGAGGACATGGGTTATTCTCAGGGAGGACATGGGTTATTCTCAGGGAGGACATGAGTTATTCCATTGAGGACATGGGTTATTCCAGGGAGGACATGGGTCATTCCTGGGAGGACATGGGTCATTCCAGGGAGGACACGGGTTATTCCAGGGAGGACACGGGTTATTCCAGGGAGGACATGAGTTATTCCAGAGACAACATGGGTTATTCCAGAGACAACATGGGTTATTCTCAGGGAGGATAAGGGTTATTCCTGGGAGGACATGGGTTATTCCCAGGAGCACCACCTTTGCCCTCTGATGGCTCTGGCTGGGGTCTCCAGGACTCCCTCCCAGCTCCAGCTCAGCTGGACCTACTGTGCCCCACCAGCCCTGCTCAGCACACCCTGGGCACCAGGGCCTCCAGTTTCCCTCTCAGACTGGTCCCGGTGCTTTGCCAGCAGGGAGTTCAGGGACTTTCCTCAGGGAATGAAGTCCCTTGGTGACTCCTGGGGCTCAGGGATGCACAGGGAAGGAGGCACAGCTGGAGCATTTCTGGAGAGCTTCCACTCCAGGTGCTTCCCCAAGGCCTCAGGAGCACTGAGCACTGTCAGGGCAGCAAGGTTCACCTGAAAGCGAGCAGAAACGCTCCTGCCCTGCACAGCTCCCAGCTGCAGGCAGACACAGACACATCCCCACCCAGAGCCAGAGGCTCTTCCCACACAGCTCCAGGCTGGCATTTACTGCTGATTCATCCCTGCAACAAGGTCAGCCCCAAGTCTGAAATCAAGGATCCCTCGGGCTGCTACAGCAGAGCAGGGCAGGGTGTGGAGAAGCCAATGCAGGGAAAACACCGAGGCCAGCTCCTCTCGGCACAGCCCCCCCAGAGCCCAGCACAGGAACACTGCCCTGAGCCTGCAGCTGAGGCAGCTGGGCCAGGGGGAAGCTCACCTCGCCGGGAGGGGAAGCACAGGCTGGAAAACAAGGCAGCCCCAGGGAACGTTGTGCTTTTTTGTCTGGCTCCGTGCTCCTGCCCCAGCGCCGAGAAGCTTTTCCGCAGTTGGTTTTGGACAGCTGATCCTGCCAGGTGATCCCTGCGAGCTGCTGGCAGCACAGATGGAAAACAAACACTGCCTGGTTCCCCTGCGGATGGAGCAGCTGAGGTGGGGAGTTCATCTCTCCAAATGTTCTTCCCAGCAGTGCTCACAAACAAGGCTCCAAGAAGCAAGGCCAGCCCTGCTCCTCTGGCGGGCTCCAGCTGCAGAGGGGCTGCACGGCAGCAGTGAGGAGCAGCAGCTCTGTGGAAGGGCAGGAAGCCCTGGGCACGGTGCTGGTGCTCCACTGGGACAAGCAGGAACCCAGGTGAGAAAACCCCAGCACGGGCTGGCACTTGCTGAAGGGCTCATCCCAGCACTCACAGGCCAGGAACAGAGATATTGTCACTGCAGTGGGACTCAGTGGCAGGAACAGCCTGAGAGCCAGGGAACACCCAGCCCTGCTGTGCCCCAGGGATGGGACAAGGCCCATCCTGGCAAGGTCAGAGGCAAGCAGGGGGATGGCACAGAGGGGGAGAGCTTTTGGACCAGCGTAGACACCAGGGATGGAGAAAAGCTCTGAGCCACCAGGACAGTGCTGCAATGAGAGCACGGGCAGTCGCTTCCCCTCACTTTGGGCTAAGAAAATCTGAGGCTTTTCTCTAGCACAGGGTGGACAGGTGGGAAGAGGGAAGGAGGGAAGATTTAAGGAGCTGTAAAACAGCACGAGACAATTCTGAGTGGGGACAGCAACAGTGAGAGTCAGGACGTGATCACCTCAGCAGGATTTATCTGCTCACGCTCCACAGCATCCATGGTTTGTGTGCTCCCAGCTGCCAAGCAGCCAGTGAACCACCCCTGTGGTGCCCTGAGCTGCCTGCACACCCCAAGAGAGGGGACAAGGTCCCTGTGTGACACTGGCAGTGCTGGCCATCCCCTGCCCTGTGCCAAGGATCCAAAGTTAAAGCACCACGAGCCCTGAGCTGACCCTGCGAGATTGCAGAGCACCAGGAGCTGCCACCCAGGCTGGAGCAGCTGCTCCTGGCAGCCCCTCCACGGGCACAGAGAGCACAGGAGAAACGCCTCTGGCTGGAAATCCCTCCCACTTCCAGCTGGGAGAAGCACCATGGCAGGGCTTGCACACAGAACCAGCACCCAGAGGCCTGGGGACGCCTGGTGCAAAGGGACACCAATGCCAGGGAAGGGACACCAACCCTGAGGAAGGGACACCAAGCCTAAGGAAGGGACACCGAGTCCAGGGAAGGGACACCGAGCCTAAGGAAGGGACACCGAGCCCAGGGAAGGGACACCGAGCCTAAGGAAGGGACACCGAGCCCAGGGAAGGGACACCGAGCCCAGGGAAGGGACACCGAGCCCAGGGCTCCACACATCCCAAGACACCGGCTCCACGGCTCCGGGAACAGGTCACACATGGATTGCTCACCCATCACATCAGCCCGTGCTCAGGAGTGAGTCAAACATGGAAAGAGAGGAAAAGGGACTGAACCCTGAGCCCAGCAGCAGGCTCCACTCCTTTATCCTGGGTGGATTTGTCAGGGAAGAGACCTCCTGGAAATACAGAGCTGGGGAGGAGCTCCAGGGATGCTGCTCCAGGGATGGAGCTCCCAAACCCCCACCCTGGGCTGGGAAAGCCAAACCTCTGTCCCAGCCAGGCTTCTGATGGAGCAGCCAAATTCCATGGCAGGTGTGAGCACAGCTCAGCCAGGCACAGGCTCTGACAGGCCAGGGGCCAGGGAGAGGAGCACAAAGGCCATCTCCACCTGCCACTGGAGAGGAGGCCACGTTTTCCTGGGACTCCTCCACCAACCACAAAGAGCATCCCCCAAAAGGAGGGGTAGCAGAGCCCACCCTCCCTCCTGCTCACCAAAGGGTGCCAGGAGGGCTCAGCCAGGCCCAGGAAGGGTAACAGCGCCCACCTTCCCTCCTGCTCACCAAAGGGTGCCAGGAGGGCTCAGCCAGGCCCAGGAAGGGTAACAGCGCCCACCTTCCCTCCTGCTCACCAAAGGCTGCCAGGAGGGCGCAGCCAGGCTCTGGAAGGACAGAAGGGACTCACACAGGAGGCTCCTGGAGCAGGGACTGAGCACAGCTGAACTCAGCACAGGCCCAGCACCAGCTCCCCGCAGGTCTGGAGCTCTGTACCAACAGGATTGAGGGGTTTTCCAAGCTGCTGCAGGTTTTCCTGCAGCTGCAGGCAATCAGGGCCCTGGAAAATCCAGATGAAACAGCAAGAAGCCTGAGTCTGCAGCTTTTTGGGTTGTAAGATGATGGAGGGTGATGGGCCAGCACCCTCAGACCCAATGTGGCACATCTGCAAAGCTGGGATCAGACCACCCAAGTATCTTAAAAAACAAGAAAAGCAGAGTTTTCCTGCAGGAGAGCAGAGCAAGGGCCTTAAATTCCTTAAACCAGCGATGGCAACTGGGTGAAAGTGGGGTTAACTGGGCAGGAGGAGCAAAATTACACCTTGTGGAGCACCTGGGCCCTCTGCCCTGGGCTCCCAGCTCAGGGCAAATGCTTGCCTGGGGTCAGCTGGCCACTGGTGTTATCCCAGCCTTGGTCACCACAGATGTTATCCCA
>WAAE01014704.1:0-26696 GCA_013400495.1 Nicator chloris | reverse complement strand
AAAAAAAAAATCATTGGAAAGTACCTGGATTTCCAACATGATTAAAATTTTGCAAAATGTTCCAGCCCTTGGAAAGGTGGTATCCGGGTGGGGCTGTAGAGGGTCCCTGTCGGAGGAGCCAGGGGTTGCTCAGTGCCAGACACAACCAGGTGCAATCAGCTCCAATGAATCCACAATAGGACACAAGTGAACACATCAGCCAAGCTGATAACACCTCCATGGAAACATATTTAAAAAAAAAGTCATAAAATTCCAGACAGAGAGAGGAGGAGGGGGAAAAAGGAGTGAGAAATGTGAGAGAGAAAACGTATGTCAGAGAAGGAGGAGCTCCATGAAAGAACTGATATCACCCCTGCAGCTTGTGAAGGGTCCACGCTGGAGCACAGAACTGTGAGGAGGAAAGAGCAGTACACAGGAGCAAAGAAAATGCCATGAACTGACTGTAAACTCCTGCACCACTTGGAGCAGGGTTAGAAGAGTCAGAAGTGAAAGAATGATGTAGAGCGTAGGAAAGGGGTGCAGGGCAGAGCTGGGGGGAAAGGTGTTGCTTTAGTATTTGTCTTTCTGTTTTCCACTACCCAAATTAATAAATGCCGATTTTTAATTAGGA
This sequence comes from Nicator chloris, assembly GCA_013400495.1. NCBI lineage: Eukaryota > Metazoa > Chordata > Aves > Passeriformes > Pycnonotidae > Nicator > Nicator chloris. The sequence goes on along the minus strand of WAAE01014704.1, from coordinate 26,086 downwards.
GTAGATTACACTGTCTTTTCCCAGCTGAGCCTGTTTTGCTTGTGATAGTAACTGATAAGCTATCTCCCTGCCTTTATCCTAATCCATGAACTTTCTCCCTACTGTTCTTCCTCTTTTCTCCCCTCTACCCTGTTGAGGAGAGGGAGTAAGCAAACAGCCAGGTAGGTGTTTGTTAGCCAGGGCCAACCCACCACAATGTGCTGCAAGAAACTCAGAATGCACAGAAAAGCATGATTCAAATATTGGGTTTATAAAAAAGTGAAACAAAATGAGCCACTTGTGTTTCTTAAATATAACTTTCTGGTATATATATGTGCACACATGGTTTCACTCACAGGTTGCACCCATCCACAGACCTGACAATCATTTCTAAATGAAGACTCACATCTTCATTTGAGCAATCAACAATCTCCTTTTTCTAAACACAACCAGAATGCTTTATTTTCCTAAAATTACAGAACAGTAGTTACACAGCATCTTTCCACGCTTAACATTTTATAGCTCAGAAAATGAGGATAAACACTGTAACATTTCTGGGTTTATCCATTTTGTGGAATACTACAGTTCTAACCTAGTGTAACTAAATCTTAAAATATGCATGTTTGTGTGTCTCCTACTGTGGATTTACAGGCCTAATAGGGTATGAAAATAGAAATTAGGAAATTGAGTTTGCTGCTCAACAGTTGGTCTCTGTTTTTTACTTCTGTTGCTTGTTTGGTTAAATAATTTCCTGAATTCGAATCATTTTTATGTGGTCACATATTTTGGGTTATTTTCTGTGCTTTCTCAGTTCCTGAAATGCCAATAGCTCTGAAAATGGCAGCACCCATGTGCCTTATGCTCCTGTCTGTAGCACCGGTGGTAATACTGCATGTCTGTCAGTATCAAAATAAACCCCACAATAGCCTTGTTCAATCACATTTTGACACAGACAACTGACAATGAAAACAACATGCAGCTTTGTTTCTCATAGAATAATGATATAATATAATATCTCATAGAATGGATATTTTCTTACTTGTATAAGCTCCCCTTTTGAGTCATAGCTTACCTTTTGTGAAGCCACTGGCAACTGAAGAAGATACAGGTACCAATCTCAGTGTCCTCTGCTGGTTACTAATTCTGGAATACATAAAGGAAAATGACCTCTGTGGCATTGTTGAATATCTTTCTTACTCCAGCAAAGTGGAAGAAAAAAGGAGGTGATGAAGACCTGTATCTTGGGCCTTCTAGAAATGAAGACACACTGCCATCCAACAGGACACATCAGGAAATAATAAACTGTCAGAAGTTCTGCTTCTACCATTTCATGACAAGGCTAAGAGCTTATTACTCAAGATTATTCCATCCATTGACATTCCACTAACAATTAAACATTCCTCTGCTGTGGGGCAAGGTCATATATTGATGATCTGTCCCTCTGATTTTTCCCTATAAAAAATTTGTGCAATGGGCATCAGTAACATATTCAGTCATTAACACATTCACAGCTTCAGTCATGTTCTCTAATATCTCCTTGCTACTCAACCCTCAAGAGGAGGGGCTGACAATCTAAACCTGTGCTGGTAAACCGAGTGCTTTCCCCCGCGTTTGTCTGTACCTTCACGTACGTTCTCACTCTGGAGATGAACTCTGAAATAACGCTGCTCTGCTGTTTGCTAGTTTGGGGTGCAAATTGCATCCTGGATCTCTGATCCCATGAAGGTCAAAGACCCCAGAAATATCATGGAATGTCCAGTTTAGTGTAAAAAAGAATAACTGCAGTAAAAAGGTACTTTGTTGAGATATTGTGAGGACGAATTGATGACTTGAACATGCAATTGCTTTACACTCTCTTTAGCTTTAATTTTGTTTCTGTTTTCCCATGGGAAGCACAAATTATATCCCTGGCTACCATTTCAGTGACATTTTGCAGATCATATAAAGTTATATAAAAAACTTATAAAGTGCACTTTTGGAACAGATTTAATTCAGGCTTGATCCATTGCAAGAAATTGCATTCTCTCGCTATAAATCAAGATTTATAACATTCACCATTAAACCTTAAGGTTTCCACAACAGCTGTCTGGTTTTAATTGCACTGCCTTTTCCAAATTAAAGCATTAAAACATGCTTGTTTTCTACTAATATATGTTTAAACTGATCTTTATCTTATTATTTTTGTAATATTGAATAAAAGCCATCATACTGAAGAAATATCCAATATTTACATATTTATTATGCCAAGGGTCATCCTAGCAACAATTAATCACAAGAATTTTCATTTTATGGTGCTGCTTACATTCTGTTAGAATTAAATTGTCATAGGTAGTGGAATTAAAAAAAGAAAATTGAACAGAATTAATTTTTGTGATAATTCCAACAGAACTGTGTCAGGCTGGATGGCATTTTAACTCTTTGGAAATATAGAATTAAATCTTTCCAAAGTAAGCAAAATTCTTTTAAGCCAGAAGTTGGTTGCTCTAAAGGGCAAGATGTTTAAATCTTCTCTTGATTTACACTCTGAGTTTGTTTATATAACTGCAATCTGAAAAATATCCTGGTAACATTAATAGGGTTAAATGAGCTAAAAAATGTCAGATTCGCATCTTAGAATAAGTATAAATTTGGTCTAGTGTTTCTTAACTTTGGAGATTTATTAAAAAGACATAAAACCCTACTCTCTTCTACATCTTCTATAGAATAATATTTCCTAGCCCAGAGCCTCAACAGATTTATTTTACTTCTAGGGCACACAACATATTTCAATTCATGTCTAAAATTATCTGTACACTGTCATTAATTACAAATATTGAATTTGCATGTGTCTCCTCTGCCTTATTCTTGTTCCTGAGTAGTAATCCAAATTAGCTGTATCACTCTGATCAAATATGCCAGCCATTTAAAGTGATCACATGCATCTGACTCTTTTCTCTTTTTTTCAGGGCGGTGGTGGTCATCTTTTTCTTGACTACCAAACAGTAAGTGAAGCAACAATATGTTAGAATAAGTCTTATGCAAGCAATTTATTCACAAGTTATTTTACTAACTGGGCATCTCATGGGCCAGCTAGCATTATTGTGCTTAAGTATGGAAACAGTGTAGTATAAGAATATCCTTGGGATCATACAAGACAGTGGTTTGATGTGCTTTTTTAGGCTACAGCACTGCTGGATTAAGACCGTGCTGTTCTCCACTCCTTGTCTGGTGTGCTGTATCTTTTCCTCTTTTCATCTTTTCCCATCATGTGGCAGACACCAAGATCATCTCAGATCTAGAACATGATGGTCTAAAACATACCCAAAGCACTTTAATTAATCCTGGAGACCAATCAAAAGCAAATGTACTGCAGTAGAAGTGGAATAGTTTGCTCACTTAACCATCACTAAGTAAGTGGGTAGGTGCACTCTCCTCTGAGATTAAATTGTCCTGAAGGAAAACTCCTTCCTTCCCTCCCCATTAACATCCCCTCAGATCTATTGGCTTAACCTGGCTATCTGCAATCAACACGAGCATAAACCAATAGTAGGGGTCTTTTCTAACCCAGCTAATTTTACAAAACAAATTAATAGTGAGTAAGTGTGCTCCTAGGCTGGCAGTAAGTGGTGATAACTCTCACAGATGATGATGTCATAGAAGAAGCTATGAACCTACTCTTTAACCAGCTGAGCTGCCTCTGGAACAATGCATCTGACTGCAAACTCTGAAATATTGTGAATCAGCTATTTTGAGAATAGCTGTCAGATGCAACTAGAGATTGCAAAAGGTCACATATGTTCATTATAGACAATACATAACTGTCCCACTAGATAATGCAGTTATTTATCTTTCTTTTTAATTATTCATTTGTTGGGCATTCATTATTAAATGACTTAGCTTTTTTGTTTTCAAACAGTTCCAGGGTCAGTCCTGAGAGTTTCATATATATTTGCTGAATAGTCATACTTCAAACATGAAAAAACCAATCATTTCCAAAGCATTAATAGTAATAAAATATTTTATTACATAAGTGTCAACATTACATGGTTTGACTCCAACTAAACAGTCATTTATAACCAGAAAGGCTTTAAGTTTTGGGTTTTTTTTACTTTGACCATCAGTCATTAACAGCTCTGGTGCTAAATGACACAGATGCTGTAAGTTGTATAATTTTTTGTATTTCAGTCACAGATGGCTGGAAAATGAAACAGCTGTATTTTTTTCTGAAAGCCTGGAGGCACTGCTTCTTAGATAGAACAAATTCTTATGAAGGACAAGTTCAGATTTTAGGGACAGTCTTACAAACTGTTGCAGCAATAAATGAACTTGGATTGACCTACAGACCACTCAATGTCAAAGAAGATAAAGACATTAGAATTACCTTGTGGCATAATGAGAGTTTTCAACTCTCAGTATAAGCACTACTACTAAACTATTTATTAAATCAGAAAAGATTTCAAGGAAATCAAAAGCAATCTGTGATCAACATGATTTTTTTTTTACACAGTCCAGTCTCAAAGATTTTATGAATTATTGAAGTGCTTGAAAAAGGACACACATGCACTCTTCCTCTTCTAGAAGGATCTTGCAGCCAGAAAACCAGGCATACCCTGGGCTGCAGTGTGGGCAGAAGGGGAGGGAGGGGACTCTGCCCCTCTGCTCTGCTCTGGTGAGACCCCACCTGCAGGGCTGCATCCAGCTCTGGGGTCCCAGCACAGGAAGAACATGGACCTGCGGGAGCAAGTCCAGAGCAGAAACAGCAAGATGATTAGAGGGATGGAGCATCTCTCCCATGAGGCAAGGCTGAGAGAGAAGACAAGGTCTCTTCAGGGAGACCTTATTGCAGCCTTACATCTAAAGGAGGCACATAAAAGAGATGGATAGAAATATGTCAACAGACAATGTTGCAAAGGTTGATGGTTTTAAACTAAAGCAGGGTAGATCCAGGCTACACGTCAGGAGAAAAAAAATTTACAATGAGGGTGGTAAACACTGGCACAGGTTCCCAGAGAGGTGATAGATGCCTTCACCCTAGAAACATTCAAAGTCAGACTGGATAGGGCTCTGAGCAACCTGATCTAGTTGAAGATGTCCCTGCTTATTGCAGGGGGGTTATTTTAGATAAACTTTAAAAGTTCCTTTCAACCCAAACTCTTCTATGATCTATTCGATTTGTCATTGGATTATATAAAAATATCTTATTCTCTGAGGTCAGTTGCTGATGAGACAGCACAGACCTAAGCATTTATACCTTAATGTTACTTTTGTTCAAGTCTAAGTAGGAAGAATTTGGATGCTACAGAAATGTCATTCTGAGAAATTTGTGAATTACACACAATAGGACTGGAAGTGATTATAACCTTGCTGGAAAAAAAATAGGTTAATGAGAAACTACAGAGCATGTTACATAACAACTATAGAAAAGTAAAGACTTTATTTTTTATGCAATGAAGCTGCAATTGTGATGAAAGTAATCCATCCTTAGGAGAATTTTAATGAGAAAAACAGTGGCACTAATACTTTGTTAAGGCTATAACTGCATGGTGTAATGACCACCGGGTAAAGTACTGCATTTTAAATTGAATGTGATGGTTAAGATCCACATGCTATAGGAATTATTATACAACGTAAGAGAAAAAAATGGGAATTTCATTGTGTAAAAAAGGAAAAAATATAGAAGTTAAAATAGATTCATAAACATACTATTGCTGAGGCTATCTCGATTACATATTGATGGAGTAGCATAATGACTTAAAATTCTGGCTTTTAATGAGGAAATAGATGAAATCATATAAAATTTCATCTGCCCAACCAGAATAAGCATTCTCCAAGAGTCATCCTCGATTTTCAATATTGCTTGGGCATTTTCAACTGTAGACCTTATGTGGTTTAAAGATGTAACTCGAAAATTATTTTCTTCTGAAACAGCCCTCAATCATCAAATTAATGTAAAGATCAGCAAGTTCAAGACATGCAATTGGACATTTGAGGTGATTAAAAAGACAACTGCTGATGTGTAATAATTACATACACTTTCTGAATTGCATCTTGTGTAGGCCATTTGTGAAGTTACCCAAACTGCTTAAGCACCTTTCTTTAGTGAACCTTCCAATTTGTAGAAACAAAAGGGTTTTGCAACCAAATAAAAAGAACAGAACATTTGGATCTGCATAGGAACAGATGAAAGAGGAATCTGGAAGGGTAATGCTTGCCATAGTTATAAACTCACGGATGATAAAGCTGCAGTGGTGAGGATACCACAACACGAGATACAGCCAACTGCCAAAGCAGTGGAATAAGACACTCGGTAAAATTTTATGTTATGAACAATAAGACAGTGTATGAGAACATGAGGGGGGCATAAAACAAAGAATGGAAAAAAAGTTAAGGCCTCAGTTCTTTGTAAGAGTAGTAGTTGAACATTCTTTCTACCTGAATAAAATGTCACCGTAGATCATGAGGACCCAAATGCTGTGTTGGATTCTAGACAAGCTCATAAAACTGGCATCAGAAGAATTTCCCTCACACACGTAGAGGCAGAGTATTTGCAACATATTTAGGAGTGATTGCAAATAAAACTTCAGCAAAAATACAGAACCTGAGTTCCCAGTGTAAGACAGAGAAGTATAGAAAATTATTTAATCATTTTACTTACTGGAATTACACATCCAAGCTTGAACAGTAGAAGAGATTCCTCTTATTTAAAATCTGCTTTGCAGAGACAGAAGTAGATCTTTCTCATTTCACTAGCATTTTAATTGTATACTTCCAACTCTACATAAAACATGCATGCACCCTAAAATCCTCTGTTGTGCTTGTCTTTTCAATACTAATTCAAACCAACATAAAATGCTGGTCAAGAGCAGCCCTCTGTATCATTACTTCCACTGTAATAAAAATTCTCATGTATATATTTGTATATGAACATGTATCTTGTGGCTAATAGGCCAGAAATGGACCAGAAATGGTTTTGTATAGAAGTAGTTATTAGATATCAAAAATTATGGATAACAAATACTAAAATACTAATGAATAACTAAACCTAGTTGTACACTGGCCTTGTATAAGATCAACATTTTGGAAAAAAGAATTTTCCATCTACTAATTGTTGAATATTATTGTTTCAAGCAACAAAATAATTCATACAAAGTAACCCATTCATGAACAGAAGAAAAGAGAACTCACTAAATAAATAATTTTAAATTATCATTAGCTCACTCATATTTGATTGTCTTGTTGGATTTAATATTTGGAAATCCTATCTAATGAAGTTTTATCATTACCATTTTGTGGTGATTAAATACCATAATCCTCTTATTTGTGCAGATCCCTAGTGCTCCCCACTTCTATTAAAAGCAGGGTTCTAATGAACCTCATGAGGTGTCACTAGGAAATTACCACTTACAGTCTGAAATGAAGCTCAGTTCCAAGCCATTTGCATTTATACGCTAAAACTAAATTATTAATGTGGACTTTTACGCATTTTTAGGTTTAATTTTTCAGTCTAATGAAACCATAAATTTCAAGCTTTCAAAAATATTCTTATCTCTTATTTAATTCAATATGTAATTGAGAACATGCTTTTGCTACAGATGGAGAGGCCTTTTCAAATTTGAATTAATTTGGTGTTTTGCTGAATTAGTAGATTAAGTGCTAGAGATTGCCTGATGTTCACCACACTAAATCTTAGCTTTCAAATTAATAGAATGAAATTTTGGAAATTCACAAGGTCAAAAATATTTTTTTGCAAAGGTGATAGCTATATTTTCTGCCCTTACTAAATGACTCACAAAGTGGTAAAAGCTGGGAACAGTCAAAGGCAAATTCTACTACACAAAAGTGAAACTCCAAGTTCATTTGCATATTCATTTTGTACAATGTATTCAGGAATAATATGCCATTTTAAAGAAGTGGATATGTTATGTTTAGCTAGTGGTACAAACACCCTAAACAAAAAGTTTACAGCAGGTTTATCCTTAAAGTTCAAGGTAATGTACCAAGTTGTGAATATCAGACTGACACACTGTCTTCAGTGAGAGATTTTGGGGGGAAATAAAAGAACTCCAAACCAGCATTGTTGAAGAATGCTATTTTCTCAGGCTTATATGAATATTCCTCTAGCCTTCTGCTCCTCTGTGCTAGGAAGGGTAAGCATATGTCATAACCTTGGCTATCTCAGCTTTCTCCACCAGTTTCTACTGACATGTTTGGTTGAGAGTAGTGAGAGGTACAAAAGTGTTTCCTGCTTCATAATGTCACTCACAAATGCCTGGTTCTCTAATACACCTACTACTACACGTAGTGTATATTTGAGGGCTATTTTATCTGTCACTCTTCAGAGACCAACTCACAAATCTTTATACTAATGTGTTATAATATTTGTTTCACAAAGCAATTGCTTGATATTCAGTACTGTCATATTTTGCCTTTGACAAAAGAGAGGAGCTATCACTGAGAAAATGTTAAAGGATTAGTTGCTATATCCAGTTACAAAATCTACAAAGAACAAGTGTCTCAAAAATGCTTACAGTTATAATTGCAGTTTTAAAAATTGCCATTGATGATTCCACTTAAAATATACAAATCCCCTGGTTCAAATTTTCTAGTCATGGGGGTATAAAACACAGGGTAATACCTCATCTTTGCTCCATAATATCTGTGACAAGCTGTAATGCATCACTGACAATCTAGTGATTCATGAAATGAAAACTCCTTCCTGTTTACATCAATGCAGACATTCCCTGGGGGTCCTTCACAAAACACCTGTCCAGTTGTACAGCATGCAAAGCATGCGACATTTGCTATCTTATGAAATTTTCCTATGTCTTTTTTTTTTTTTCATTTTTCAGAAGCGCTAACCTTAGAGAAATTTCAGTATCTATTTCATAAACCGTCACCAGAATTTAAATATTCTCTCAGTGGGTGGAAACAGCAGACTGATTACCTCACCACTGGTGTTCTCTACAACTCAGTGAAAGACATGCAGCATCACACGTAATTCAAAAGGTTGCTTTGCATTATTCCACCAACCTCTCCAGATTCTCTTCAAAAAACCCTCTTTTACCTTTGGCAGAACTCTACTTCTGAAGCACAGATCACACATACAAAACTAAAAGCATACTAGCTGATCCTAAGCCAGAGAACTCAGAGACCTATTTGGCTTCCCATAGGCAGCATGGAACGAAATTAGCCACCTGCTGAGAATAATCCTAATGCACTAGCTGTGAGGAGAAAGGGAGGAAAAGCAGTCTGGAGCAAGCCAATGGAGAATTATAAGCCCATGCATGTATCTAACTTCCTACTCTGCCTTAAAGTGTGATGCCTCTGTTCACTTTGAATGAAATCACTGCTCCATGCTGAGTCTCTGCTCAGCAGAATTTCTTCTGACTGAGGAGATGCTGCAGCACAGTAACCTGCAGCTCTGCCAGGGACCATACCACAACACTGCATCACTCACAGATTGGGTGGCAGTTGCTGGTGCATCTATCTCATTTGGAAAATACTTATTAGATTTGGTTTCTCAAGCTACTGCCCTTCTCTGGGCAGGTTTTGGATAATTGATGGGTCTCATTCTTCAGAGGGGAACAGTTTTGGACCTGCATGCAGAGCATACCAGGGCTTGTGCACACTCCAGGTCAGAAAGTGATACCTCACGAATGGAAGTATCAGTGAGCAATTTTTATTTTAGGAGGTTAGCACATGCATAAACTCCTTTGGATATTTGGGCCTCTTGCAGGTTGTGTGCTGTCTAGAGGAGCTGAAGTGTTGTACAGTTGAACAATTTAGTGCCATATGCACTGTGTAAATTGTGTCCTACGTATGCTGTATAGCTGACCAACTCTCATGGCTCATTAAAATTAGAAAGAGTTAATTGAAGTTTCTGCCCACTTTTCCCTTCTAGGGAGCGTTCTCTCAACAGTGCTTGAATAACTGACTGAAATTGAGAGCAGTTTTACTTCTGAAAACTGTGGAGATGGAATGATTGCAAATAAATTATATTAGACACTATTGTTTTGATTCAGCTCAAGAGCTTTGCCTTGTTTCACAGCCCTGTGAAATAGTTGTGGATTCATTCTTCAATGCAATGGGACTACTCTTCATAATTGTGACAGTACTTGGTCCAGAGGGACAAATTTCTGGTAAAACATTATTTCCCTGAAAATTAAAATTCATGTTTCTTTAAAACAGAAAGAAGTATCAACATATTTGTACCATGACAGTCTGTCTCTGAGCTACCTATATTCCATGGACAGTAAATTAAAATATTAGGAATTTAGTCAAAGACAGGTATTTCTCTTCCACATTTGTAATAATGCACAGGATGAAAGATGATCAATAATGCAACGTGAATTGCTTTAGCCTCCACACACAGACATATTTGAACATTTCCTTTAGTCTGTTTCATTGCACAGAGCACAAAGCCACTCTCTTCCCAAAGCATGAGCTGCTACATCAGCTTTGTGGTGAGAAGCATCCGTAAATCCATGATAATATTCAAACCAAAGCTGTAATTGGGGATAGGATTTGGGTGAGTAATTATATCTAGATTTAAAATTATGTGACAACTTTCATACTCTAAGGAAATCCAACTTTGAGCTTCAGTTAATAGAATTATAGACTTAAACAAAATAATTTATAAAGGACTGCACTGATTTTGTTTCAGCAGAACTGAAAACTTGTTCTTGTAAAGACCTTAGGAATAAGTAAAATGCTGATGGGACTGAGAAGAGCAACACTTAAAGCAGATGCTCCACTTCCCAGAGTTTAAAACATGTCATTTCTAAATGTATTAAATAACTTTCAGTTATTAAAAAATCTACTGAAATTTGGTGTGCTATATGTAAACACAAATTCATTTGGACTTTTAGAAAAAAATTTAGTAATTAACATATTTTTCAGAATTCCCTACAAAAGAAACAGCTATGCTTGGTCCAGGAACTTGCCATGATTCTTGTAAGTATGCAACCCATGTTGTAGCTAGGAAAAGCGAAAGATTTGTTGTTGGTATGAGTGAGAAATATGATATTCAGTTTTCTGGGTTTTGTAACTTTGGAAAGCTCCTATAAAATACATTGATTCACAGTGCAGACAGTGACTATTACTGGAACTTTTTTTATCACCTAAATAATTATTCTTTTATACATAACAGAAATCTCCACTTGTAACTTTATCTTAGAGAAAATATACATTAAAAAATTCAAGAATCATGAGCTTAAACTACAAAAGCTCTGCTGAAGGAGTGCTATTAACTAGTTTGGAAGGGGTAAAGGGAAAATACCTGGCTTGCCAGTGACGAGCAAGGGGATTTTGTGCCTAAACTTGAGGAAATGATCAATTATGGGATCCTTTCATCTGCTTCAGGAGCTGTTGTGGCTGCAAAGAACCACCTGAAATGTTTCTACAGTAATGCAGGCAGAGTGAGGAACAAGCAAGACAAGCTCCAAGCTTCAGCTATTGGTGATATTTGATATAATTTGCTTAAGTGAAACCTGATGGGGTGAGTCCTGTCATCAATGTGCCCTGTTGGATTGTTCCAGGGTCTTCTGGAGGGATGCACAGGACAGAATATGGGCAGGCATAGCACTATGTGTAATGGAAGGGACAGAATGTAAGGAGCTCACAGCAGGCATTGGCACAGTTGAGAGGCTCTGGGTAAGACTCAAGGGACAAACAAATAATGTGGATGTCACAGTGGTAGTCTACTACAGCTCTCCAATTCAGGATCATGATGTCAAAAAGTTATTTTTTCAGGAATCAAGAGATGTTTCCAAGTCAACAGCTCTTGTCTTAATGGGACTTCAGCTTGTCAGAAATCAACTGGGAGCATCACAAAGCTGGTACAACTTGGGCCAGAAGATTCCTAAAAAGTGTGTCACGCATGCAGTGGAATGTTTCTGAATCTTTTGGTGGCTTTTGATAACAGTTTTTCTGTAGCTCTCTGAAAATAACTCACCATGTAGAAGCTAAATCATTCCTTTTGGTCACTGCAGTGTCGCTTTGTCAACCTGAATAAGTGTTTTCTGATCCTATTTCTGCAAGTTACACTGTTCCCATGAGCTTTTCTATGGATTTCTTGCTGTTGTGCTGTAAGTTATTTTTCTAAATAGAAGCTGAGAGATGTTATTTATTTATAATGGGTTTAGAAAAATCCAAACTATGTCTTAACTCTGCAGAGAAAGGCTAGCAAAATGAATGGCCTAGAATACATGTAAAGTAAGTATGATATCATTGAAAGCTTATAAAGTGGTGTATCGGAAATTATAGTTCAGCATAAAAGATTCAGAATCCTACACTAAGCTTCTTTTCCCTTAGGTTTGGATTATGTAAGATCAAACTCAGGCATTATATAAGCATATGGAAGTCAGCAATACATTCAATAAGAATTTCACTTCCATTCTGGCTAGATGTGGCTTATTATCTCTAAGTATTAGAAGTTACTATAGATAGAAGCAGCCAGCTCAGATAGTTTAAAAGAAAAACAAAATTAAGTTATCTTGTTTCTAAAGAAAAGGTCTATTGTAATATCCCTAGAACAGAATTCAAATTCAAATTATTTCAGATTCAGTTCCCTACTATTATTATCATTAATATCAGTACAATATTTAAGCTTTGGATGCATTTCGGTATCGCGTTGTTCTTTATTTTGTTGCAACTATACAAACATCTGCACAGATGTAGCTAAAATCAAAAGATTGTTATTTATAACACATGAAGGTGTTGAGCTCAATTGGAATCAATCTTAGATCTGTGAAATTTGTAGAACTGCAATATATATGATGATACTATAAACTATTACTGTTTCAGAAACCTTAACAGCATAATATTTGCCCACCTATTCATCAGTGCAACTATTAAAAAGGTATTTGCAAAACATTTCTTTGTAGTAAAAATATTGTTGGAGTACTCAAAACAGCTCTACCCATAAAAGATCATGATTCCTCAGGAACCTTATCTCAGACCTTCTGTCTTTTCCAAACTGTAAAAGTTCTCACACTTATTGCATTTTCAAGAAAAATGCATGCTCAGGCCTACACACACACACATTCAAGGAATAAACTTGATTTGAAGAAGGACACCACATAAATTCTTCTAGAGGACCAACATTTAGATTATTTTTTCCTAAGTTAGCATCAAGGCTGGTGTTTTCACATGACAAGACCAATACCACAAAACATCTATGAATTTCAGTTTCAGATGAGTCAAATCTTTCTGCTAAACACAGAAACGTTCATCATCATATACAGAGCCAAGGATGAAAAGACGTGCCACCTACTGCACATTTGCCTACTGAGCAGAAGTTGGCGATTTATAAACAATTATAAATAAATTCTTTTGTTGTAAACAGTGTTTGCTATAAGCACCAAGCAGAGATGTTCACGATGTCAAGGTCTATGAGCTACTAATTGAACCACTGACAGCTCTGCTTGTGGGGAAAAAACAATCACAAAAACAAATAGAAAATATTTATCCATCTACACATTCTTGTTGCCAAAAGAGCATCCCACCAAATGGACACTGCTCTCCAGTTATGACTAGCCCATTCCAGACTCATCCCTTGCACAGCTTCTGTCATGTGTTACATCAGACAAAGGTGGCTGTTTTATTCTGATCGGAGTATGATAGAATGATACTGCAGTTTCTTTTAAAACTCTTGTACCTTCTTGTTACTTTTTAGCATTTTGGGAATCAAATTGTATCCTCATATATGGAACTAAAAGTAGGCCAGATCATTTGATTTTTGTGCTGCACTGGTGCTACTACAGTGGCTACAAAAGCATAAAAATATTTGTAAGGACACAGATATTGGAAAACGTGCTTTTGTGAGAAAGTGCATGACAGAGAATATTGGTTTATTTGAGGGATTTCATAAAGAACTGCCAGTGGATGATTTTATAAATCTATCCCTAGGGATTTACAATCTTTATCCTCCTTTTGCTTCTACCCTCCACTTCAGAATAACCCTTTAAGGCTTCTAACTATTCAACTTCCATGCTACTTTGTTCTCTCTTTTTCAGAAACATGATATACTACAGCTCAAATGCAATCCTTCTGTTATTTGGGTTTGGGTAGAGAGCCCAGACATATTGCAAAATGAAACAAACAAAATATTGACTGAGTTTTGGCTTGGTGTTTTTCCAATACTTTGTAAGGCAGTTGAGAACAAACTGTACACCTTGGCACCTAGAGTAAGAAGCTGCAAACGCCTGTTTCATTCCCTGCTCCTCCCTAACTGGGAGTGCTCTGTAAGTGCTTCCTAGAATACAGTACAGCAAGAAAGGTACAGTAACAAAAGGCTTCACCCAAAACACTTGGAGTCAGAGAAAAGTCCCTCAGCAACTACAATTCTTGTATCACACCACTAAAGATCTATCTATACCAAGCAATGCATTTATCTAGTACCCAGATAAATTTGCAGTAACAATAGCTCATATAGCTACTTAAATATCTATGCTGAAATTCATGGTTCAAAACTTTTTATTATAATTATAATTAAAATTGTGTTATATGCTACAGTATAATTTAATAACAGTTAATATATATTTCTGTCACTTTAAAAGCCTTCAGATCATTTATTGCTTTTGAATAGAGGATGTCCAATATAAAATGGCAGATAATCACTTGTGTATCATCTCATTAATTTGGTATCAATAACTGAATACAGAAAAAGGCAGAGATGAGTGCAAACTCTGCCATGCAATAAGGAAAATAGAATTATATTGCTTTCTGGTTTAATATTTGATTTATCAGCTTTGCTGATTCCTTTTTTTTTTTGGCTTAAATAGTCAAGGAAGTGTGATGATAAACAGTGCAATAGAAAGCATCACCTTGTTTGTTATCAAAGGATGCACAGAGAGCACAGGGAAGGTATGACCACCCTCTTGTCACCCTTGTTCTCTGATTTACATTCTCTAGTGCTAGCAATATTAGTTTAGTTTTAGTTATATATCACCGTGATACAGTAGGGTGAAATACAACAGGTAAAACCAAATTCTTCAGGATTCTTTTATTTCTATTCCTTTTTCCCCATTTATATGTGTGTGCCAGGAAGAGTGCCTGCAAATTAGAAACAAACACAATGTGTCACTGTCTTTATCTTTTCTTTTCAGATGAAACAATGTTTCTATTTTGTGCTTTCTGTCTCTGTTTAAGAAACAATTATTGTCCTTGTTGAAATCGTACAATGGCATTGCTAACGTCATTGTATTTTGAAGTGCACTCTTCTCGTTTAGCTGTAAAGTGTGTTTTTAAAATATCTATAAAATATCTCTCTATTTTGTCTAGTTGTTCAGGCAAGTGACTGGGTGACTCTAGTGCCTTTGCAGAAAGTTCACATTTTCTGATGGACAGTGTCAGATTTATGCCTCTAGAGAAGTCAAATTGTATTTTAAGGTGGTGATTTTTCTCTATTGCCTGCACATAAATAACATAAAATTATTTCCCTAAAATACTGTAATTTAAGAATTTTAAAGTGTTATGGAGGGGAAAAAAAAAAGGGGGAGGGGGGGAAGCAAACTTTAAATTATTAATGAATTGTACAAATCACATGTGGGGACTATTTTCCAAAGGGTAAGCTTAGGTAGGCAGCAGACATTCAGCCATTCAGGCTGGGCCATACAGACAAAAAAATCTAACTTTCCAAAGACAATTTAGCACTTGGGCATCATTCTGCTCTTGAAATATGCTTGTAATCCTCAATGGAAAATGAATACTTAGTCAATGACCTTTTCAACATCTCCTCCTTCAATATATGCTGCTTTTACTGTTCTGCTCATGATATTAGGTGGAAAAATCTTCTGACCTAACAGCTTTCCTCTGGAAATGCTGATTCAGCAAAACTGAAACCAGCTGATTTACAGTTTTTGAGGCAATGTTGACTGACTGGACAGTGCTCAGGTGGAAAGGGACCTGGAGGTTCTGGTCGACAGCCGACTGAACATGAGCCAGCAGTGTGCCCTGGTGGCCAAAAAGGCCAACGGCATCCTGGCCTGGATCAGGAATAGTGTGCCCAGCAGGAGCAGGGAGGTCATTCTTCCCCTGTACTCAGCACTGATGAGGCCACACCTTGAGTGCTGTGTCCAGTTCTGGGCCCCTCAGTTTAGGAAGGACGTTGAGACACTTGAGTGCGTCCAGAGGAGGGCAACGAGGCTGGTGAGGGGCTTGGAACACAAACCCTGTGAGGAACAACTGAGGGAGCTGGGGTTGTTGAGTCTGGAGAAAAGGAGATTCAGAGGTGACCTTATCACTCTCTACAACTCCCTGAGAGGTGGCTGTAGTCAGGTGGGGGTTGGTCTTTTTCTCCAGGCAGCAACTGACAGAACGAGAGGGGACAGTCTTAAGCTATGCCAAGGGAAATATGGGCTGGATATTAGGAAAAGAATTTTATGGAAACAGTGATAAAGTACTGGAATGGTCTGCCTGGGGAGGTAGTGGAGTCACCAGCCCTGGATGTGTTTAAAGGCTGGATATGGCACTTGGTGCCATGGTCTTATTGAGGTGTTAGGGCATGGGTTGGTCTCAATGACCTTGAAGATCTTTTCCAACCGAGTAATTCTGTGTGTGGCTTCTTTCCAGTCACTAACCTTCTCACGCTAGGAACAGTCCCAAAACGTGGAGCTCCTAGACTTCATGGACTCCCAACAAGTTATTTCATGGTGTTTTGGGGAGACATGGCTTCCAGTGTTTCCCACCCTCTGCCAAACAGGAGAAGCAGCAGGATGCTGGTGAAGAACTGACCTGCCCACTCTCACAGCTCCCAGCCACACCACCTGGCTCTTCAGCTGCGCAGGTAGCAGCAGCCTGCAGAAGGAAACTCTGAACCCCAGGGCACAGGAAGCTGCCTTGTGAGAGGTTTTAATGCCCAAGTAGCTGCAGATATAGAAAGCCTGGTAACCTTGATGATGTTAGGTTTGTGACAGCTTGTTTATGTGTGAGCTGCTGAGGGACCTGACCTGACCCCACTGCTTGGCTGTGTAATGGGATGCTAGTGTCTGATAAAAGGTAGATAGAGACGTTTGGATGACCCACTGTTAAAACCAAACCTCATGTTTATATGTTACAAATGGTTTGTACTAAAAGCTAAAAGCAAATCAGAAATTACAGACCTGTTTATATGCATGTCTTGTGAATCAGTTTTATGAGACTAGAGCTAAAAACTGTTATAACAGGTGAAAGTTTTGTGAGCAGTGAGAAATTCATTTCATCCAGAAAAAACTTTTAAGGATGACAATGCAATTACAAGCACAGGGAAGTCCTTGGAGGAGGTCTTAACTATGTCTGCAAGAGGCCATAGGAAACATGAAAAGCATAAGTGCTCTTAGCCATAGCTGTGTCTGCACTATGGCTAGATGAAAAGTTTTGAATAAAAGCAGGACAAGTATGACAGGCTTTAACAAAAGGAAAAGAGTGTGAGGAGTCTGCTGTGCCTATTTTTGAAACCCAGCATTCAGCAGACAGGGTGCTCTTAGGTAGGTATCTCAGCTGCAAGTGTTCCTTTAAAGGTCAGTATAACTAGACATTAGGCATTCAGGGTAAAGCTCTTCCGACAAGGATTAATTAACTGGGTTTCTGAGATTGTGACTGAGTGCCCTTTTAGCAGTAAATTCCAAACAAGTCAACTGTCAGTGTCTTAGCAAGAAATTCCAAAGCAAGCCCTAGATGTCAGTTTGTTTTAGGTTCCCAGCTCCTGGGTTAATTGGTTCCTGGTTTTCTCAGGCAGCCAGGTAGTCCTGCAGCTTAGGGCACAAGCTATTGTCATTCCCTGCAGGCATTTCCAGCAAACTAAAACATTGCACATCAGATGTTAAAATATTTGGAAACCCCACGGAAGACAATGTGGTCTGTGAGCTGACCTTTTGTTCAGATTTGTAATTTGAAAAACCAAAATCAACAACCGCCAATAAACCAAAACACAGACATCTTAACAATAACTATTTGCATTTTTCATTTAGCTGTATTGTCTATCACTTCAGAAAGTCACATCAATACTCAAACCAATATGTAGTTCACTCTATGTACTAGTGATAAAAATACTTAGTGATACACTTTAAAAATTAAGCTTATAGGAAAATCTGGAGTGTGTAAATTCACAGAGCACATTTTACAATTTTACCAAGTTTCAGCACTTGCCTGTTGCAAAACAAGACAGTGATTAGACAAGGGACATCATCTACAGCCTCTGCCCCCAAATGGATACAACTTGGATAAAAAGCTTAGCATCATTCATTACTTGTCAGTGTAACTCAAGACCCCATGGCCAACCACTCCTGGGGAGGCTAATCCAAAGCCACAGAGAGAACACACAATATTACCTCTTGCTTGGTTTTTCAGAAAGCTTTTTTAGTGTGTAGTGAGCAGAAACCCACAGAGCCTTCACAAACTCAGGAAAGAGGAGATACAATTTGAGAACTGTATAGGGAGATGAGACCTGAGCTTGGGAGCCATTCCACAGTCTGCAGAGGTATAACTCTATATGTAGCAAATATAAAGCACTTGTCAAAGTTGTGTTTAACATTTATTAAAGGAACAATTCCTGGTGACAAGGATATGCTCTTCCTCTCTCTCTCTCTGTATGCATATAGATAAGCAAAGCCCTGGCAAACTCTGGTGGAAGTTGGGACTAGTGATCTGATATTACTTTTATACCGCAGATACAGTGACAGCTAATGTACAGTCTGTTTACATTTCATCAAAGATGGCGGGTTAAAAATAAGAGATATTTACCCTGATATTTAGGAAAGTGATATGTAGCTAGCCAAATCAACACAAATAATCACACACACAGCTGTCTCTTCCCACTTTCAGTAGTCACAGACAGTAGCAAGGATTCTTCTGCTCCATGTATCCCTATTTTGCTCAGCAGTGATTTGATCAGAAAGATCGTCAACTGGCTGTATAAATTGGACCTATATAGCCTGTAACCACAAAATAGTGTAAACCCCAACAGGAATACACTAATTGCAAGTTTCCTACAATTGAGTTAATAAGAAAATATATTTATGTCAAATTATTTTGAGCAGCGTAAATGTTGTTGGATCTGCATACTTTGTATCTTTTCACTGTTTCTGACATGTTGTCCACAAGCAAATTTGGGAGCAAACAGGCTGTTCCCCAGCATTTTGCACAGACCACCATCCATGCTCGCTTTCTCCCCCACACACTAGGTGGCTGAATTTATACAGGAAATATAACTTGGTTACCTTTTCTGACAATTCCAGTACTTGGGTCTGGCTTCTTTCAGTTTTCTAGCAGTTGACCACCTCTGAGTCACAACTCTGGTGCTTTTATATTCAATAACTTGGCATGAATGTCACTCCCAGCATGTTTTCAAAGGTGTTTGGAAGCTCCAAATGTCTTTTAGTTAGAATTTGGAATTAAAAATTTCTGTTACAGGAAACATTTCTGAAAGTTACAAAATTAGTTTCTGTTCTCACAGACAAAGGCAGGTTATTTCAAAGTTTACCTTTGAGGATGAGAAGAAGAAGAGACAATTACACCTTAGGTTTGCTTATAGCTGATGAATACACTATCAAACCACATAGTCAATGGATTGAGGAAGCTTAAGTGTGGTTGAATGAGCAACCATCTTTTCCAGAAGTTCAATCTTCTCCTCAATCAACCAGACATTTTAATTCTGCACCAGCTACAAAACTAATGAAATGGCATGGTGTTATATACATAGATACTACATTTATAAAATATTTTTAACAAAAATCAGTCCTTAGAATACTGTTATAATACAGAATACAGCATGTGAATTCATAGCACAACACTAAAAGAAATACAGAAGAACCCTTTTAGTGGTCCTAAATTTCCAAGTGGTTCCTGCAGCTAAGGATTGGATTTGGCTTGTAGATTTAATTACTGCTTTAGAATTTGCTATTGAGAACAGCTAAATTTAAAAAAAAAAAGTTATTAACAGTATAAAAGCTCCAAATGCATTAGTTTGTACCACCAGAAATAAAGTACTCATGAGAGAGTGTTCTGCCTAAGGAAACAAAAACAGTAGCAACACAATTATTTTGAGCTGCAAGAGTAAAGCAAATTTCAGTTTTATAGAAAACATCGAAATAATTCCCTTATTCTTCATCACCTTGTTAACTGAAAAGGGATTTCAAATAAGATAACAAAATAAACTGTTCTAATTGTTCAGTGTATTTTAACACTTACTAAAATTATAACACAAAGCATAGCCTGCTTTGCAATATATAACCTGGTTTGCTTCTTAACAGTGCCAAGATTCTATGAAGACAGAAAGGCAAATCTGATGAGATTTGCCTTTGAAAAAAACATTTCAAGGGTGCAAATTCCACAGCTATCCTTGTGCCACACAGTAATGTTTTCTACATGATATTAAGGGATAATGGACTAATCTTCTTTTACAAGGATATAAAAATAGTGCAAAGATAACAAGGGCCAGATATGTTGCAACTGATGCACTACAAAATTAATCTTGAACTGTATTGTTGTTACAAGCCACTGGGATACATTTTCACTTTCAATTTACGGCTCCTTTTTAGAGTGCCACTTCTCTTAGATTAGTCCTTAAAAGCAGAAGATTTTGGCTATTTTTCCTCACACACTATTTTCTAAACTTCAATATATCCTACAGAGTAAGCTAACATTCCAGGAGCTAAATCAAAAACTACTTGTGGACTTCACCTGATTAACCACAAAATCTCTTTATTTTCTCTCTGGTAATAACATCAGCCCAAAGTATCATGTGGCTTAAATAAGGAGAGAATGTTGCAATAGTATTTCATGCACACATTCCTGTCTTGGAAATAGAAATGTGAATCTAGATTAGACATTTAATATTAAGACTAAACTTTTTTAACTTTAAAACTGAGTTGAAAAAATCAAATGCAAAAAGGTTTTGGTGAAATAAACCCAGAAAAATCAGAAAATACACTGGGGGTCTTTGCAACCATACTAAGTATCTTTTCATAAGATTCATGGAAGCAGCAATAGGAAACCAAATTTCAAGAGGGGAAAAAGAAATGAAGCAAATTTTTTTATGTATGTGGAAATTCTTGTGGGAGTAAATATTCACAACTGGTTAACAGACAAAAGAATGGAATGTCTATACAGATACATGCAAACGTCTCTTATGAAAGCAGACATTTAGAAACAGTTAAAAACCACAAAAATATCTTTTTCAAACTTGACGTCATACTAAAGAATTTACTCATTCTCCCTGGCCTCCCCTTCTGTGGCTCCAGAGAAGGCAGTTCCAAAGAGATCACTGGTTCAAACACAGCAAAAGTTAGAATACACATTCTCTTGGAAAACTTTATTTTCCACTATTCTAAAACTTTGATCAACATTGCTTAATCTTGTAATGTTTACTAGCAGTGAAAGAAATCCCTTAAGTTTTATTCAACATTCTTTAGGCATCTCCTAGATGTGTAGCTCAAAAAAATTGTACACAAATGTGTAGCTCAAAAAAATTGCATCCCTTATATTCAATATAAAAAGCATTCTGCTTAAACAATTTCCTGTGTTCAGCCTAGCACACAAATGCTGATGAAATTGTATCACATGAGGCTTTTAACAGCCTTGTCTGTAAAGGCTGATGGTATTCATGGTCTGGAATTGATGACACCAGGTCCCTGAGAAAGGACAGACTCCAACAGTCAAAGTTCCAATCCCCTGAAACTGAAATAGTCATTGCAGCAGTTACACACCACCATCTTATGACACCAGAGTTTGAAGAAAAAGGCAAATAGGTGACTTTGAAGCATATGCAGCGCTTTCAGCTTCAGCATTTTCAGTGTATACCTGCTTCAGTGAATACTATGTTCTAGTTCCTTTTTTAAAACAAGGCATCTTGCTTTTTAAAAAGATGTTATATGCTCATCCCAGCCTGGGTATAATCAGTCATTGCTGTGAAAGGATGGGAAGGGATGATGATAATAATTCTTTGTTTCTAAACAGAATCATTTCCCATTACCTGTAGAAAGGCTTAAGGCTGTCATGAATCAGAGGTTACTCCTCCTTTTACAGATTACACTTCCCAGCAATAATCTTTAGAAATGTTCAACTTTGCAAGTGAGGACAAGTTTAAACTTGGCAAATACGTGTTATCCATAATAGACCATGAGGTTTTTAAATTATAACTTGACAAAAGGTTTTTAAATTATACTTGACAATACAAAGTGTAGTAGATAAAAATTTGCACAACTTAAAAGAAAAAAAAAAAAAACCACAGCAGTGTAATATGATTTTATCTTTTAAAATCCTTACCTACCAAGAAGATTTTTTTCAAAAAAGGTAAGATTAAATCAGGTTCATAACAATAAATTAGGGTTTCTGTAACTTCTGGCTCAAAATTATGAACTTACAACTGTAAGTAGCGTTACAAGTTTGGTGCCTGGATGGAATGATTATGGTTATCTAAAAGTATGCAAACTCATCGTTAAGAAATGCGGCACTTATGGATATTTCATGTCTGACCAAGAAGTAATTTCTTGTGAGTGAAGAATGTGAACGTAATGAGAAAAAAAAATCAATAGTCAGCAGAACTATTTCAAATAACTGAGTAAGTAGCTTATATTTTTTAAAGTATAATTCACATTGAAGGTTTTAACTGAATGGTAGAAGGTCAGGAGTTTTACTGTGGTTACTTATAGTATATTGCTGGAAAGTCACTGACACCTATTATACTGGAGCAAAGAAAAAGATACCTTTATCTGTAGTTCTTACTCAAATCTGTACTATTTCTTCTCAAAAGGCTTAGCTATTACAATATATCTATTTATAAAGAAATACCAGAAATCTGGTACCATTACAGAATGCTTTACAGTGTTTAAGAGAGTGTCAGCATTTACTTTATAAACCTTTGCATTCAGAGGTTTATGTCTGAGCCATAAAAATCTGTCCATTGTATAACTTCACTTATTAACTCTCACAGTAGGAGTATGCTCCCCCTCCCCACTCTCTCTCCTTTGCTAAATAGCCAGATTTTTTTTCTGTGCCAAAGTTACAGATACATTTCTTAGAAAGACTCTTTTATGAGTGATTTTCTTCCAGTTACTTTCCATTCACTATTACACGACAAGGCATTTAAAATATAACGTAACATTTTAATATAAATGTAAGACAACCTCTTAGCTTTCAAAGTCATCAGTTGTTAATAATTGAATAAGTCTAACACATTTAATCCCCAAGTCCTGAGCTTCTGTTTTAGCTCACCTGATTCATTAATGAGTAAAAAGTCCATTAGTTGTTTCTCTTTGTTGTTGCTACAAGCCTCCGCAGCATCCTCTATATCAGTCCGTAAAACTCGTCCTCTAGTAAAACAAGGATGTGTTAATCACAAAGTACACATCAGCTGGCTGAAATACAAGAAAGCTTACAAAACATCTTTGTATTTTTTGAAATATTTTCCTAATTACAGAGATGAGTAAAGCAACAAAGAAATCCAATTTCACTGCAAAAATATTCCTGCACTAATATCAATAGACATTTTTCTTTTAGCAAGTCAACAACCAAAAGAGGCTGGTTCTGTTCTGAGCCATCTGCTTTATTGTATTTAAAATTACACATAATGATTATATGAATTTGAACATTTAACATTTCTGGCTACTCTGAGAAAAAAATGCAATTTCCTAACCCAACTCTTCATTTATAGTTTGGCTTCTGCACTGACAAGGGAGAAAACAGTTGCTCTGCAGCAGTTATTTAGGTCCCCAACCATAAAGTGAGTCAAGATTTTGGAGAGTTATATAGAAGACTTTCAGGATTGCTTCAGCCTACACTAAATTACCAATAACATCAAATGAAAATAACCACAAATGAGATATTTTTTATCTTCTTTGCCAGGGAAATGACTCAAGACCCGTGCTCAGTTCAATCAGATAAAATAAATGTATGGTAACCATCATTAGGGACATAGGGTATGCAAGAATGTGACTTTCAAAAGTCACAGGGAAATCATTTCTTTGAAGTCTAGCCAAGTCCAAAGGATGGACAACATTATCAGGCCTTATATATGAGTCTCCCTTGTCTTCATTTTCTGGATTTTCAGGGGTTTTTTTTACCTTTTCAACTTCTCTACTCTAAATATCACCAAAAGTAACAACTCAAAGTAGCTTAATAGAGGACATGGTCAAAAGAAATGTATTCTTGTGCCTTGGCAGGAACAATGCAAGTAAAATAATTTCTAGCCATTTTATTCTTCATTTTCAATTAAAGCCACCCTAGAAGTACAGCAAATCAAACTATTTTTTTTCTTAAATTGAAATGTCTCTGTGAACATCTTTGATTTAAACTTTTACTTTGATTAGTGTAGTTATATCAATAATTAGTAAGTGCCCTAATATTTCTTTGGATCTCACCAATCCTATTCTTACTTTTAATTGCGAGTGTGATGAGGTGCTACTGCAAATTATTAAATTTACTGTTAATAAATTAATTGAATCACAGCACAAGGGGTTTCACTGTATGGATATACAGGTGGTTAGTAACTTATTAAGTGACTGGTTTAACAAATTTTTCAAGTGAGTCAAAAAAAGGCAGAAGGTATTTAGGGCCCTAATGAAAACTTGCTAAGACCCATAGGTTATGGCTTGATTCTTGCTGAGAATTTGAGGAAGGTTGGTTGCAAGAGTTGATGCAAACAGTGAACTGTTGCTTGAGAAAGCATCTTTCCATGCATACATGCTACATATCACTCCCATATTTTTCACATTTACATGATTACATTTAAACTTCCTGTTAAAGGTTTCTTTGTCTTTGTATGACTAGTGTATTTTCAAGTGAGGATTTTTTTCTGCTGCAAGGAAGTTACAAAGTAACAAACATTATTTTTGTTAGGATTTTGAGACACAATGCACTTTACACAATTACTTTATACTTATTATTGATTAGGAATCAGATGTAAATGTTGAAGTAGGGGCTTTTTCCTGCTGATATGAGGCAAAAGAGCTACATATATGAGCTTTTCTCATAGAATACATATTGATAGCGTGTTTCAGATATTATACACATTATAAAATACTATTACATTACAGTAGTGGAACCACAATATTGTGTGACAAAAGGGAAGATAAAGACTAGAGAAAATATATCCAGTGCCCATTTTAAAGTGCTTAAGCACTGTTTTGGAAAAACGTTATGATCTTTATCCTGATATGCAAGGTACAAATGTGCAAAGGAGTTACAAACCTTCTCTGGATAAGCAGCTAAGGGGATCCCTTAATGACAGGTTGACGGCAGAGATGTCACTACAACATCCACTTTCTGGCAATGAAATTTTTGTGAAGACTTGATGATACCACAGTGCCACTTCACTCTAGCTGACTTCCTGTATAATGATACTTTGGATACACTGGGAGACTGACAATATTATGATGGTATCAAGATAAGGCTAACTAAAGGTTGGCATGAAACCTCTGCCCCTACTGGATAGAGTCAAAATGTGTTGAAGATGTTTCTGAATTTATTTTGACTTTACAATAGAAGCACAGTGGAACTGAGTCAAAATTCTAAGCTCTTCTCATAACTCTTACTAAAATAGCATTACTTAAACTTTGTGCTTAAAACATCTTGTTAAAAGTATCCACTACACACAGGGAAGAATTAGAATAGTGATGAAAATGTAATCTAAATGCAGGAACAAAGAGGACACTAAACTACACAGACTAAACTAGAAGTTGTTTTCTCATTTTATTTTTGTAATCTGCTAATGTATCATAACATTGAACTGTCTCAGTGATGTTACTATTTCATAACTCATCTAAAAGAGGAAGAAGTAAAGAATAACTTGAAAATGTTGCTTAGAAAAACAAATTATATTTCTCTCTCAGGGATCTTGTCAGTGTTTTAACAACTGGTAATCTCCTACTGCATGTTTTCACATTTGATACACAATTATTATGTACAAGCACTGTGAATTCATTAGCTTTATGAAAATGATAGTTATTATGCATGAGTTTCTTCCTGTCCCTCAGGACTGAAATGAAAGTGAGATACTGCATCTCTAAAGGCTTCCCTTTAGCAATTTTCATCAGTAAATACCATAAAGAAATGTCTGTTAAATAGGCACTAATGTATACTGAGTCATATCTTACCTAATTTGAAGAAAATCTTAGCAAAATTTCCAAGAAAGGATGACCCAGCTCCTGAATTT
>WAAE01014703.1:0-11339 GCA_013400495.1 Nicator chloris | reverse complement strand
ACAACAACAACAACAAAACACATTATCTTTCATAGAAAACAGGAAGATAAAATTGCTGCCCAATTGATCCAAAGTAATTTTCCTGACTCTCTGCTATTGTTCAACCATTGCAAAAATAAGCATGTTACCAGAGCACACAAAGGCAGCGAAGATATAAGCATTAAGAACCTAAAGAAACAAATCTTATTAAAAACACAGGACCTGAAAAGGATCCCTACTTTAACTGCAGTGCACACAGATCTTGTGTCAGATACTTTGTGCATACAAAGAAAGAGGTATTGGGCTCCAAGGCTTAAAAGGAACAGCAGAACCATGATGATCAATATTTCTCTGTGGGAGCTCCAACAATGCTTAGGTTACCTCAAGAAATCCTGGTAGTATCTCTGAGTCTTTAAATAGAGTCCCTCAAGCACTGGTATTTTGGGAAGCCTCGTGCAAACTCACAGAAGATTTTCTGCAAGGTTCCATGTTCACTTGTTAATGCACATAATTTCTTTATTTTTTGCAATATCAGGTGAGAATAATTTAGAAGCTATGTTTCTTTATTCTGGCTCTAGTGTTCAAAATGGTTAGCAAGACACTGCCAAAGCCCCAAGGTGCAAACATTCACAGAGGCAAGTAGATCTAGCACCACTGATTAAGGGCTAAGACTTTGCCAACTGTAACTATTCTGTCTTTGTGATAATGATCATACCTTTTTAATCACTGTTTCTCAATGCATTGATAGATGTTGCTGCATAGAAAGAGGTTTGACCAAGAGTGTGTGGACAAGTTCTTGCACAAGTGCTGAGCAAAAGTTTCATTGCTACTGTGCTATCATGAGTTAGGGTGCCATTCATCAACTTTACCAGCCCATGAAATTTGATTAAAGCATCCAAGCTCCTCAGTAGCTGACATTACATAAGGCTATGGTTAGGTCTCTATTCTCTTAAAAGAGGTGTCCCTTTCGAACAAGAAGATTCTTGTATTTTAGTTCCCCATGTCTTCCAGTGGTAATTAACAAGTTTCTTGATTTTTTCTAATTCACCTACAGCAGAGTTGAAAGACAGCTGGAAAAAAGAGGTGCTTTCTATGTCTTACAAATCACAATGTTTGGGAGCAAACAAAGACTTTTGAATTCTTCATGCTTTACTTTCAGCTGGCCATGGGTGACTGATGGCAGGGAAGTACAGCAGGAAGTTCCAAGACTTTTTTCCTGCATTTTCTCTGAGGTGTGAATAGTGGTTCTTTGGATTCTGATTAGAAATTGATCAGATAATAAGAACCCGTGAAGAGTTTGTACTGCTGTTTGTTTCTACTCTTGCAGCCCCAGTTCTTTCAGGAGCTCATACATTTGATTCAGTGAACAGCTTACAAATCAACTGAACCTGCACAGCAAAGTGCAGACTTGTTGGGAGCTCTTCCATACACTTGAATGTTCCCTTTAGCTCTCAGATTTTGTTTGTCTTAAAACAGCATCATGTAGAATAAGAGCTAAAGCACTTATTATTAAAGCAGAAGGACTGCTGCTTCTGAAATTATAGATGGGGTGGAGGCTACCAGAAGGGTGTTGAAGTCATCAGTCTCAATGCAATGGTACTATTACATTGTACTCCAGAGAAATTGACCTTTACTTTTTTTCTTAGAAATATATGTTGTAATCCATTCCTTCCCAAAGGGCTTTTCCAAGGTCTGTCTACACATCATTATAGTTAATGACATATGAAAAGTACAGGAGGTACTCAAGTACAACATCCAAAGTTGATAATGTAGACTTACAAAGAAAGTATATATTTGCCTTTGGTTTACAATTAGTGTTTCATTCATCCTTCAACTCCACACATCTCTATAATTTTTAAATTGAAAGCTAAACTTTAAAATAACTGTCTGCCTTTTTAAGTGTTTTTGCTATCTTTTCTCATTCCAGAAAGGCATAAATTACCATTTTGAAAGCTTCAATTCCAGCTGAGTTCTCAACCCAATAGAACTTTCCTATACTTCTCATTATGATGACAAATCCTTTTCTTGCTTGAGGTGATTGGAACATCCCATGGTAAATGCCCAACAGCATCCCTGAGTGATAAGATTTACAGAGATACTAGTTCTGCAAAACTTCACATCAATACACCCAACAAATTACCTCTTGAGCTGGGCTAAAAAGATATAATAGTGTTTAAATATATATTATTCCCAGAGGAAAAGGAATTTTGATATAACAATGGGCTGGAGGGGGAAAGCTACAGAGGCTGGAGAGTTATATGCTGTACAGAGCTGCAAGAGTGATTCTGATATTGAGGGCCCACATCTTGAATGCCTTCAGGAAAACAAGACAAGTACTATTCTCTACTCCTCAGCTTGTGTTATTTCTTAAGCGTTCCTATAATGTCAACTCAGTTGGCCTGATGAGGAATACTTCAGGAAAATTTTTCTATGTTAGGAAACCACTTGAAATATTTTTTCATCATATTTTTCAGAAGGAGGCCTGTAAGGAGATGTTTGAGAGTCAAAATACTGATGATTTTGGAATTGGAATAGATTGTCCATCTGATTTGGAACAGATGCAGTACCTAGATCTTCTGCAATGGTGCAAATGGGTACTCCTGAACCAATAGGTGTTCTCAATTATCTACTGCCTTTTTTTTTTTTTTTTTTTTTTACTATTCTTCCTTCCCATACACTCCTAATGACACTTCTTTTTCCCAAAGCAGAAGAAAAACTTTTGAAAATTAAATACTTTCTAGCCAGTACTCATCTCCACCCAACATCTCATGCTCCTGTGTTGGTGAAATATTCTCCTTATAAATTCTGACTATGGTAGTCTAAGCATAGTGAACTGGAACTTGAAGCAGTGCTTCCCTGTTTTTTTCCAGCAAATATAAAAAAAAAACTCTGCAGTCGCCAAGAAAACCTTTTACATAATTTTACTCCTGCCTCCATTAACCCTGGCGCAAGCACCCTCTCAGCTTTGTTATTTAATTCCATCAATTACATCCAAGACATTGCTTACCACAGAACATATATATATATATATCAACATCACCATAGATTTGTTGATTTCTATACTATTGAGAGATGATGTTCACATGACCGTTTTGAAAAAAGCTAATTTAAAACCATTATCAGAAATCCTTAGGCTGCAGTAAACCAGCCTTATTAAAAAATATTTAGGCCAAAGCAAACTAACAGAACAAAACCAATGGCAACAAAATGCAACCTGAAAAATCCAAGGCCAAAAGTAGGCAGAATTTTGGAGGGTTTGGTATCTGTGGAGTAGAAATAGATGCGACACTTGCAAATTATGGAAGTTTCTATGAGTCATCACGCAGCATCAGACCTTCAGATGGGAAATAAAGTTTCCTAATAAGATACAATATCTAATGTTTTTACATAAGGAGACCACAAGCTATGCTGCTCACTCATAAGCATTTCCAGAAACACTTAATAACAAAGCCAGAAAAACGGGACATCTCTGCCCTGACTTATCTTCAGAACTCCAACATCTAATTCCTAAGTTCATATAACACCAATTTTTTAATAATTAAACAACAACACACGTTACTTTCAATACTTGAACTGACAGAGTAATCTTCTTGATATGCTCAGAAGCACTCACCACTTGACTGGGCTGAGCAACTCAGTGGGTTCCTCACATCTATGTCCCACTAACATCCATTAATGAAACACATCTTTAACTCCTTTCCCTGTCTGCCACGCAGCCTGTGCTCCAGTCCTCTTTCAGGTACTTCAGTATTTTATGCAGTGATTGCTTAATGCAGAACAAACAAAGAGTGGTCCAAGCACAGCTAAAACACAGGATTTCCATCTTCAAGCTGGATGACCCAAGCACTTCCCCACAGACTCAGTCTGCAATTTTTTATGTCTCACTGAATTATATGGAAAGTAAACAGCTTCCAACATACCTACAGATGACTGAATTGAAAAGTTGTCCATTTCCCCAGAGGGCACTGAGCTCTGACCTTTAAGGTTGCTCTCACCTCTGCTGCATCAGGAAAAGTGGGAAAATGGGTAGGATATCCCCTCTGAGGTCCTCCTTCTGAAGTGAGACTCAATTAATTAATGAAGGAGCAGCTGTTTCCTTTCAGAAAGACCCACTTGAAAAAGGAAGAGTACCTACCTAGTAGTGGTAATGTGGCACCAACATCCCTGTAAGATCAGGGTCGGATTTAAATATGACCATGTCCTCAGTGAATTATTTGCTTATCTCAGAAAAATCCCCATTCTGAGATGCCTAACATCTTCTGAATATCCCCTGAAGGGAGCAGAGCTCTCATATTAGGCTTAAATGACAATGCCATTTTGGTTTTAAAATCCCATTTTGTAAGTTCAGAATAAAGCCTAAATTACTTCAAAATACAAATTGATTCTAATGCAGACTCTGCTCCTAAATCAAAGAAGCAAAATACCTGCAAAAGATATATAGAAATTTGTCTCACCTCCCAGACTGACAGCATGGACTAGAGACATTTAAAAATCCATTTCTAATTCAAAGATCTTAATAGGTGATATATTTCTCAGAAGTACTGACTGCCAGTCACTTAATGCAAAAAGTCTTTACTGCCTAGAAGAATCATTTTAGAATTCTTTTTAAAGGAAACCTTGAGCCTTATGCAACTATTTTCCGTGAATGCATAGATTTTACGTAAATTCTGGGTAGGATTAGGCTCAAAAGAAGCAATTTCTTGTAAGAGACAGAAAGTGGCTAATTACAGTTCAAATAAGAGGTATTTTCTCTTACGGAAAATAGAGAATATCCATTTAGCCCATACACAGATAGTTTACATGAGTGTTTGTAAAGCTTATGAAAACTAGATTGACTAGTGGTGATTATTTTAATATAATGCAAATGTTTTTATCTTGCTGCTGCTCTTTTAGAATGATATAAATTTAAGTGTTTACTGTACATTTTTGATTTTCTTTGAAGTAACTCAATTGTGTTATCTGGTCCGTATCAAAGGAATTCATCTAAATCAAATATAAAGTCAGCATTTAGTTTGACAAGTGCCAGTTTTATTTTCTTATCCCTATCCCAGTTTCAATGCATCTTTAAATATATAAGTAAATCCTTTCTTCTTCACATACAATAGTTTGAATTTCTGTTACTATTCTGTGATACCATCAACATTGTTCAAAATTCCCATTTTTAGAATTTTGGTATTTTTTAAATATCCATTTTAGCTTTTAATGGATAATGCATGTATGCTTTAAAATTCATATTATATAATCAAATAAATTATTAATATATTTACATAATAATATAAAAATTAACATTAAATGTCTTAAAATAGCTACTTTTCCTTCACCTAAAACATAATAACACTAAATAAAAGCTATTTACACTATATTGCTTACACTCTATACAGACAATGCACAGTTTTTGTTTACAGTACACTATCCTCATTTTTACACTAATTAAAGATGTACATTAAAATAAAACAGATACAATAAATCTGAAAAATGGGGCATTTTGCTGAAGAGAAGTGTAACACTGAATCTGAGATCAGATTACATGTGGGGCTGCCTTTAAAGTGAAATTTTGTGGATTGTCATTGGATTGCCAGATCCCTCATAAACCCAGACTTTGCACTTTTGCCAAAGTAGTGGCTCTGAACTGAGATCGACAGAGATTTGGGCTGAGAAATGACTGCAGGTTTGTTGCATTTAGCCTGTTGATAGACATTTTAGTTTGTGGTTAAGACTATCACAGCATTAATGAAAAGAATCACAGATATATCACAGTCTGCCCTTGAGTTTTGTTCCAACTTTTCCCCTTGTTTGACTGAGTGTGCCATCTGTGCATTCTATAGAAAGATTTCACTGTTATTTAAGAAAAAACGTAGGTAAATTCTGTGGGAAGAATATTCTCTGTAGGACAATAAATAAACTGCTTGTGATTCTACCCTGGAGACAGATGAGTCTTAATACAGTCATAATAACATGTTGAATTTATTTACTAATTTGTAATTTTCAGTGTGTACTTTGTCTTGGAAGTGCTATTTACTACAAAGTGTTTCTGTCAGCTTCTCTTTTTCTTGTTTCTTACCACATGAATGATTAAAGATACATTGTGAATTTGGTCTTCTGTTCAGTGAGGACTTTCATGGTCTTTATTGTGAGGCCATACAAGATAAAGTACCCAGTCACACCATGTACACAGTTATTTTGTCCAGTATTTTGTCCAAAGATCAAGTACCATTGACATGGTTTTTTGTGGTTTCACATTCCAAAACAAAATATGTTAGCTTTGCTAAGTAAAGAGATTTATTTCAATGAAATTTTCCCTCGTGATAAATTAATTAGTTCAGGAAAAGGAAAGAAGGATTTTCTGTGGAGTTTTTCCAAAAAACAAGGTTTAAATGAAAAGCAAAACAAATGTTGGGCTAGTTTGGTATTTGCTTAACTGTAATCTCTAATGCTGAAAAAAAAAATAAATTAAGAACTCAAATTGCCTTTCTTTGGGATTTAAGCTGGTAGGTGAGCAAGATGCTTTGGAGATTTTTTTGATCTGCAGAGTAAAAATGACCATTTTCAAAATTAACAAATAATTGGTAACATTGTTCCTGGTTCTATAATAGGTTGTTCTGCGGGCATAAGCTTAATGGCTTTATTTCTTCTATCTCCACTAGTGTAGAAAGCAGGCTTTTCTCCTGAGAGCACACATTTCTGTTCTGGGGGAACATTGCTGAGTGAAAGGTCCATTATCTAAGCTCTTCACACTTGCTTGCAGAGTGGGACCAACAAAGGAAGGGAAGACAAGTACTTTCCACAAAAAGGGCTGTCTGTGAGCAGACAATGTGTAGCAGCCTAGAAGATAAAGGGCTAATGTTGATATCTCAAACACCAATGGTCAAATAGCCATGGAGACCACCAAGGACTGGTGGTAGTAACATACTTTGAGAAAGAGCAGGATGTGGCTGAGGAAGGGGGATCTGTGGAGGTAAGGCAGTGTTTTACTGTGACAAACATCCTTGTCCTGCCTCCTGGAGATAAGCACAGCGCAGCAGAGCACAAGCAGAGGAATGAGGTTGAGAAGTGGGCATGGACTGCTAACCAAAGGATGACCCAGGAAGGGGGAGCAAGACCACCCCTTAAGGCATCTGACCCATTTCCAGACAGGTCTAGAAGAATGAACTGTGGATAATAACTAATTTGTATAGAAAAGAAAAATATTAGCTCCAGGGTGAGGGACTAGCAGACCAGTTTCCATGCTGCATACAATCTACAAATCAAACTTTTTGTGGACCCTTTGGCTCTTGTTGTCCTCTTTTGACAACAGGTGTCTATGAAACTTGGGTGCTCCCTTCTCCTTACGGACGGGGTGCTACACCTGTAACTATGTGCAAAAAGTATTTTCTATTGGTGTATCTTCCATTGCTAGGTAATGCAGGTCTGCATCTTCTCTCATAGTTTACTCTGGTAAAATGAAATAATTGATACCAGAATAAATCAATAGGGTTGATTTTGCTGGGTATTTTTTCTGTTGTGGGCTTTTTTAGTTCTTGTTGTTTTTGTTGTCTTAGTTTGTTTTGGGTTTTTCCAGTGCCAAGCAAAGTGAAATTAAAGTGAGATGACTTTGCCCTTAGATACATAAGGACACAGGAAACAACATGGAATCTAGATAGTAGAATGCCCATGCACACTTGCTGATTTCTTCTAATACCGATACAAAAATCCCTTATAAAAGTCCCTTATCAGTGTTAGGCTGTGATCTTAGAAACAGAAGTAATTGTGTCAATGCTGACAAGTTGCCTTTCTTGTTTACCTTTCCTGTGCTTTCAAGGGGAAAGGGTGATAAGCAGATTCTATCTTGTTCTTTTCAGACTACCCCAGAAAGAGCCTAAGACCCTTCGAGAGAAATTCCATTAGAAATTCAGTGTACAGTCTACTTGAGATAATGCAGGAGTTTGGACTGTACCTCTCATTTCTTCCTGAATTCTTTATAACCTGGAGATAACATAATACCATCTAAATCAAAAGTTTAAAAATATATAACATAATGAAAAGTATGAATATGGGCACTAGTGCTGTTCATCAGAAATAATGATATAATAATATCATCAGAAATATTTATTTGTTCTAGATTCAAATTTGTTTCAGAAAATGTTTAAGCACATTAATTATTTAGAAAGAAATATATAGCAATAATACTTCTTCAAACTGTAATTTGGATTTATTATCTGCTTGAAGACAGAATATACTCCAAGGATCCAACTGACCATCAAAGTCTAACTTGTGTAAAAGTTTTTTTGCACCCATTTCCATTTCCATACTGATATTTACATCTTTTTGTCACAGAGTTACAAACTCATAGGATGGACTAGATTGGAAGGGAGCACAGCAGTCCTTGGTTCAATCTCTCTGTCCCAACAGGGTCATCCTAGGCTCAGGATTGTGTCCAGACAGATCCTGATTATCTTCAGTGACAGAGGCTCTACCACCTCTCTGGGCAATCTGTTTCGGTGCTTGGTCACTGCACAGTGAAGAATTTCTTCCTCATATTCAGATGGAACTTCTTGAACACAGGAGCCTGGGCTCTTTCAGAAGATCTGGGCATGCAAGTACAATCCATCAGTGTTCCCTGGGATGAAAGCTGCTGTCATGGCCGAGGTCTTTCCAGGATCTTCTTGGCCGCGTGGCAGACCAGCACGAAGCTGAACTGTTTGAGGGCAACCAGCCCACTTGGCTTCTAGTTGCACATGATTGTCAGCCAGAACATTCACAGAACTTTTTACCTAGCCCCTGCCTGTTGAGCCTCCATCCTACAGCTCTTCAGAGCCCCAGGGCAGTCGAGCATGGCACCATCCTCTGCCAGAGCAGCAGGGTAGCAATGCAGGGTACAGCCCTGCAGCAGGCCTGCTTGGGTGGTGCATCAGGACAGGGGGCTGCAGCACCCCTGCACCATGCCTGGCCCAGCACAGCTTCAGCCCTGGCTCCAGGGTTTACAAGCGGGCCTATGATCAGGACAGCCATGCTTCAAGCACCACAACAAATTAGCTTCTGCCTCTTCCTATCACTGGCACTGTGGATCCCTCATGCCCCATCACACTTTGTGGGGAACAGGCCACAGGCTGTTCTAATACAGGCAGAAGATCCCTGTGCAGGCATTTCTGAAATATGTTTCCTCTGTTTCGGGCTGGTTTTGGCTTCCCTCCCCGTGCTTTCCCTCCCATCTGGCACTGATGGGTAGGGTTTGTCCTCCCCCAGCCAGAGACAGGCTGTGCTCCACAGAACGCTTCCCTCACTCATGGCAGAGCTGGAATGGGAATGCCCCCTCAGCAGTGCCTGACCTCCACGGGCTTTGTCTCCTGACTCTGATGGTGACATCCCTAAGTTCTGCCCTCAGAGGCCGTGCCTGGGCGTTTTGTGGCTCAGGTCCCCAGGGAAAAGCTGTGACAAGCCGCGGGGGCTGTGCACAGCCTGTGGAGGGGCTGGAGGTCACCTGCCCTGGGAGGCAGCGCCGCACGCGTGGGGCCCAGGGAGGGCTGATCCCACAGCGGGATGAAAAGCCATCTCATGCTAATGATTCAGCCAGAAATCAAAAGTTTGTCTGCCTTCTTTCATCTATTCACTGTACAGTCTGCATACAAATTCCTATTCAAATATCATTAAAGCTCAAATATTGAATTATTCAGTGTAAGCAACTTTGTGAAACACAAGCTTCATGGCTGATTACACTTTGACTACCCCTGACTCATAGAAATAATTTAACTCCGTGAGTTCATGTATCAAACCACACATGAAACTGAGTTTCATACACCACATCATAAAAACAGTGTTAAAATTAAAGATTTTTCCTCCACTTTTCACACACAGTAAGGCGAGAAAATAAATGAAAGTTTATTGCTATATAACAAAGTTTTAAAAAATAGTGGGAAGAAAAAGCATTTAGGAGCAGTTACAAGACAGCACTGAAAATCATGTAGACTATTTGGTGGTCAAAAACAACTAAGGAATATAAATAGTGCTTTTAGGGAGGAAAAATCTGTTTTTTTAGGTAGGAAAAGCACTCAAGTTATCTAAATTTCCAAATAGTCATGGACACACACAGAATAAAGTACTTCCCTAATAAATATCTATCACACAGTGTAAGAAAAAAAAAAAAAAGACTAACACACCTTTCTCTTGCAGAAGGGTATGTTTAAAAATATTCAAATTAAATCAACTGTAGTGACTCACATTTATATGGTATGCAAAACTATAGGCTTGTGTTCATGCTATCGCTGCGTCCTTAACTTGATATTACAGTGGATTAAATATTTATGTGGGGCAGCCAACTTGGGTATACATCTTTTACACTGAGCTCAGAGCATACCTAGATGAACCAGAACTTTGTGTATTTACAGAGTTATAAATCAAAGATAAGTGTGGGCAGCCCCTTTCCTCGAGACTTTGCAGACAGTTGTCCATGAACCAACATAACAGCAATTCACTCTCTCATTCTAGTTGGATTTCTATTGCCAACCAAAAAATTCTGAGGCAGCACTGTTAGATCCCAGATACTATATCTGAAAGGAGAAAATACTCCATTTTATCATGCTCCTATCCAAGAGTTGTTTTTTTTTTTTTTCTACTCTTTACTAATGAGTTTACATTCTACAGGTGTAATTGATTCTTGCAGCAGCACCAGAGCATATTCAAATGCAGGACCTAGCTTTGTTAATTTATAAGTAGATCTCCTTTGTCATAACTGATAAAATACGGATAAATGTTTTCTCATATCACATACCAGTTCACCAGTGCAGACCCAGTGACCAACAGCCAACAAGTGGTCTCCTATTTCATAAAGCCATGTGTTTTCTTTAAATGGATATTTAATATCCTATCTAGTCAATGCTGCTTGCAAGCGTTAATCTAATTAGATGTTATTTTATTAACAAATAACTTACCTGCTGAATAAGAGAAAAAATTGCCAGTACTCACTTCCTGCAGTCAAAAACAGGAAACCCCATTTTTCCTGGCAGAACCTATATTTTTTAGGATCAGGAGGAATGAAGGTAATTCCATTGGTAGAAGCTGACAGCTGCAACACAGTAAGCATGCCATGGAGCTGCACTCCAGCTCTCTCATTCTGGTGAGGAAGGGATCCCACTCTAGCACAGCTCAGGAGAGACATTAAATAGGTTAACTTTTGGGGTTTATAGCTTTTTAATTTACCCATATACCCTTTATTTGCCAAATAAGTAAAATGATAGTGACCTCTTGAGCAGTCATCTTGCCTTGCAGCATAAACTTTTAACCTTTTAGGTTGCAGGTTCAGTAGATACATAATAAAAAGAGGGTCCCCCAAGACCAAAACAGATAAAAAAGGACAGAAACTGAAATAAAACATTATTTTGCCTTTT
>WAAE01014698.1:0-10693 GCA_013400495.1 Nicator chloris | reverse complement strand
GCAAATCAAACATTGCACAAATGAAATACTTTTTGAAATTTATGAAAATTTTAGGGATAATTTTAAAAATGTCTTATAAATTAATCTAAAATTATAATTTTTTCCATATTTCTAAGAACTGAACGTATACGCTGAGGAATCTCAGTACCCTTTACCTGGAATTAAACTCATTCCTTGCATAACTGAGTTGAATCATGCAGAATGAACTATGCCAATGCACTGAAAACAGAGGTTTTAAAATTCTCAAAAAATTGTTGCTCTAAAGATGAGCAACCTAAGGTCAAAAAAAAAAAAAAAAAAAAAGCAACAACCCCAACCAAAATTTTTTTCCAAATGAAAATAAATTAAATCCTTTAAAATCAGGAAAGAAAATCTATATGTTTGGTATAAAAAGCCCTTGAAACAACAAATCAAAACTCAAGCACTGTGTTTCTCTCCTACCCTGTTTCACACATACCTACAGATGCCTTTGACTGCTGGTTCTGTTAGAGTTTGTGCTGACTCGGTGTCTGCAGCAGGAAGACTGGCAGGCAGCACCATTCAGCAGTCTGAAGTTCCTTACAGGCACCTAAAACATTAATGCCCACTCTTAGGTGCGACTTTATTCTGGGAAGGCTGTAACGTGAAGGGCATGTGACCTTGTGGGTAAATTTGTTACTGTTTTGTAGACTTGCACTCTGTGGACTTGCACTGTAATTAAAAGGTTGGAAGTAAGTTTGACAGTGCACACTGCTAAGGACACACTTTACATGAAACACCTGGTCCAACTCAGGACACCAGTATTCAGATAATAATCCGGCATGAATAGGGATCAAGCTGTCTCTTAGTGTGTTAGATTATTCAGTTAGGAATAAACAAAGCTGAAGACTAACAGATTCTTAAGAGCTTCTCAATCTATTTAAAAAACACAAAAGCCACACTAAAGTGCCATGAGTAATCTTAAATATCCAATGCTTAATCCAGAGCCTACTGATTTTAATGGAAAGGTATTTGCTGTCAGTGGGTTTGTAAACAGTTCCTTGAAATCGTTATGCCAAATCTGACTGATTTATTTCCTCTGCTGTATGATCAGGGTAGATTTTGTATTTTTCTGTGTCTAACAATGTCACAATGTTATTAATGAATCTGCTCATGCAGGTTCTGATGCTTAACAAAGAGGGGAAAAAAAAGGGCAAATTTAGTCCTAATGTAAAGAGACCGAAGAGATGAGGGAAGGCAGAGATCAGAACAGCTGTGTGAAATGGAAGTTCAGGTCATATCAGATGTTGCTGTGGGCAATGATGGCCAAAGAATTTCCATGTCCCTTAGTGAATATATACTGAATGAGAAACTGACTTCAAATAAGCTTCATGAGGGGGGATGAAGGGTCAGGGCTCTCAGGACTAATATACTTTGGATGGACATAATTGATTGTACTTTGGCTGTAGCTTGGGCTTAAAGGCTAAGTTTGCTGTCTACTTGAACTAGTCCCATGGGATGAGTAGTCCCACAGGTTTTGTAAAGTGTGATATGGTCTAAGATCTAGCTGTACAGACATTGTCTGTCTTGTCTGAACAGCTTGATGGCATAGCATCGATTGGTCCAACAATATATGAAAGGCAGATGAGCAGCATATAACTGCAGGAAGGAAATTCCCCCTTTAATATCCTACTTGTTTTAAATCCAATCCAAAGAATATACGCGATAAAAACGGGATAGATGGGATGAACGATCAAGTCTATTCCTAAACCTGCTATTAAAGCACAGAACTATGCTTGAGACACCTTCTGGTGTAGTGAATTGAGCCTACCTCACCTCCCTCCCTTGCTGGCTTCATGAACACGACAGTGAATCCATACTGAAGATCTGGCAATCATCAGTGCCTTGTTTCCCTCTCTTAAGGGTTTCTCCAACTGCACCAGTCTGCAGTCAGGGACTTAGCTGTACCTCATCTGAGCAGTACATGGCTCTGAGGAGAATGTTTAGAACAGTGCTTGGAGAAATTGTGAATCATTAACCAGATTTTGAAAAACATGTTATAAGGTCCCCAATGAATGACACACATTTGTTAATGAATAGTAATTTTAAATACATGTGGGACATAATAAAAATAGTCCAGCAAAGGATCATGGAGATGATTATGTTATTGGAACATCTCCTCTATGAGGAAAGGCTGGAATTGTTTAGCCTGGGGAAGGCTCAAGGAAGATTCCTGTGTAGAGGGTTAGGGTGAAGAAGATGGAGCCAGGCTCCTTTCAGTGGAATCTGGTGACAGAACAAGAGACAATGGGGGCAAACTGAAACACAAGATGTTCTTTCTGATCATCAGGAAATACTTTGTTACTCTGAGAGTGGCTGAGCACTTAAACAAGCTACCCATAGAGGTTGTGAAGTTTCTGTCCATGGAGAAGTACAAAAGCTGTCTGAATGAGGTCCTGGAGCAGCTCTAGGCTCTAGGGACCCTGCTTGAGCAGAGGCACTGGACATGACCTCCAGTGGACTCTTCCAACCCCAACCATGTTGCGGTTCCATGATTGTGAATACATGGGACTGATTATGCTCATACTTACAAGTTCTCTGTGGAAATAGAGAAGTGTGAGTGCATAGTCTTTTCCTCCGGAGTCTTCTCCTTTACATACAGGTGCAAAAATAAAAGTTAAGAAAGCATTATTTAATGGTACTTCCAAAATTTAAGTATTAGTTCCCAGTGGAGTCAGAAGGGCAGAACTAAACTCATTACAAATGAATCAACTCAGTTACATTGTTCTCCATCTATATTCATGTCTTTGGAAGAGTCTGTTTTTTGCCGTTGTACACTGTTTCATTGTTTCATTTATCTCATCTCTTACTACCCCATTTAGAAATGTAGTAAGAATAGTGGATTACTCTGTAGAATTGATTAGTTGACAATAGGGATAAAGCTTCTCTTTTATTTTCTCATGGTGCATTCCTAAATTTTCACGTGCCTTGTCAGTTGTCTTTTTTTAAAATTACATTTCTCAGGAAAATGTTATGTTAAAATGACTAAATTCCACAAGACAGTAAACTGAATGATTGAGCTGAATGAACAAAGAAGCAAATTATATAGTAGGTTAATGACACTCCCAAAAAACTTGGGTGGAAAGCTAAAGCAGGAGTGGAATACTAATCAGAAGCTGCCTCTAACCAGCAATTACATATGCTTGTGAAAAACACTAGTTTTACATTACAATAAATCCCCTTTTTTTTACTAGCAGCAGCAGAAGTCATGATTTTTTAGTATTTAGTTCTTATGAAGCAAGAGAAATATTTGATCCAAAATAAGCCATTATTGAGCATGGAGGAACAGGATACAGAACGTATTTCATGCAGCAAGCACTGCTGTATCTGAATACGAACCCGTGCTTACTCAGGGCGTGGCTGTATACGGCAATTTGGGGCAATTTGGCATTTCCCTCTGTGTCAATAGTGTACTGCTTGTTTCTAGCAGACAAGTGTCTGTGCTGCAGAAACCACCAGAGCACCTTGCAGTAACTGCTCCCCTTGTTGGCCGCGTGGCAGAGCACAAGAAGGGAGCCAATGTGGAGGTAATTACCCTGGCTCCATCAAGGTCAGCCCTGGGAAATGTTTGTGGGGCAGTGTCTGCTAGGGCTGGCCGGGCTTTAGCTGCCATAAAGATTTCATACAGACGACTTCTACCACTAGGCTTATCTTTCTGATGCCTTTCAAGAAACCTAAAGTAAGCTATTTATTTTTCAACTGTGCACTGGTTACAGATATTACAGTGCTGGTGCTATTCCAGAGGCTACTGGTGTTATTAGTCAAAGGTTTAACTACTGCAAAGTCACCTGGGAGGTATTGAAGTATTCTCACTTGTGAATACTACAGCAAATTTATAAAAAAAAAAAAAAGAAGAAGAAAACTCCATTTCACACCTTTTATTGACAGAGCCCCAGAAACCCCTGTGCCAGTCATGGCACGCATATGGAGCAGGAGACAGTATTTCTCTTGATACAAAAGACTGACAAAAGATGGAGGGGGGCAAATAGAGCTCCAGAAAGTGAAGTGATCTGCTGAGGATCATCCAAAATATTCATTGCAGTCACTGCAACTCTGTATGCCATTTGAAAGATGAAAGAAAATAGCAATAAGAGCAAGGTAAGAGCAATAAGTTTATCAATCCTTAAAATAAAATAATGTTGTTTTTTGTGGAAAATCTGTGAAGTTCCCAACTTCCTTGCCTTGGCAGAAAAGTATCTATCTCCCAATATTACGGAATCCCAAGGAAACTGTGAAGACCGGTCTCCTCACTTTATAAAAGATAAATTTCTGAGGACCTCATATAAAACCCTTGGGATCAGAACCAAGATTTTTGAGGGCTTACAGCTTTTCAAGTTGCTCTGATTTGCCAGCTGAATTTTGCATTCTGAGAACCTTCCAAGCTACTAGTTAAAAAGGTGGGTGAGCAGAAAACAGGCAAGAAGTCTGTGAAATGTTTTGATGTCACTGAACTGGCGTCTCCTGGGGAGAGAAAATTGTTGCATGGGAAAATTTCTGATCAGTTTGGTTATGATTCCCTACAATAATGCAAAATGAATAGATTCCATTTTTTATAGCACTGCATGACCCTGGGCCAATGTCTTTGCACATGCATGTGTACACGTTGCAGAGGGTAGATACACCCTATTTCAGCATGTCATGTTTGCAAAACAATGTAAAGCTTCTCTAATGGCAGCAGGGCTTGAAGAGTGAGATGGCTGGGATGTGATCAGGCCCTGTACTACTCCACATCTGTAGGCCAATCCAGGAAGATGTTTTTTGTTGATCATTTGTTATTAACATGATCTACACATTACCAATCATTCTGAAAATATTAATGGACCTTCATTAAAGAGTCGATGACTATATCAAACTATTTAATAAAGAAATAATATTCTTAGAAATGAAAACTGTCAACATTGGTTTCTTTTCTGATTTATATGAGTAATATCATACATGATTATTGTAATAAGTTAAGTAAATGGAAAATGTCTACAATTTGTAAGTGCACTTCTAACTAGTTCCGTCTGAAATAGATAAATATGTCAAGAAATTATACTAATTCCTTTCCCTAAATATGAGAAGACGTAAAGATATGATTTAACGTGTCACACTTGCAATCAGAAAAAAGTCCTACAATCAGGAATCTCTAATAAATATTTACATGATGTTTTTGAAGACAGAGAGTGTGCAAACATATTTGAAGCAGACTAAACATGTCTGGAATAGATTCTAAAAATAATTTCCTCTGAAGGGAGGTTAATTCTTGCTTTACAAGGCAAGGCTAAGCTCATAGTGTCTTTCCTGACTGTGAGCTTCTGAAGCAGAATTTTTAGATAAGCAAGTGGTTTACTGTAAGAGACACATATCTGAAAGCTGAGAAGGCATAAGGGTAAAAACGAGTATAACGCAGATGTGGGTTATATATCTTAGTGCAAGTGCTCTGGGTTATACAGTGCGAGTCAGAGGCATATCACAGAATGCATGTGTGGGGAAAGGTGTCATTATGCTACATCCAGGTTTGGACTATTGCTAGGGGTGACAGATACCTGAGATGTCACAGAGCCAAAACTCACACGAGAGTCTGTCCAATGCGAGTGCTCTGTGGTGCTGCTGAAAGCTGGGAAAGTGGGGAACTCCAGCAGGCTCCCTCTTTGCCTTATGAGAGAGCCAAGAGAGGAAAGGGTGCACATGTGGAAACTTTGTCACCGTGCTCCTGCGGTGGGAGTTCTTCAGTGCCTGAGGAACTCCTTATGGCTCACGCATGCCACAGGAGATGACACTGGCCAGTTTGCTTTGGGACAATATTACTGATTCAATCAGTGAGTTATGGTACTTTCCCAAGATAGGATTTCCAATTTGAAAAACAGTTATGGCTGGTAAAACTCTTGAAAATAAGGCATATTTTCTGGTCATACTCAAAGCCTTATAACTGAAGCCTGCATATGTCACAGAAATTAATTACTCTGTTATTTCCTGTTCAATTCTTTCATCTCCTGCATAGTGAACTTCCCCATCATTCAGTGATTTTGATCGTATCTGGCATGGAAAATGGGTTGGAAGTTTCCCTTGCATTACATGTCTAGGCAATCCTTATTAGCAGGGGCGCTGCTCATTTCTCTGGTAATTGCCTATGGCCTTGCGGTAGACCTTCCTGAGATAAGATGGTTTGTTGGCTCTAGAAACTTGGATTCCCATCTCCCTGCTTTGGTTTTGCTCCTCTTTATGGTGCTTATGTGAGTGAAGCTGATCCTAAGTAAGGCTGGGCAAAGTGGAGCACTGTCAGCAAGTTTTCAGTTATTAAATTAGTGGTTTCTGTTGTAAGTACATGGCAGCTGGGCTGGAGACACTGGCTGTGCTGCCAGACTTGAAGCAGGAGAATGAATCCATAGTGCAGAAACTCGCTGAAACTCTTTGTGAATTTGGGCAACACAAAGAAAGTAGATTCATCCTTTAGAGCAGCCAGGGAGGTGCGGTGATGGGGCAAGAGGATTCAGATGGACAATGGTCAGTGAATTGATGGCATTTCCAGAGCAGATGGGAAGAGCACAGCTTGGGAGATACATGATGAAAGGAAACTGAAATATTGGTCTGCTGGCCTTCAAGGTTAGTAGGAAGCTTACAGTAGGCTCTGTCTGAGGTCTTGTAGGCAGCAGGGAAAGGTGATGGATACCGCTGTAGGAATTCTCCGTGTTTGCAGCAGAGCTCT
This sequence comes from Nicator chloris, assembly GCA_013400495.1. Taxonomy (NCBI): domain Eukaryota; kingdom Metazoa; phylum Chordata; class Aves; order Passeriformes; family Pycnonotidae; genus Nicator; species Nicator chloris. The sequence continues at coordinate 3,987 of WAAE01014698.1, read as the reverse complement.
GAAATGTGTCCTCTGGTTTGGATTGCACAGATAGCACTGAAAGAAATGAGGTTTTGGTCTCAGGATGGGATGTGAGAGATGTGAGGTAAAAAAGAAATTTTTACTGCTTTGCTTCTTAACTCATCATTGCATGCTTTTAAAGGAAGGCATTAAGAGATGGGGGGGGAATTATTAAAATAACTCATAATTTGTAATAAGATGTGATGCACTTGTAAGAAAATTTCTCACACTTCTAATTTTTCTAGATCCTTATGAACAACAAATACTGAGCCAAGTTTCACAAAATCAGATAAAACATCAAAATTGAGTATTTTAGAATTTTTAAACTCTAAGTAGCAATATGTTTTAAAAATATCTTGTCTTCAGCAGAAAAAAAACACCACAGGAACCTCAAATATACATTTTTATGAATCATAGAAACACAAACAACCAATGAAACACTGAACTGTTTGTCTTTGTTGTTTTTGTTTCTTTTTAATTAAAAAAAGTACTTAGTAAAGATGGATTTAGCAATTATTTTGGAAACCAAATAGACATATATTTCCACAGAAAACTGTTAGTCATACCTTTTTTTCTCATTTATGTGAGATCATAATATAATAAACATTTTTAATTTTTTTGAGATTACAGTATGACATTTGTTTTTATTATTCCTGTCAATAACTGTGATGCATTTTTTTCTACTAGATTAACTCATGTAATTTTATTTTTGCATATTAATTTGTGATAAGTAAAAAACACTCATTTAAAATTAAATTTTATAAAAACTTTAAAAATAATCTTTTTTTCTGTCAACTCTCTTCAAAGACATTTTTCTTTGTCTTTTTTTCTTTATATTTCTAGCTTTTTGCACTACTGTTTTTAATTTGTAATGAACAGTATTTGTGCAGAGGCATTTTGCTATGAAGACAGCTGAGTTTTGCCAAACATTATCCTAGTAGCTCAAACTAGAATTGCAAGAAAACATTCCAGACTGTGCCCTTCTGAGTGGCCATTTATTTCAAGCAGTGATAAAATAACTTCTTTCTAGATGGTGTTACATAACTCAGATTATTTCTTTACTAAGTTGTTTTTCATTTTTTTTTCTAAAATGAGAAGAATTATTGTATGTTTCCCTGCTGAAGTTTATTTTTCTCCCTGGAAATGCAATAAAATTCTTAAAAAGTTGATATTGTAAATGATAATAAGTCACTGGAGACTCAGTAAATAGAAGATATTCAGATGACACGTTGAAGGCACTCTTCATCCATTGTCTCCTCTGAGCACCCCAATCTAGAATTCTTCATTGAAGATAATGGGAATTTTGTCTTGATTGAAGAATATAGGAATATGACAGCATTTTCATAATAGAGATAATCAAAGGTTCAAGCTACATAGCTAATTAGTTTAATACAAAGGCACATTTGCTGTTATTTTTAAAATTTAATAATTTTTTTTAATATCTCTAATGGAAGTGACAATATAGTGCTGTTTATCATAATTGCAATCTGTAAGACCATTTAAAAGCTATCAATACTTTGACACTGGACATCTGTTACAAAAACAATATATTTCCAGAGTATTCATAATTTATATGTATCATAAGCATCATAGAAGTATCATAAGTATCATAAGAAAATACATATATATTTTTCTCAAAAAGCTGGTCTGCTTGCAGCTGATTTATTGTAAAAGACAGCAGCTGAGAAAATTCAGGGCTTTCTGTTGTGCAGAACTGGCTGGTTTATAGTAGCAGAAGACTGGATTAACCAATATGGCATGACTCTTCTCTCAGGAGACCAGCTTCCCACTCATCTTGTTATGGTGCCAACACAGTGGTCAGCTGAAAGGATCTGCAGAGAGAGACCAAGCTCTTTGAAAAGCCCCTAATTACAAAGAACCAATTGAAATAGGAAAAGTTACATACCTTTGAAATTGCTCAATTAACAGAATTGTCATCACAACTAAATGAAGTATTTTTAACTTTGATCTTGACTTTTCTACTGAAACAGTTTTAAGCTTGTGGTGCTTTACAAAGAAATGTCTGCTCAATAATTATATCAACACTTCTTGTGATACTGACCGTTAGAAATAAAAAAAAAAAAGGAAAAAAAAAAAAAGAAAAAATGTTTCCACATAAGCACTCAAACTTCTGAGTTAATGTTTTGGCTAAATTTATTCCCACTCGCATTTAATTTTTGAGATCCCTTCAAACAGTCTTTTGATCAGTGGTGGAAGTTAGTGCAAAGTAGAATACTGAATTGCCTCACTATTTATGGAGACCTTATGGGAAGGTTTTAGAAGTGCTGTCATGACAAGCCAATTGGAGAACAATTACCTATCAAATCTGGAAACAAAGCCCAGCAACTTTCCTTTTCTGTAGTAAAATATGCATTTGCAATCTGCCTGTAGAATTAAGCAATTTCACCGGATTGAACAACCTCACATTTGACAAAATCAGAATTTGCTTTCAAATGTGCACACCCCATCACATCACATTGTGCTGTGATGGAGCTACTTATCTCTTCCCATAGCAGCTCTCACAGTTCTGTGCTTTATGGTTGTAGCCAGAACAGTGTTGATAATACTCCAGTGTTTTGGCTACTGCTGTGCAACCCTACTCCAACGCCAGTAGGCTGAGGATGGGCAAGAGTTTGGGAAGGGACATAGGGACAGAGCCAGCTGACCCAAACTGACACAAGAGATATTCCATCCCGTATGGCATCATACTCAGCAACAAAATCCAAAAGAAAGGAGGAGGAGTGGAGGGAGGTGTGTCTTTTATTCAGGTGTTTGTCATCTGAAGCCACCACTGTATGAACTGAGGCACTACTACCCAGGAAGGGGCTGGACATTACCTGCTGATGGGAAGTAGAGTATAAATTTTGCTTTTCTCTTACTCTGTATGGTCTTTGCTTTTCTATATTAAACTGCCTCTATCCCATGAGTTTTTCATCTTATTTCCTCTCCCTGTCCTGCTGAGGAGGGGGACGGAGAGAGTAGCTTGGTGGCACCTGACAGACAGCCAGTGTCAACTCACCGTGACAGGGCAACACATTTGTACAATGAATTATACATTGCTATTCTAAGCTTTATTTCAGTCACCATAAAAAGCATGGGACTTCATCCTCTTCAATTCTTAAAGAGATATTACTTCCTCTGGAGTCTCCTGTTAAAAAAGTAAATTGCTCTGGAGTGTATAACTTGAAGTAAAGTCAATTCAAGTTTATGGAGCATCATAGCCAATAGCCAGGAGACAGGAGAGGCTGCAAAGAAAATTGGGCAGCCCTGGGAATCAGAGCTGGGAGCTCTGAAAGGGTAAAGAGCTCACAGCAGGCAGGCAGGAGAAATGGCAGTGTCAGGACAGGACACACCTAGCAGTGCTGCAAGGTGGAGTTACTTCCAATGGGCTCTACAAAACTTACACAAGGAAAACATTTTTAGCAGTAGTCAGCTTGGTGGCTGTAGTGCTAGTAAGTTCTACATCCTCTCTTGATGAGCTAAGAAAAAATGAAATATACTTTGAGTAGGATGTGTAGATAAACTGCAGATTGGGGTACACAGAATGAATAAAAAAATCTGAAAAAACCTTTTAGACGTACTAAAAGGCAAGGCTCTTTTGAACACCATGGAACTTGAGGCTTTTGATATAAGATATTCTGAAAAAGTTCAGTCATGAAGTCGAGAAGCCCTATGGTTGGGCTTCCCATGTGACTGGTAGACAAGCACCTTATGATAAGACATGTGCCATAGATTTATTTTGGCCAATAATTTGTGAAAAGGCTTGTGAATGGATTTATGAGATGGGATAGGAAGAGTACTTTGAGGAGATAACCTGAGATACTAGATCTATAGGCAAAATAAAAAATATCTTATAAAAATTAAACACATTTTGAGGCAAATTTCTAAATAAGCCAAGACTGTAAATATGTGTAAACTATGGATGATCATACAACAAAAGGGACAGTTCCACCCATTTCTCATCTTGATGCCAAGATGATTTTTTGC
>WAAE01014697.1:0-19404 GCA_013400495.1 Nicator chloris | reverse complement strand
TTTCATTTACAAATCAGTTGTTCACTTGCATATTGTTCACTGATGTTTAACTCTTGTAAGACTAATTATCAGTAGCTTTCTTGTAATGATGGAGTAAAAATGAGTTAAATCCTGTTGTATGTGAAACTTTTAAAGGGACACTCTCAACTTTGAATCTAATCATTGGAGAAGAACTGAACTCAGAACCCTCTGGCTGTTGCTGGTAACTTCCACTGACTTTCGTCCTCCAGCAATTAATGCTTTTTCCCTGTTGCTATGCACGTTAATCAAACTTAAGGGTACTAGTGCCTACGGAGCTCCCTGTGCTTAAAGTAGACGTGCACAAATTGAATGTAAAATTCGCTTTTGCCACTGCTTAATCAATAATACTTTATTGTCCAGATGAAATAATTTAGCTTGTAGTTGATAATGTCCCTTTTAAATGTCATAGATTGGGAGTTGTGACTTGTGTTTGTGTGTGTCATTCTTGTGTTGCTAACTGATTCCATTACCTTAGATACATGATCCCGGTTCTTCATGATTACTTCAGCAACTTGTGAAGGTTAAGACTCTGGCCATCTGGGTACTTAAACTGGCTTGCTGTGTGACTTTACACCGGAAAATTCTCAGCTGACGTTGCAGGATGTTGATGGAGAAAGATGGAATAGATGCAGATTTTGTACTGCACCAAGATGGTGCAGGGCGAGGTTGTACATATTCTACTGCATTTTAGGAACCTCAGAACCAGTTGCAGGAAATAAACTATGGAGATATCCTATACTAGGTCCCCCTTCCTATTAAAAGCACCCGATGTTAGATTAGATGCAATAGTTATGAAAAAAGCAACAGTGGTTAAGGGGAAATAAGCTTGGAGATGATATATTCTCCAAGGTAATTATTTTCAAATGTTTATTTTTACTAAAAATAGCAAAACCATTGCAAATGGCAGGTTCAGCACACTGATCAAACTACTTTCTATAAAATAAAGATATTGATTTACCGAGTTTCTTAGTATTTCTTATTCCTCCCATAACTAGCTCTAAAATATGCATGATTTTGATGGGGTTTTTTTTAATATGTTATCATCTCATGCTTTATCTTTCCTTGTTTTAACTTTTTGGTATTTGGGAGGGGGATTGGGTGCATTTGTTTGTTTGGGGTTTTTTGTGTTTTGAGGTTTTTTGTGTTATTTGTTTTTTTTTTTTTTGTTGGTTTTTTTTTTTAATGCATAATTAACAACTGAGTAAAAATTATTTTGCAGTGTAATAAGGCTGATGCAGTAATGGCACTTTCTGTTGACTGCCACAACTTCTGAAGCCCCTTTTCTGTTTCATTTGAGTTTGAAAACCTGTGAAGGTCTTGGGGAGCTTCATCCACCTCTGTGTTGCCACCTCTAGCAGAGGTACAAGTATGAATGCACCTGTTATGATCTGATAGTGAGAGATGCCCAAATTAAGAAGCAAAGGAGACAAAATGCCAGTTCAACAGTCCTGACTACTTTGTAGCTTTTAGCGTGTAGGGGAAAGAGAAGAGAGTGCCAGCAGAAGACAGACAGCACCCATGGATCCAGTGGTGTCCTGTTGGTCCTTTTCACCCTGGGCTTCTCAGTGGTGGGGTGGGGGAGACCTGGTTCATTATTCTTTCGGTAAGTTCTATGCCGAAAGGGGTGCTGGGTACACAAAATGAGCCGCTGACTATGAAATTTTTTCTTGATGCATTTTAGCAAACAAAGGAATCCATGCTTATTAGCTACAGTTGCATAGTTCTCTTGTTAGTATTCTACCTTCCATTGGTTAATGATTCCATTGCTTTCTACACTAATGAGTCAGTTCTCTCTCTTCTTTTGAGTCAGTGTGTTTCTTGGATCAGAGGGCTGTGAGCTGGTGGTTGCAATCTCCCCCTGCCTGAGTTACCTTTTATCGACTCAGATGATTGTAGCATGGTTGCTGAATTGGATTTATTATCTTGGGAGTTCTGCCTGATGTCCTTGTAGCCTGTGAATTTGGCATTTTTTGTATCCACTATCAGTAGTACATCCTTCTTTCCAAGCTTTGTCAACCTCCCCCCAGGTCATTGAGCAGTATTTTAGACAGCCCAGGTTCCTGGTGTCCACAGGGGGAACTCTGGAGGCTCTTGGTGGTTGCAAAGGCCACCTGTCCCATAACTTGGGATGTTCTTTCTTAGGTGGTAAGTGTGTGAGCTGCTGCTTTTCACACAATCTGTCCCAGCGGAGATGTACGGACCGGGTTCGGCTAACCAGATCTTGCCCCTGCCAGGACTGGAATTAGCAGCTTTCTGGCACAAGTTCCTCTCCTCTCAGGCCTTAATAGCGTTTAAGACTCGTTCCTTAACTCCTGGCAGCCCCTACGCGAGTCACACAGCGGGCATGAGTAGAGCATCAGGCTCGCAGCAAGCTGGTGCCAAAATTTAAACTACCTCTGCGTACAGCTCAGTAGATACAAACGACTACATTTCGGGTCTTGGCGGGGGCCGCTTGTGCTAGAGGCGGGGCGGGGGTCGAGCGGGCCGGCCGAGCCCCGCCCTGGCCCGGNAGCCCGGGGGGCGAAATGCGGGGCCGGGTCTGGGGCCGGGTGGCTGCCGCCTCCTGCCCCGGCGGCTCCCGGCGCCGCGCTCCAGGTGGGAGCTGCCCGGAACCACGCGGGGAGAGTTGCCTCACCGCTGATGTGTTTGGGTGAAGGCTACTCTGCTCTGCTCGGGGACGCCGAACCTCCTCCGCCTCTCCCGGGCTAGCTTTTCGCTGTTTTTCCAGAATTGTTTCTGCTCTCACCCCCGTGAGCCGTGCCCCGCGCCCAGGTGTGCTGTACACAGCACTGACCTGTAGCTCTTGAGGCAGAGGCAGGCGAGGGGATGCCGGTGAAGTCTGCACGGTGGTGGTGACAGACAAACTTTTCCAGTTTGCCTTTGAAATACTACTGGCAAAAATGCTGAAGTTCTGCCAGTAGAATTAGTTGTATCTTATTTACATACTGCTAATTAAATAGGAGAGATCACAGTTCAGTGTGGGCTTTTCGTTTTTAGAAACCTGAATGGTCAGACCTTCCACACCTTTGTGTGTCTCTAGAGGTACATGTTCGCAGTCCTAGCTGACCACGGGTAAAGCAAAACACGGTCGGGGTGATGCTTCCCCCTCTCTGCACGTGTCTTGTTTCAGTTACGCTCCTTTGCAAATTGTTTGTGTAACTGGTCAGTGAAACCACTCGCATTACAAACTGCCTGGTCAAAACTTCTCCCAGCAGTCGTTTTCGCACTCCTGGCGGGGTTTACTGCTGCCAACTGTGTTTGTCTTTTGTAAGCTCTAAATAGGAAATTTGCTTTGAAAGAGCATCAGCAGTGGAGCCAAGCAAAAACAAACAACCACAAAACTGGACGGGAGGAGTGTTGTGGTCCGAGACCTGTATTTGGAAGACAGAACTTCGTGAACTTGGAACATACTTAGAAGTAGGAAGAAGGAACCGAAATGTTCTTGTACGTTTACATTTAGTGCCAGAACTAAAACGTTCTAGTACGTTTAGTGTCTCTGCTTCACCTGAGAGGAAATTGCACCTGGAACACTATTGAAATAGAAGTTACGGTGCAGATCTTTGCAGGAGCAGAGAATACTGCAGCTTGAAATGGAAGTTGCTCACTGTTTGCCCTGACAACAGGAAGCTGCTCATTTCCGTTAAATAGTAACTAGCCTAATCTGACTAAACCTAGATTTCAGTGTGCTCCATGGCTTAATTTATCTGTTTTGAGTTTCCTTTAAATAGTTGCTGCTAGGTAAAGAATAATACTTGCTGCTTGAAAAGACTGAGTGGATAATCAAATCTCAACTTTGGTCAATTTCATATTTTGGTACAACAGGCCAGTCCTCCAAGTGATGGACAGTAAAATGCCAAATTATCATTAAAGCAGATGGTGCATCCTTACAAATCAGTTTTATACAAAACTAATACTGAAATAGCAATTTATGATATGTAAACAGTGGCTGGTTTGAGATAAATTACGTTTTGGGATGAATTTTCTTCCAAGTTTCAGATGTTTGTTTTCTTAAATTTACCTTATAATAGAGGTTTTGGGCTAGAATTCACATTATGTTTTTTGTTGATCCTTGTACATGACCAGTACAAAGATGAAAAGGAAGAAAAGTCACCAAATGGTATTTTTCATGATCTTACCATTGTATATATACTTTAAAATAGCCTACTTAATCTGAAAGGTTGGTAGTACCTTTTCATAGTTTTTTTCTGTATTTATTACGTTCTATCAGTTGTAACCACTTTCTAGGTAAATTTGGTTACAACTTCCTACATCCCTAAGATAAATCATAAGGCAAAAGAATCACTTTGCTTCTTTTCCTTTTCTCTTTCTTTTCCCACTGCCTTTGTAGATAGGTTTCTTGTCATTTTTTGTATTTTCCCTATATTAGACAGATCATTTAAACTACTTTCATCTTGTCCCACTGACAAATTTCTTACACTGTGTTTGTCACATTTTGTGAATCAGATTATCTGACAAAACAAAATTTTACTGAAAATTAGGCCTATAGGAAGAATTTTCTTGTAGGGAAGGTATCCTTTGTACACCATGTACCTTGAAAAAGTGTCAAGACAAATTTCAGTAATGTGTACCTCAACTTGACAGATTCTAGTGTTCTCATTTTTTGTTTGGAGTATCAATAAACAAACTGTGGTGCTCCAGGAGCTATGATTCAATGCCAAGTAACTTGAGGACCTTTTTGGGCTGGTCTGGGGGGTTTTTTGTGTCCATCTACTCAAAGCCATGAGCAGCCATGTTGTCAATTCTATTTGTGATAAAAATGTTTACAACATTCTTCAATTATAATGTAATGCAAACTCTCTTTATACTGGCTTTGCAGTCACTGAAAGTAAGTATGGTTTGAAATTAGGTGGTTTTTTTTTCCTCTTATGCCTCCAATGTCGTCAGATCATAACACCAAGAGTGAATGTTACGTGTGTTCAAGTGAAAGTTAAGATGGCATTTTTCAGTTAAGCATGTGAACAAGAGGTTTCATAGAGCAGTTTTACAATCTCTTTCTCAAGTGATGTTTTGCTCAAACCAGAATTTCCTTTTATAACCTAGAGACTGACCTCACCCCCACTGAGAAGTGAGCTCTGTGCTCTGAGATTGAGGTGTGTAATTTGCAGAGCAGTGGTAGCGCTTGGCTGTTTCCTAAGCATCTCTAACAAGTCTCAAAGAAGAAGAGTGTGGAATACAGGATTTGTTAGAAGCTGTTTATCCTGTGTTTCAGGTGCTGTTGTTTGAACTGATCACTGACATTGTCACTTCAAGCCAAAACATCACTTCTTTCTTCATTTTAGTGTGGTGGTTCATGGAATCTCTGTAGTGAGGCAGGTATGAGATGAGATATTAAACAAAATGCATAGCTTTTAAATTACAGGAGTTAAAGCTATTCCTTAATTTCAATACATTTTTGTTTGGAAATACAGATGATGAACAGTAAATGTCTGAGTCCTTGAGCAAACCTTACAGGGATTTAAAAGGTGTTACGTGACTTTTTGATGATAATGCCCTTAGCTGGCATTGATGAGTTGTATGCTGAGGATTGAGTTCAGAAGATACTAGTACCAAAATCTGCATTTCATTTCATCTTTTCTCAGTAAACAAAATTGTATCTTCCAACAGGTAAACTTCAGTTTTAAATATGCCTGACTTAATCCAAAATCTCATTTTTCTTCCAGAAACAGGGTTGTGCATTTTTAAATAACTATTTTGAAGCTCAGCAAATATAGTGGGATCAACAAAACTGGACACATTAAAACCCGGCATTTTCTCCCAGTTTACGGAATAATGCAGTGAAGAATGCAGGAGTGCAGTAGTGTTGGCTTATGGAAATCAGGCTGGGTGCAGCTGTGGCTAATGGTAGTTATTTGGATACATGTCTGACCCTTGGTGATGGTTGTTAAATCATCATCGAGGAGGTGTGTGTGCGTGAGCAGTGCGCTGGGCTCTCTACGTTCGCAATTCCGTATCTGGTCCGTGTCTGGGGACCCCAGAATGAACTGGTGGAACTTCCATTTACCATAGCAATTTTATATTTATTACCTCATTGATTGCAAAATTTTTATTGTCTGGTGTGTTTAAGCCCTTCTCAGTTAATGGATTCATTTTTGCTGTGGAAGTGGAGCCTTACTGGAGCATGTCTGAATGGTGTGCCCGTGCTAAGGAGGTCTTGAGAGGAACTCAGGAAATGGCAGAGCAAAGCAAACTGTTTTAAACAGATCTGGCTCCTATAGTTGAAGATTTTACATGCTTGCTTCTTTCAGTGTCTTTGTCTGGTACTTGTAAACTAAATTTCCAGCTAGCCAAGTATTTTTACAGACAACAAATTTTTTTCTTGTTTGGTGTTTTGTCTGCCGAAGTTACTGGGGCTCAGTTATATTCAGGGTGAACTGTAAATAACTAAACTGATGAAAAACACGTAACTATAGTCCATGTTACTCCTCTACATAAATACTTGTAAAAGGAAAGAATATATTAAACTTTAAGGTAATGAGAAGCAGAAAAATAAGCTGCAGAGAAAGCACGTACCTGCATGTCGTTATCTGCTAAGGTACTTGTCTCTTGAGCTTTGAAGTTGAACACCTCTCTTGTGATGGAAATAAAATCCACTAGTTACTGATAGTCCTCTCCAGCATATATATGGCACATAGATGATGTAACTTGGTTGCCTTGAAAGGCATTTTAAGTAATAATAAGTGATCCAGCAAGACAAAAAAAAAAAAGTGCCTGTTAGGTAAAAAAGTGATTAGGAAGGGGATAATAATTTTGTCCAATGCTAAATTGAAATTTATCAAACAAAATGTTACCACATTTAAATTATCAATTGTGCAGTATGAGGTGCATAACCACTGTGATTCCATGAAGAGGAATTTTTCTTAAGCTTCTAGCTAAAGTAAGTTGTTTTGGACCCAGTTCCCAGTGTTGCCCACTTCCAATTTGATGCATAGTACTGGACTATTTACAGTGTGTTGGCATTACTGCAAAATATACTTACCTGAAGAACTTACTTTACCTGCAAGTACAGCTGAAGTTCTGGAAGTTAATTGTGAAATGCTGAAAAAAAGGATATTAAAAATTGGGCTTCAGGTGTTGAGGAGCATTCTCTGTCAGAAGTCTGTTGCATGTATGTGCTAACTAGCAGTTCCAGCCTGAGTGTATTGCTGCTCTCACTCGTTCTGAAAGCAACAAAAGTGTAATTTCCTGCTTTTGCCAGTTCTTTAGAAATCTGAGACATAAGCAGGTCATTGCTATCACTGAGATATTATTGATGGGATGGGGATAAAATGATCTCTAGTGCTTTCTTATGGACATGGGCACTGAAAATGTTAAGCTTCATATTGGAAAGTGTAAAAGTAAAGGATATGTCTGGGCCCATGAATCTTCTGCTGTGTTCCAATTTTGAAAAGTGATGTTTGCAACAAATCCCTTTTATCCATAGATGGTATACTGTATAGCAGAAGGCTTATCCCCATCAGCTATAAATAGTGAAATGCTCTAAAATATAATTCAGCTTTTTTCTTGCAGTGTCCGAAGTAAATAACTGCCTCTTGATTTACTGAAAGCATTCCAGTGTGCGGTGGGTTGATGTGGCTGGATGCCAGGCACCCCTCAAAGCTGCTCTCTCACCCTGGTAACTGGAGAGAGAAAATAGAACAAAACATTCAAGGGTTGAGATAAGGACCAGGAAAGATCATCCACCAAATAGTATCACAGGATACTGAGAGTAAAATAAATGTTAAAATGCCTTCCCCGCACCCGTCCCTCCTTCCCAGATCTACCTTCTCCTCCCGGTGGCACAGGGAGATGAGGGATGGAGTTTACAGCCAGTTCATCATGCATTTCTGCTGCTGTTCAGGGAGAGGAGTCCTTCTCCTGCTCCAGCGTGGGGAACCTCCCACAGGAGACAGTTCTCCAGGAATTCTTCCAACTTAAGCCCATTCCACAGGCAACAGTTCTACATAAAATGCTGCAGTGTGGGTCACTCTTCCATGGGGTCAGTCCTTCAGGCACAGCCTGTTCCAGAGTGGGTCCCCCAAAGGCTCACAAGTCCTACCAGGAAACCTGCTCCAGCATGGGCTCCTGTCCCCACAGGTCTGCAGGGGCCTGCCAGGAGCCTCTTCCAGCACAGGCCTCCCAGGGCTTCACAGCCTTTTTGCACACTCCCACCTGCTCCAGTGAGGGTTCTCCGTGGGCTGTGGGTGAACCTCTGCATCCCTGCTGCCTCCATGGCTTCAGGGGCACAGCTGCCTCTCCATGGGCTGCACCATGGACTGCAGGGGAATCTCAGTTCCAGTGCCTGGATCATCTCCTGCACCTCCTTCTCCACTGACCTTGGTGTTTGCAGAGTTGTTTCTTTCACGTTCTCACTTCTCTCATTTTCATCAGCCCAATAACCTTTTTCTCCTTAAGTGTGTTATCACATAGGTGTTACTCTCATTCCTGACTGGCCCAGCCTTGGCCAGCAGCACATCCATCCTGGAGCCAGCGGGCATTGGCTCTGCCAGACGTGGGGGAAACTTATGGCAGCTTCTCACAGAAGCTGTAGCCCCCAATACCAAAACTTGGCCATGCAAAACCAACATGTAGTGCTATTTTAACAATTAGGAAGGGGACTTCGGTGCTATTTTGCCTTGGGGAACAGAGAGGAAGTTGCTGCTATGTTAATTGCTATTAACAAAGCATCACCATTTTTTATGAAATGCGTTTTAGAGCTATCTCTGGTATATCATTGTTAACTAATATGAACTCAGTAGCAAAACTATACCTTTTATCTTTTGCAAAGCATTTGGAAGATGACGTTTTTTGAGTGTTTATATACTGTGGTTTCAGAATGTAGGGAAATACTAGCTTGGTATTAGAAGGTACCTGTGCCTTTCTGACTCATCTGCTGCAGATGGTTCTCTCTGAGTGGAAAGTATGTGCATGCATAAAAAAGCTAGATAAGGTAAGCCTCGTTAAATGGCCTGTAATTAAGCCCTGATTGTTGAGTCAGTTTGGAGTATTCATAATTAGATACGTGTTTATTTATGATATCCTTCCACTTCTCAGCAGAAGGTTATTTGTTTTGTATATATGCTTAGCCCATTTTCCTTAGTGTATTAAAGTAATTTTCAGGTTCTGTGGAAGAACCTTTGCCCACATTCAGCTCATTCCACATCCTTGTTCCTCCACTCAGAACACAAAATCTGCATTTTATCAGCTGTACTTCAAATAAATTTTTACTTTATGCTTTATAAGGTGAAACAAAAATGAACAACTGTTTAGCAACTTTTTTTTTTTTAAATTCTGGCTCATCTTGATGTTTTGTTGTCAGTAACTGTTGATATTAAGATTTTGCTTAATCCTGATGTATATAGCGCTGTCTTTATGACTAACTGCAGAACTGTTTTATTAAAAAAAAATAATCGTCTTCTGAGGAAATGTTTACTTTTATGTCTTTGATACGGAGGAAAACATTTTGCTGCTGTTGGGCCTCCAGCTTGTAGTGTTTGGGATTCCAGACATAAAATCTGTGTCTCAAGTAGTCTAGAGTTGATCTTATTTATAGTATTGCTAGAACTTTCAGCTGTGTTATCTTTTGGGCATGACTGGAATGATTTTGTAGGCAGCTAAGTGGGGTTTAGTGGCATGTGAAAATTAATTATGGTTTTTATGAGATTAAAATAGAAGTTTTTTGCAAAAGATACAGGAAGGAGGACAAGAGGATAGAGCAAGAGTGACATGGGAGCCTTGAAGTTTCCTTAGTTGTCCAAAGCTTTGAAGCTCAAGTTACAAGAAGGTAGTTGATAACTTTTAGGTTTAGATGCTTAATTATGGCTAGGATTACAGTAAAACAGAATAAGAAACCTCAAGGATTTTTTGTGTCAGTGCTGTACTTTAAATGTTTGTATAACAAAATCAAGAGGCTGTGCTGTTAACCTTGTGGTACAAGTTGACTGTCCTACGTTTGAGCTAAAGGACAGAACTGCATTGGTGTAATATTCCACATTTCTCCCCCCTCCCCTTGTAACTGCTTATAAGTTAATAAAAGCAACTGTATGAAATATGTGAAGTTCGTTTGTAGGAGTATCTTCTTCTGAAGTCTCAAGTGGATGCAGGATGAGTGTAGCAAAGTTGTTCTGAACCTCTTCCTTGAGAGCAGCCCTGTGGGGAAAGACCTGGGGGGGATGGCTGATGGAAAACGCCACATGAGCCAGCAGTGTGTGCTCACTGCCCACAGAGCCAAACGTGTCCTGGGCTGCACCAAAAGCAGCGTGGGCAGCAGGGCCAGGGAGGGGATTCTGCCCCTCTGCCCTGCCCTGCCCTGGTGAGACCCCACCTGCAGGGCTGTGTCCAGCTCTGGGGTCCCCAACATAAGGAGGACATGGAACCCCTGGAGCAAGTCCAGAGGAGGGACAGGAAGTCGATCAAGGGACTGGAGCACGTCCCCTACAAAGCCAGGCCGAGAGAGTTGGGGCTGTTCAGCCTGGAGAAGGGAAGGTTGTGTGGTTACTTCATGGCAACCTTGCGGGGTCTGAAGGGGCCTGCAGGGAACCTGGAGAGGGACTTTTCATCAGCAACTGCAGTGACAGGACCAGGAGTAATGGGTACAAACTGAAAGAGGGAAGTTTAGGTTAGATACTGGGAAGAAATTCTTTGCTATGAGGGTGGTGAGACACTGGAACAAGTTGCTCCGGGCAGTTGTGGGTTGTCTCATCCCTGGAAGCATTCAAGGCCAATTTGGATAAAGGCCTTGAACAACCTGGTGTAATGGGAGGTGTCCCTCCCTCTATGCCAGTGGGGGCTGGGACTCGCTGATCCTTAAGATCCATTATACCCCTCAGTATACTATGATTCTATCTTTGATTTCCAGTGGTTTGAGAATAATTTAAACACACTGAGGGGAAGATAATGGTCTTTCTCTGTTTGACTACTGTTTTGTTGGGGTTTTTTTGTATACAGTGTAGTATTTGAAGTTACTGTGTATAAATTACAGGATGCTTTAACCTCCTCTCTGATGAAATAATGAAACTATAGAGATCTGTTACTGTAAGCAGTGCAGTAGGAATCTTGATACTTCTGTGTAGCTGCCAGACTTTTTTTTTTGCTCCTGTATTTGACAACATATTGAGAGGTAGAATTTTTTCTTATTTGAAGATCTCATTCTGGAAATGGTTTGTATGATACCCTTCTATTGCCATGCATTTCCTATCAAGGTCTTATATCTGCTACTTTTGTGAATTCAATTGATTATTTCCAGGCATATTTCCTTAATTTGTTCTCCATTAAGTTGTAGTACTTCCATGTATTAGAGCACTCTCTTGATAAAGAAAATGTTCAAATCTTGTTTTGTGTGGAGATTTTGAAAATTTATTAGAAGTTAGAGGTAGAGCTGAATAATGGTAGAAACGCAATTAGCATCTGACTTGTAGAAAAATCTGTGTAATCCAAGCAATGAATTTGTGTTGTATTGGTCTGCAAAACGCCACACTGGTCAGTGATGCAGAAAGTATGCTGATTGCACCCAAATGCTTTTGTGCAGGTTTGACGGCGGTATTTGCTGTACAAGTGGTTTTGAATATGCAGGTGGATGGTTTCAAGTCACTTGAAATATCAATTTTGTTGTTAATACCAGGCTGATAACTGGGGAATAGACAAGGGGGAATAGTGAATGTGAGGTCAGTGATAGGCAATAAAATACTGTGTGCATTTTTATTTATTCCTGTGAGGCGTTCAAATGTAATCTCAGATGATTAACAGTTTATAAATTCCTTTTGCTTCAGGTATTACATTGGATAGTATAGAGAGCCTAAATTACTACAAAAAGGTCCATCTGCTGAAAGTATGTTCTAGGCAACATCAAAAGATGAAAAGCATGGGACATGGTCCTTGCTGTTGACCTCAGCTCATACAGGGCTGGCCATCTCATCTGGGATCCCTAAAAGCTGGTTGGTGTTTTCTGATGGCTTTGTCCAGGTTGCTTATTGTTACCTGTAGCTTTTTAGAATTTTCTTAGCATTTGATCATACTCATTTCTCTAATTGCTTGATGTAAAATTTAAGGCCTTTAAAAAAAACCCCTCAAACCGTATTTGTGTAAAGATCCTGCTTTACAAGGAGTATTCAGTTCTACGTATCAAGCCAGGTATTTAATTTCAGTGATCACAGAACAGGGTGTATTGAAAGAAAATTCTGAGTGTTTGGGTCCACCTGATGAGGATTCAGCATTTGAGACCTAAAAAACCAGTAAGTGCCTAAAACCAGAGCATGTGCTGCTGTGCTGTACACAGGAAACCATGTCACAAAACCAACTCTGCTTTCTGCTTAAGCACAAGAAGTTATATGTATGTGACTGAGGTTTGGGAAGGAGAGTGTGGGGTTGCAGCGGACTTTAAAATTTAAGTTTAAAGTTATAGGAAAGCAGACCTCTCTACTAGCCAGGCTTAAATGCAGCATGCAGCATTTAATAATCTCTAAGTTTCACAACTGTATGTGAGAAAAGTAGTAGAGAACTCCACAGCTAAAAATGCAGTTGTGACCTATTTCAACTTTATTTGTCTTGAAACAATATTGTTTAAAAAGTGAATAGCTACAGCACAAATCTGAAAGTTGGTGTTCTGAGTCTTGATGGCAATAAATACATTGATGGAGAAGAATGGCAACTAACAGGCAAAGGAATAAATTGTTAGCTAGGAGGATTAAATTCAGAACTTGATCAAATCAAATACTGGAAGGATTAGGAGAACCTTGAGAAGCTTAAATGAGCTTTTTGAGATTGAAAACAAAAGACTGAAGAGGAAAGAAAAAGTGTGTTTAAAGCTTTATTTGTTCTTAATATGAACAACTGAGTAACAACATAATAAAATAAGCTAAAGCTAATAAAACATTTAACAGTGCCCGACAGAAGTCTTTGTCAAAGGCTCTTCATAGAAGAGAAGTGGTTTAGACACCCAGCGAGACAGTCTGAAACTATGTGATCATGCAGGTATTTTTCTGTGCTCAGTCAATTAAGGGCTTGCTCTGTGAGAGTGGTAGAATCGGTGAACCAAAACTTTTCTTGATTTTTTTTTNTTTTTTTTTTTTTTTTTTTTTTTTTTTTTTTTTTTTTTTTGAGTGGATCTGAGCTGAGAACACCATGGTAAAAACGCACTGAAGGCTTGCTGGCTCTAGAGCACTTTGGAGCGTGCCCTTGCCTCACGAAAAGCTGGGTCAGACCCGTCCGTACCTTAGGAGAAGCTCACAGCTGGGGCACATTTCTCAGAGAGGGTTGATGGCTGGCCTGGGGCTGCGGGCCACAGGGGCACGTGGAGCTGAGGTGGCTGAAGCACCATCCATGCCTGGCGTGGGCATCCCGCCTCGTTGGGGGTGGCCTGCAGGGGGGCAGGCACATCACAAGGGCTGCCTTGCAAGGCCCTCGGCGTGCCCCACAGTGGGGTTCCCTGCCCTGGGAAACCTTTGTCTGCCCTCAGCAGTGGCGTGGAATCAGACAGGACGGTGTCTAACTGTGTCCCCTGCACAGGTGGGTGACCAGGCGCAGATCTCAGGGGGTGTGCCGGCTATGGAGGCAAATGAACAGTCTGTCACAGTGTCACTGTGCAGAGCTGTGACCATCGCCTAATTTCTTCTGCTCGGGTAAATTCAGCTGAAGTTCCCTCAAGGGCAACGCTACTGGGCCTGACTAATTTGGAGGCAGTCTGTTCAGATGCTTAGTGCTGCTGCAGTGTAACCCTGAAAATAACATGCCTTAAGCTTGTTTATACCTTAAACAAGACCATACTGCAGTTATGGTGTTCAGGCTCTGGAGTGAGAGCTGCTTGTGCAAAGCTGTGCATCCTACTAGCAGAAGGCCTTTAATAGTTGGAGCTAGGAAATCCTGTTCTGTGGATAGCCCACATCCCACTCTCAACCCCCTTTATTGAAAGAAAATACTATAGAAACAGTAGCTTTCTCCAAAATAAAACATGCAAAAAACATGCAAAAACATGCAAAAAACATGCAAAAAACATGCATTAAATGTCCTGCTAGACTTCTCAGTTAAAAAGCACATTGTAACATTATCTGCTCTATTCTCCATCAGTGGCCTCAGAGCAAGTAGTGGAACTCTGGAAGCCTACAGCAGAGCACAGCAGTAGGTGACTGTATCCCAAAGGTTGTGCTCCTGTGTCTGAAAATTTTGGCTGAATACAGTAAGGTTTGAAGTGAGAAATAGCTGTCTGTACAAATGCAGTTATTGTGCAGCAGTTGTTCTGTAATACTCAGTGTGTGGCAACTTACAGCAAAACTAACTCCTGTTTTGGATCTGAATCTTGAAATGTACAATGCAAGATTGCTTCAAGGGAATAAAAGGCAGTCAGGTGCTTCAAAACTATTACATCTTTTTTCCCTCCCTTAGAATTATTTCACGGTGTGTTACTTATGCATAATTTAGTTCTTTACCTATAAACAGACATTTACAGAGTGGTTCTATTAATTAAAATGGGAATCCTGAGGAGATTCACAAATCCATGTTGTTTAGAAAAAATGTTAGAGCAACGATATTTTTGCAGTCTAGTCTAACTGCTGAGAGAAGGTGGGAAGACAAACTAATGAAGTTACTCTAATATAGGCTAGTGAAATACGATGAAATTCAAAAACTGTGAAAAGACTTCAGTCAATAACTTGCCTGCTCCCTTAGTATACTTTTAAGTGCTCTACAGGAAGTAAACTGATTAGTTCTACACCCATTCTTCTTGTGGTACCTCTGGCACTCCACATGTACATACATACATATGAATGTTTAGTCTGACTAGCAAATTTTGCAGTTCCTCTTTTTTATGTGCTCCTTGTGTGCAGAGCTTGTACTTAATTCTTCTTTCCCATGCTCTTCTCCTCCTGCAAACCCCTTGGAGATATTCGAGTAGTGTCAGGTAAAGGCTGTCCAAGATGCCCTAGAAGTGGTAAAAAATAATCACCACTAAAGGAAAATTGGTTCCTCTTTGAGTACACAAGATCTCTTATTGACAGTGGAGGTGTGTAAGTGAATTAGTGCTGGTGACTATAAAGCTGGTTGTGTGATCCAGGATAAATATGCTCCAGATATTGTTGTCTCTTTTGAACAAGTCAAAACCAAGCTGAGAAGGATCTGTTGGAGGAAACTTTTCTCTGTGACATTTTAAATTTCTTTTGCTTTACATGATTGGAAGAGTTCACATTTCTTTATTGGGATAAAAATTCCTTCCAAACTGTCTAAGAGAAGAATGTAATTTCTTTTGTGTTTTGCTATGATTCAGGTGAGGAACTTTAAGTAACTGGTAATATTAGTATTATACGAGATAGCTTTCTTACATAACATCAGGTTTATTACACAGTTTATGAGGTAATTCATACCAAACTAAACCTTGTTATACACAGGAATGTTTCTCAGACATCTACTTGTAATGCTTATGTATTGATTTGATTCATTAAATGCCATGTGCTTTAAAAGTTGTTTTTCTGCCTATGATTCATATCTCTTCTCTTTTTTTTTTTTTTTTCTTTCAGTGACAAATCCAGACAGGTTTCTCTAAATTTCTCTGTAACAGCTGCATGTAGTTACATGTACACCAAGTAAGTGTAGTAGGTCTGAGCAGTGCTGTCCTCTTTATGAATAACATACAGAAACTACTATGATTAAAGCTTTTTTTGTGCTTGGAACCACAAGTTAAATTTCTTCTCAAAACCTTGTTTTTCCGTTGTTCTTTCAAAGTATTACCCTTGGACTGAAGAAGAAAGTAGCTCAAAATATTCAGACCTACATTTTCATTCATAGATCTTTAAATATTTTTTAAAGCAAACTTTATGCCTGTATTTACTTGGAAAATGCCTAGTGTAGTTTCAGCATGCTGGTATTCTCCTTATTTCCTTGACTATATGCTCCCATTTTTTCAGAATCATAGAATAGCCTGGTTTAGAAGGGACCTTCAAAGATAAATTAGGCCTAACCCTGGCCTCCATACTCATCAAGGACATGTTTCACTAGACAGTGTGGCTCAAAGCCCCTCCAGCCTGGCTTTAAACACTTAGAGGAATGAGGCGTCCACAACTTCTCTGGGCAGTGTGTTCCAGAGCCTCACCCTCATGGTAAAACAATTCTTCCCTATGCCTAGTATAAAACTACCCTCTTTCAATTGAAAACCCCTTATCTGGTTACTATGGACTCTAGTAAAAGTCTTTCATCATCTTTCTTTTAATCTCCCTTTAAGTATTGAAAACTCAGAAAAGTTTGGCCCACAGTTTTTTCTTCTCTGGGCAGAACATCCCTACCTCTCAGCTGGTCTTCATAGGCGAGATGCCCCAGTCCTTGGATCATCTTTGTGGCTTCCTCTGTTTTTTCTCCAGCAGGTCCACATCCTTCTTGTGTTGGGGGAGCCAGAGCTGGATGCAGCACTCCAGGTGGGAGTAGAAGGGCAGGGTCACCTCCCTGAACCTTCTAGCCACACTGCTTTTGATGCTTTTTGATGCCTTTCTGGGCTGCAAGGGCACGCTCACAGCTTATATCCAATTTTCCCCATTTTTGGTTTAGGTTCTGTTGCATGCACTTGACTATATTTACAGTTCACAACTCTGTCAATGATCTGTGCAGGTAGAACATTACAGATAGGCAATAGCTGGTTCCAGAAAGAAAGAAGGAAAGAAGGGAAGGCCCTATAATGAAAATCACAAGTTATTCCAGTCTGTATTCTTTTCAGGGAAGGTGTTATGTTATGCCTAATGTTATGGAAAACAATGCATGGCCTTAATCTTCTAGGAAAGACTAGTAGGGTGAGAACAGTGAATGCAGTCATGTATCTGTGCCAGGTGACAGCCTCAATGGCTTTTGACTACATCCCAGTGCATCCCAGGAAGAAGTTTAGAGGAGTATTTTATTATATTTGGGATTTTTCCCTGTTTAGAGTGACATGCAACTGAAAGAGTCTCATTTCCAAAAAGAGATGTTCTTAACTAATGCAACAAAGATAGCGTTTGCATAAAGCTTATTTCATTTAACATTTAGCTATGAAACTTCCAGATAATTCTGATATCATGAAAGTGTTTAGTAATTTGTATGAAGAAAATGAAATATAAATCAGATTTCTAAATGATTTACATAGAAATGTGTAATCTGTTGAGAGCATTAAAAGAAAAAATAGTTTAGTGCAGGGTACTGCATCTTTAGAGGAATTGGGCTTTTTTTCTGCTTACATTCAGAAAATGTATTTTTTGATTGTTTCTGTATTTTTATAAATATTACTTATTTTGGTGTT
The DNA here is from genome assembly GCA_013400495.1 of Nicator chloris. NCBI lineage: Eukaryota > Metazoa > Chordata > Aves > Passeriformes > Pycnonotidae > Nicator > Nicator chloris. Next base: position 2,141 of record WAAE01014697.1, on the reverse strand, counting down.
TTGTGGGTTTTTTCCCTTAAAAATTCTGTTTGAGTTTGAAGAAAATGCACCTCTTCTGTCTTGTGAAAACCCCTGTTTTGTTTGTCAGCCATGGGAAGCGAGCACTTTCAGCCCTTGCATGCTTGCTTGGGTAGCATATGTAGATTGGGAACTTGTTTTTCAGAGGTAAAATCATGGAAATTTGTTACTCTGCTGACAAGTTATTTGTGTAGCTTAGAATGAAATTCTAACACTAACTCAGAATAGCGTTAAAGCACCTCCTTGTGTTAACTACAACATCTAGTAACAGATAGCTGTAAGGAAGTGTACCTTGTCAATAGCCGTATAATAAGGAAATTTTAAAGAGTGTCATTTGGATAACATCTGTTTTGTTTTGTTTTTTTTGTTTTGTTTTGTTTTGTCTCAAATGCACTGAACTTTGCTAACATTACTTGCCGGTAAAGATGACGAGTTACACCACATTCCAGGATGTGCAGCTGTGTTAGCCCACTTGCAAAATAATGAATGAATATATTTGTTGTAGAGACCATGCAAGGAGACCAGTCCCCCGGTGACTGATACTTTTTTCCTTATTGGAGAGCCTGAAGCCAGGCATCTGGAGCTGTTGAGAGACTGCTTCAGATGGTGCATGTTAAAACCAGCAGACAGACTGAAACCAACTCTCATGCTGCAGTCATCAGCTGCTTTTGTTCACATTCTTCTCTTCCACTGTTTTTCAAATAGGTACTGTAAAAAAAACCCTCACTTCTCAAACTTCTTTCCTGAAAGAAACTAAATATGTCATATTTTAAGCCTGTTAAGATAATTTTTAACATGGCAGAAGTTCAGGAATGTCTATGACTTTACTAAATGATTCTTTATTTTGAATAGGAAGATAGATTTAAAGAAATTTAACTTAAAAAGTGATATAATATCAAATTAATCAGGATCAAATAATTATGGGCAATTTTCCTGGTTTTGCTGACTGTACAATTTTAATGTTTCTAAATTTCACTGCTATTCTTCAACTAATATTGATTGCTATTCACTTTGACTCCTAGAAAATATTTTCTGGTGTTTTATCACTTCTAACCTTGGAACAATCAGTAAATATTTTTTGCTGATGTTTATGTTGCTAGCTTAAAAACACTTGATGGAATTTTTACCTTTAATAGTTAAGATGCCCCCTAATTCTTTTTTTATAAGATAAGGTTGATAAGAAACAGCTTTATAGCTTTTGTCCTCGTCCTGTGTGCACTCATACTGATTTCATTAAGCCAGTGGTGATGGCTGTGCTTTGGAGGAATAGCTGGAAGAAGCCTGACTTCTGAATCACAGGTGCCCCTAGAGCAAGCATTTGCATCTCATGTTGTGGTCAAATCTAATTTTCACTCTGCATAGGCACTTTCAGTCTTTACAGAGGTAGCTGAGGGATTTGCTCCAGTGTTGGAGGCTTCCAATACAGTTTTACTTGTCTTGTGGCTTGTCTGTTCTCATGTGTTTTCATGTCATCTTGTGAGCTAAAATAATTCTTTCAGTTACCTGCTATTCAGACCCTGGATATTTTCATAGGCTGAGGTCTTCTCTGGTGACCATGCTGGTTAAAAGAGTAAATATATCAAACTCTTCTGCACTCCCTTCCCTTTACTGCTACACTCTTGCTTTGCAATTCCCCTGGTCTGAATCCTGCTCTCCTGAACTGTGCAGGCAAGTACATGCTTTTTTTTGCATACATACACACACATCTGTCATAAATAACATCTCTAGGTGGAGTTCTGTCTCTGCTGGAATCACTGCTCATGATACTTCTCTTCTGTTCTTACTAGAGAGAGACAGGTGGACTCCTCTGCTAAGCGTTTTCATGCTGCCACAGGCATAGATACACTTTGGCATTAACTGTTGTATTGTGGCAGCATTTCTGGTACAGCTTGGAAGAAGGTTGGACTCATTGATCTTTTAAAACTTGAATGATTCTATTGTTCTAAGACCAGTCATCAACGTGCTGGCTCACTTGGCTGCATTACGAACAGATTCTTATGCACATTATTAGCAAACACGTGGCAAGACATGTTTTTCTTCATGCTTAGCTGTGACAGGCACTCTGAGCAATGTTTGTGATGGTGTGGCAGATGCTTTTGGAGCTCAAGGGCATATGGGGCTGT
>WAAE01014694.1:0-57096 GCA_013400495.1 Nicator chloris | reverse complement strand
TAATAAAATATAATAACATTATTAAGATCTAAATATAGTAAATAATTTCAATTAAAACCTACTTCTATTTTACTTCCCATTGTGATAGTTTTTTTTTCCCCCATACTGTAAATGGGTTTCTGTACACCAAAAGGATGAATGACTACTTCCTTTCCTTCAGGTCCTTTAATTGTGACCATGCACCTACTTGGTAAACATGTGGTGGCTTCCCTGGTTTCTGTAAGAGGATTTAAAGGTGTTACTAAAATCCAGTTCTTTGACCAGTAAAAGGGGGGTAATTTTTTTGTTTTATGGGAGGAAATGAAATAGACCAGTGCCACAGACAAGGGTTTCACTAAGACGAAGAAATTCCAGTTCTCCAAAGGGAAAAAAATTAAGCTTTGCTTGAAGATCTTTCATGAAACAATTTGTGTGGTCTGTATCATTTCACACTCTTAAAGTGTGATAGCTGCAGGATTGCATGATTTCCTGAACTTGTCTTGGAATTAGAGTTTTTCTTTAGCCTGTTTAAGCCCTGAATTCCATTCCAACCAAGAAAAGAGAATTTTTGATCAAAAAGCTGTGGCACTAGTTTGTAATCTTCCAATGAAATCTGTTAAAACTCTAACAATAGGCCTAAGAGGAGACACTAAAGCTTGACAACCAAAAAAAATGAGCTGCAATTATGTATCATTGTCTCATCTTCACTGCATCTTCTAAAGCAGACATCCTCCACAGCACGTATAGAGCATGGTTTTGCATGTCAGCAAGTATTTCCATGACCCTAATGTACGACCAAAAAGCCTCACAGTGATGTGAAAATGCTGCAAGCAGCAGAAGAAAGCAAGACATTTTTCACATCAGAAAGTGAAATAACCTGAATTAATAAAATGTAATTAGGAATCGGTTAATCAGATATTATTTTCCATTATTTTAAAACTTCTTTTATGTAGTTAGTTTACTCTTATTATCCTCTATCCTTTTCCAGACCAGAAGCAGAAATGATCAGTTAATAATGAAATCTCGTCAAAGGCTATGGACTGGTATAGAAGAACAGGAGATGCTGTCTCAGAGCACATAAAGTGGGTTATTTTTGAGGGGAAGATTCTTATAAATAAACCCATTATTATCTAGTTGTTATTAATGTTTTTCACTTGTATGTCAAATAAAAGGAGCCAGGGTCCTTAGCAGGAGGCCTACAGTTCTTTTGGAAATAAGAGAAACTTCATCTGCAGGCAGAGTATTAGTGGGCAAACACTGAAATGGAGGGCTATTATGAATAAACTGCTTCACTCCTCACACCTCCTAAAACCAAGGGGGGAACAATTACAAACAATTCCAATAGCTGACTGGAACAACGGCAGAAACACTGAGAGAACTACTTTCATTTTACCGAAGAAGAAACTGGACATGTTCAGGAAGAAGATCCCCCACAACAGTCTTCATTCTCACCCCACTAATTAGATATCACAGATGAGGGAGAGTAGACACTAGAGTTATATTCTAGAGTTACAGGAGGGTAAGGGCAAGAGGAAGATTATTTCCCCTGAAAAAACAAGAAATAATTTTGATCTTGATTTATTTTTTAAAAGAGTAGTTTCTATATCCCACTGCAAGAAAAAAAAATATTATTCTTCATCACTGAAAGCCTCTGAAATTTTTCAGAGAAGCCCACACCAGGCTAATTAGAAGAATTACAAAAACCAAAGAAACAATGTTTTGCCCAAACATCTGGTCAGGTTTTTCTGAATTCTTCCTCAGCAGCCTGTTACCTTGATGTCATTCTCACCACTGCCATCATACACCCTATAAATAACTATATTCCATACACTGGAGTACCAAATTAGATTTCCCTGAAATTCCCAGCTGTCCATTGGTTTCACTGTGGTTTTCTGAAGTGAGATGCTCATTTTCCTGACTGCCATCTGACAAGATCATGGTGCTTCAATTGCTGCTGAAAATGCACTGTCATAGTGTTCAAGCCCATTTTTCTTTGGGTGCTTCTGTTACGGAATTCTCAGCAGGTGAAATGCAAATCTCTATTAAAATATAATTTTCCAATTTTTACAGAATTTATCAGTCTTTTAAGGCCCCATGCGTATTGGAATTGTTTCCACTGCTTCCCAAAATGTGAGTCCATTCTAGAGTTCAACTTTTTTCATTGGGAGGGATTTTTGTTAGGTTACCATAGAAATTAATGATGAAGCAGAAGCTTCTGGTGAATAAAACCCACAAAAAACTAACAGCAACCAAAACCTCCTTCATCAACCCCCCAAAGTTTTAGCAAGAATTCTCCTGAAGAGGAGAAACAGAAGGTAATTACTAACCTTTCCCTTAGGGCCATAGTGTGCATCATTAACTTGCATTGCATTTGGTTATTGAAAACATATATATGTTCACACAACCAGACAGGAGGGCTGTTGTGTAGGAATTGACATAGGAAGGGCTTTTACCACTAGGAAAAAAAAACCAACCTCCTATTTAGAACCATCCAGTCCTTCAGGCAAAACTCCTCTTATTTGTTATGTAACACTCAGAGACTGCAAGATGTTCTATTCTATCTTATGAGGAAACATCTGAAAGGACACAGTTTTACTGAGCTGATTTCAGTCTGAACTGGAAATACCAGTTCATATGGACTTTTCTGTTAACTAAAAGGCCTTCAAGTAAAAAAAAATTGATAGGTATCTTCTAACCATCAAACTCGTATCAATACACTGACTTAAAAATAATTAAAGCCTGTGCTGAACAGCTGTGTTTGCAAAGCTGCTGAAGGTACAAAATATATATTTTTTTTTTAAAGAAAAATGCTTATATAATCAATGTTTGGGCCAAAACACTCTGAGTTCAGGATTACTTCAAGATCCAGTTTTGTTTTTCCCATTATAAGGACAGTCCTTAGTTACAGTACTCAGGTCACACACAAGCTCTTACTATGAAACATGCTGGTCCTTTCTAACATTTTGACACCTCGAAGCAATACTTGTGACTTTGGTTTGCACTCACCTTTAGTTTCACAAGGTCTTGACTTCACTTTCCTAATCTCACCATTTCCTTTCCACTTCCTTCTGATGCCTTCAGCTTTCCAAGCCACCACCTCCAATTGTCTTCCCTCACTTCAGAGACTTCATCATTGTTGGTTCTTATTATCTTGGCTGCTTTCAGCCCCCAAATCTCAGTTCTCCATCTGCTCTTCCACTCATTGCTCTTTCAATACTCTTTCTGCTATTTTAGCTTTTATAATCTTCTAGACTTCTTAGACCTATTACTTCAATTTATGTAAACTATTTCTATCCCTGATCTCTGTCTTTACTTCATTCTTGTCCCCTGGGCATCTGACATTGTCACTAAAGCCTTGTACTCTTGCTTAATCTCTCAACTTCATTTATTCTTCACATGCTCCCAGCTCTCATTCCAAATTGAAAACACAGCTTTTTGCCATAGCATTTGAGGACTGCACTTCTTCATTTCTTACATCTTCGCAAAGGGGGCATCTGTATCTGTATTATTTATATGCAGAAGACACTTTGGTCATGCACGTTGTGTGACTACATAAAAATTGCATTGTTGTGTGCCTCTGCACCGCCTCTGGGGGCTCCAGGATTCTGTGCGGCAAAAAAGCCCATGGGAATTTTTTTAGGAGATCGTATTTTTGTCTGACAGCTCATCCTGAGCTGAAGTGAGTGCACACAACAGTGACATTTTTAGCTGTCAATCCAAACAAAATTTTTTTTTGTAGTAAAAGGCAACCCAACCCTAGTATTCAAAGGGCTGCTGCTATATCCACTTTCTTTGGTCAATACTCAGCCCAGCCACATCGACCCTCTAACCTGCCATTCAGCTCCAGACTTGTGGTTTCTTTGAATTTGGCATAACCTATGTGGCTGCCAAATGCTGAGCACCAGCCTCCACTAGTCTGGAATTGTCATGAAAACCTACCTAACATATCCTACAGACAGGAAGCTGAGGATTCTGTGAAAAGCAGATATATTCTCAGAGAGACAGATCCTGCCAACACACGGTGTCTTACGAGGAGCCTGGACTGCTTCCTAATGTTCTCCTCCCATTTGCACCAGTGGGCAGAGAATGAAGTGCCTTAGTAGGGGAAGATATAAAGTGTATTCCTTGATGAATAAGGATGAACTCCCTCATGTGAGTTTTATTTTTCTTAATTGACTGGTTTTTGCCCAGAACAGAGCAATAAACAGAACTCATTAATTGTAACATTAATGAAGGTTGGGATCAGACATTACCTGTTCAGTTATCAGAATCCCTGAATCCAATGCAAATATTTTGCAGAAGAACAGAGACAGGGATTACAATACTGTCATTGAGCTCATGACTTCCGTCCAAGACCTTCCACTAGCCTCCACTCATGCTTCCATCTCACCTCCTGCACCCTCAGTGAATGCCCTTTCTTTGCCCATGAAATGAGCGTGGCACCGCGAGACAGGATTTCTGTGCATTTCACAACCCTGCTCACAAGAGAAGAGCAGACAGCTCAGCTTGGCTCACAAGCTGCAGGTTTGCCATGAATTCATCATCAGAGAAACCAGTGGCCTTAGCTGGCATTGATATGGAAACAAACTGAGGAGCTGAACCAGTGGGCCATAAAAAGGTGCCAAACCATCTATCGGTGTACTGGATAACTTTCACCTGAAGTTAAATTTTCAGATATTTTCCCCACTAACACACAACTCTGTTTTGCTGCCAATCATATTTGTAATGAGCACATGCACACCTGCTTCATTTTCTCAGTTGGCTTCCTAGCAAATACCTGCACAGTGGGATAAAAACATGGCCATTTGTGGCACTAACCAAAATGTTTGTTAGTGTAATGTGTGAAATAACATCCAGTTTTCCAAAGGTGCTGAGATTCCTGTCAACATTTCTAGAATCAGTTCAATTTTCTTGATAAATAAGTAGCTCGTGACCAAGGAGTCACATTTCTCTTTTGCTTGGTTAGCATAAAATGTGTAGAACAAACTCTCTTCACCGCAGTTCCACCAGCACAAGCTGATCAGGAGCTTACTGCAAAGAAAGAATCCATTTAGGAGTTCTAGGGGAAACTAGCCTTTTGTGATGGCTCCTATCAAATACAGCAGATACAAATACTCAACAGAGTCTTGTTTTACTGCAGCTGGTGCCCACCTTCTCTTTTATGTCACGGCAACACATTCCCAAGGCTTTCTCTTTTTCCTAATTTGTTGCTTTTTGCCCATACTGAGAGTTCCTGAAAATACGTGTCTGAAAGTAAACCCTGAAAAATTTCAGTTGCTACAAATCCCAGAAACTGACTCAGCTTCTTAAACAAAAGTATTACAAATACTTTTGAAATAGAAATTTGAGGGGTTTAATAAAATCTAAAAGCAGCAAGTAGTTTACCTTGTGAAAGGTAGCTTCCCCTGCCTTTCCCCCAGCTCTAGACCTTTCCTGATGGTATAAGAAATGCAAATCCTGAATGGAATATGTCTTTAATCTTCTTCAAAACACTTAAACATGCTATGCCCTAATTGTAGTTGTGTATGTTCCCTGTTTCTCTTTCAGTCCTCTTCTTAAATTAAAGCTGGGCAGTGGGATATCACATCAGACAGACATCAGGAAAAGGTTTTCCACCCAGAGGGTGGTTGGACACTGGAACAGGCTCCTCAGGGAAGCACCAAGCCTGACAGAGCTCAAGAAGCATTTGGACAACGCTCTCAGGCACAGGGTGTGACTCATGGGGATAGTGCTGTGCAGGGTCAAGATTTGGACTCAATAACCCTGAGGAGTCCCTTCCACCTCAGCACATTCCGTGATTCTGTAACCTCCTCCCTCTAACACTGAATCTATGCACTTCCAAGAAGTTGATACTTCCTTTTTTTTGCCTTTAAAGAATTTTTTGCAATGTCATTATTTTAATGAGAATCTTTCTGACGATTACAGAGTATTTTTCTATCATCAGGGTCTATCACTGGTCTTGGAATTCAATATATACTTAAGAAAGAAATTCCAGCCTCCTGAGACATTAGAATGTCTCAAGGTGCTAAGATTCAAAATGCAGAGGTGATAAATAAATTCTTCTAATTGCAGTAAGATCAGAATTTGGGATTTGTTAGTCAGAACTTGTTAATTGTCCTCACCATAATCCCATTTAAAAGTACACTTGTTTAATATTAGGATTATACATCTTGATCAAGACTTGTTCTGGGGTGACAATGGGGTGCCTGTGAGAGGGCACAGACAGACTGCCAAGGTGTAATGAGGCTGAGGGAGGAATAACAATGTCCCTATTCATATACCCAGACCCTGCAGCATCTGAGCCATCTGCTGCTGAATCTGCAGATCTGGACTGAAGTATGCCAGATTATTTCCCTCTTCTGTTATTCAGACAGCACTTCTCTTCAGACATAACTTGCAGGCACTAGGTCTATGCTCATTTGTTCTGTTAGAATCCCAGAGCTACTTTTTCCTGTCAGAAGGCACTTTGCAAGCTCAGAATAACATGCACTGGTGGAATTATAGCCCTTAAAAGAATATGCCTAACTGGATGAAAGTGTAAAAGGAATTCCTTTGTTAACACAAAAGGGATCTAAATCTAGAGTTTTAATTATAAAGAAATTGCATGGTAGAAGAGAATAGCAGCACAATGTCTGTAGCACACAGCAAGTGAAATGAAGCTCAGTAAATTGCACCTGTGAGTGGTTTCAGTGACTCCGGTGAATTACTGGTGTGAGAAAATTTTGCACAGTTTTACTCACAGCTCCAACGAAAATTTATTTGGTTTAGACATGATCAGCAACACTTCTAAAACCTCCTGAATGGTCTGGGCTTGAGCCCCAAGAAGCACAAAGCATCATGGTCAACTTAAAATGTCACAAAGTTGCTTAACAACACTCTGTGTGGACATTAGTAGTGCAGAACATCACAAAACCTGTGCTAGATGAAGAAGGGCTGCTCGTTGTGCAAAGATCAGGTTTTTACCAGCTGTTAAAGCTGATGGAATAAACACCATAAAAATGTTTTTTTTCCCCTAGAAAACAACGGCCTCCTTAGTAGTAACTGAAAGCCTGTTACAGTCACTCACTGACTAAACAGGTTTGATTCCTCTGGATATTTTTACTCTCTGCTAACAGCAGCAATTCTTCTGCATTGTGTGGAGAAGAGAGGGAGCTGGACTCTGCTTTGTTTTACAGAGCTGATTTTACTGGTTTTAATAATGAAAAAACAAGATGTTTGCACAAGGTAGGACTGGACTGTGAACAGCCTGGCCTAGTGGAAGTTGTCCCTACCCATAGCAAGGGGTTTGAGATAGATAATCTTCAAGGTTCCTTCCATCTAAAATCAATCTATGATTCTACATACTCTAAAACTATGTTAACCAGAATATGTGAAACAATTTTTTCTACATTACTTATACATCTTTATGTTTACTTGTCCAGTTCGTACTATTACATTTTCAGAATTTTTGCTGGAGGTAGCTACAAAATGTAAGAGTTATTCTGATAAAAAAAATTAAGTAAATAGTCCTCCAGAAATTTCTTTTCCATTTTTTGTTTAAATGAAGGCAGGTATACCTAAAATATGCACAAAGTAGTTCCACTAAAATCAGCCCAGGCATTCCACTTACTAAGGCTACACTACATCTACACAAAATGATCGCTCACTAACTGCAGGAAAAAATTCTCTTTGTCTGGTGTACTTTTGATGGCACAAACATGGCAAAAGAAATTCTACTGCTTCTTGTTCAAAACATCCTTTTTATGTAAAAAAAACCCCCAACAAACGCCAAAGAAACGAAGTTTTGTCCAGCATGAAGTGAAAGAGAGGGTGTTGCCAGGGAGGGGCACAGGAGCACCTATCTCTGCAGGGACATTTCACACAAGCCTTATCACTGGCACACATTAGAATACACCCCATTCCCGCTCCTTTACGTGGACTGGAGTCCCCAAATCAGACAGCACAGATGTCCTGCTCTGTCACATGTCCATACTGTTCTTGGCCACACACAGGAGGGAACAGAAAGCCATGGTCAATTATTTGAATATTATTAAAACATGATTCTAAAGTGGTGTCTGACAGCAAACCTTAGTGCTTTGAAATCAACTGGTTGGAAACTCCGTGGCCAGTGGACTGACGTCTTTCTATCAAAAGTGCTATCAACAAAAAGCATCCAGTTTGTCTCCAGCACCTTGGCTTCCAGCCATCCAGCCTGGCTCAAAGCTCACTAGCAGGAAGGCTTGTGAGACAGAAAGGTATTGCATGTGTTTGTCTGGGTGCCTACTCGATGCTTTGCTTCCTGGCAAGGACTGCTGAAGAACAGATCTGTCCTACAGAGTTTTGACAATTCACTGCAAGGTGCTTGCACATTCTTGTTTGAGGTGCTGTGAAATGGCCTGGCAGGAGTGGCTGCACCTACTCTCTGTCTAAATAAAGACATAAATTGTTATTGTTAAACACCCTGGGCCCTGCAGTCCTTTCTCACCCCGTATCATATTTACCATATTCTAACTGGTTTCATTTATAAGTTAAACCTTTATAGACAGGAAAACATGCTGGCTGCTGCTGGGTTTGTTTCTAGCATATACAGAGGAGGAATGGAAAACAAGTAGATACAAATAAAATTTTAAAGGCCTGAAGGATGAGTCTGCATAAGGAAGATTTTAAGGGTTAAAGATGTCCAAGTTTTTACAGCCTGGCTTTCAATATCAATCATATTGAAAACTTTTTCTCCTGTTTCTTATTCTTGGTTTATGAGACAGAGGTTAATGCAACTTGTCGTGAACCTTTCAATTTATGTTCACCCTTATGGTAAGCAAGAGGAAATCTTTTGCTTTGACCAAGATGGCTAATGTGTATAAATCCAGGGTGTACATAACTCATACAAGTGACTGTGTAAAATACTGTCCACGTTCTTTAGCCAAGCACACCCTTTTTGCTCAAACTCATGTTTCACACCATACGTGGAGACACCAACTTTTAAAAATTTTGTAGAAACTGTAAAAATCGCCATTATTACCCCAGAAAGTACAGTAAGCTTTCCATTTTTAGCCTCAAGTTATTAAAAGCAGATGTGATTTCACATTTTTTAAAGTGCTAAACTTTAAATCAATAAGTCACACTGTTAGTTTGGAAGACAAAGCAGTTGTGCTAGAGGCTCTGTAATATGAATGACAGAGCAAAGGGAAAGAGAACTGTCCACTGGTTTTGCTCATAGTAAATAGATGAAGAGGACAATTAACAGCTCTACTAGATTTTTCAAAGGGAAGAAAAAGAGATCTTGAGCTGTGGAACTCATGTCTTCAGCATATTGCACTGGTCAAGTCTGCACTGCTGAAAAGGCAATCAGTGTGAAAAGGCTTGATTGCAAAGTGAGGAAGATCACCCACATCTGCCCTAGGCCTATTTTTTTTGCTAAGGCACCTGTTCCTAGTGCTGCTGGCTGCAGTGAAGAAGGCTTTTCAACTTTTTGCAAGTTACCCACAAATGAAACAAGCTGCTATACAAACACAACTATCTAGCTGTGGTAGTTGTTGGAAACTGGAAATTCAGAGCTTGAAGGGACCTGCAGAGACTATTTGATGCAACCTTCTTCACACTTTGCTGGTAATAAGGATAATTTGGGAAATCTGCTTTTAAAAGTTAGCAAAGTTCCAACACCACTTTGGGTAGTTTGCTTTTCTCTTCTTGTACTCAAAAAGACTCCTCTCTAAATGATATAAATCTCATTCCCTTCAAATTGAAGCAATTCCTACTCATCTTGCTTATAGTGGAAAAGAAACGTGAATAAACTAAAAACATGCTTACCTTTCAGTTGAGTGCAAGGACCATCAAACCACAGGTAGGATGTGCTGCTGCTCTGACTTCCATATCTGAAGCTTCTGCTCATCAAGGCTTTCCTGATTTCCACAGAGTCCTCCCTTCCCATTTATTTCCAAATCAGAGCCACAGTGTAGGTGTCTCTCAAGCTCTGCAACACCAACTCCCCTGCTTCCCAGAAAGCTGGGACTGCCCTCTCCCCCACAGCTCCATCATTCCCATGAGCTGCTCCCCTGCTTGGCAGGCAGGAAACTGCAGGGCTGTGGGCCAAAAAACCCCAGTTTGTGAGCTCCTGTGTCAGCCCAGGTGCTGCTCAGGCTTCATTGACACAAATAATTTCAAGCCCACAGGTAATTTATCTGCTAAGTACTCAGCATTCACTCCTCTGGGAGTGGCCACCCAAGGTAGAGGAAAACTTTTTCAGTAATCACTGTCTTCAACAGTGTAATAACCAACATGTACACCAAATAACAAATATTAAATATTATTTCTAGCACACAAGTTTTGTAAAAGCTCAGGAAAAAAGTACACTCTGAAAGCATTTTCAAAAGCAAAGTTATTCACAAAGAGGTTTGCAAACATCAATTAAAAAGCATTGTAAACATAGTTCATAATAATTATTCCTCACAAATATTTGTTATTCTCATTTTCCCTGCATTCAACTAACACTGGTTTTTTTTGCCCAGGGCACTCTTGATCTAATATCTAAAAAGCATTTAAGCACTTACAAAATTTCTATTAAATGAAAGAAAAACAGAAGATGCACACTAAAAAAAAAACAACATATAGGAATCAGATTTAGCCACTTTACCACCCTAAATTATACTGTTACACATAAAATTCATACAATTACCTCATGCCTAAACTCAGAGTAAATGAACAGAAATGAAAAAGATATTGTTATCTATAGAGCTGATGGAAAAAGGGATGAACTTTCAAATATTCCTCCTCATTCTATTTCATAGAAGTCATCTGAAAATCTCTTTTTGAGTTTCATGAAGAAATTGCCTTTATTTGTAGAAAATGTCAGCTGGCACCTGAATTCGAAAGCTGATGTACAGTTCTTTACTATTAATGGGAAAAGTAATACTGGTTTGAGAAGATTTACATAAAAACAGAATCTTCCTGCCAGTTTAAATCTCTCAGGGTAGCTTCATTGCTGTGGGGCTTACTCATTGAATGCTTGTGAATATATTTATCTTCACAGATAAATATAAGCTAAGGTCTTGCCCTCCACACCTGGAGCTCAGTCTCAGGAAAAAGGGTCACTTGCCAAAGCTCCCACAGGAATATTCTGATGGAGCCAGAATATCTCAGACAATCCCCTTAGCTCTGCTCCTCTTGCCTGTACCAAGTTACTGCAGGGCAGCCCTTAGGGTGTGTGTCTTCTGGGCCCCAGGTCACCCAGCTCCTGCTCAGCCAGAGCCCCACAGCACTCACTGCCTGCTGAGGGGACCTGGCACCACTCAGTGCCACTCAGTCAGGGGAAGAAACAATGATTATCATTAAATGGATTTTAAATTTAAGAATCAGTTAAGCCCAGAAACCTGAATTTTATTGGACGATACTGTCACTCTTGCACTACTTCTTCCCCTGAGTAGCACAATGAGCAAGCAGAGGTTTGCAGTGGTCATCTTTGAATAATCCCTGACCATGAGTGGGTGGGTGTACCAACTGTGTGATTTAAAACAAACTGTAAACAATAACAATATCGAAACTAGCAAACGAACCAATGCCTAGGAAACTCCTAGGCACTGGAATAGCACTGTTTATGCTGGTAAACTAGTTGTGGCCCAAACCAGATTTTGGAAGCTAAAACCTTCCAGGAGCCGTTTCCAATAGGAAATTCACAGGTATACAAGCACAAACAGTGGCCATCCCAGCTAATCTCAACAGTGGTGGTGTTCCTGTGCAGGTGTAATTTATTAAAAAACAGCCCAAGTGTGGCATTTTCCCTAACAAGGACATTATAGCTTCAAGAAGGTAACTTTTTTGCAGGTACAGCTCTTTTGAGAGTGCTGTTTAACTATCTACAACAGGTTTTCTTTCCTCCCAGAGGGTGATGCAGCAGCTCTCCTGCTGTCACTGCACTGCCCTCTCCAAAGGCCACTGCTGCTGGTTCTCAGGCACCGAAAGGTTTCGTGAGGACACTCCAGCCTCATCACAGGGGATAGGATTGAGTTCCATTGAACCCTCCTGTGAAAGAAACACAAATCTATTATCATCACTGCAGCGTGCACCTGAGCTACACAAATGGAAAACCAATCATGTCAATACAATATTAGTTCTCCTCGTATTTTTCCTTATTATTAAATTGTTTCTGTAATAGACTATTTTTGCATATCTGTTTCTATAGTGTTACTGCATTTATTCTTATTATAAGTTACCTAGTATTTTAATTTTTATCAATATTAACTCATCACAGATAAGACCATCTGTGATAAGTTATTTTAGCATAAATGATGTTAAGTAATTATAGGATGAAAAATAATTCAGACAGATGAAACTCACTTGAACACTTCAATTATCATTGCTGATGCAGGACCTTCTATGAAAAAGACCTGCAAACCAGAAACCATTCCTACAAAAATGTGAGCAGGTCTTACCCAGAAAGAGAAGTCAGCTGAGGTAAATTGTATTTTCACTATAAACTGCCTAATTTTAAGAATGCCATCCAGTGGTGACCAAAAAAAGCCCTTCCCAGTGGAAAAGCAATTACAGTGCAAATGAACATCAGAAATCTGAGAGACAAGTGGAAAGCTGAAATTTCATGTTCTATAATGTATATTATACACACAGTAACAAATATCCAAAGAAAAGAATTGGACTTACCTGTGATTTTTTCCATGCATACCAAAAAACAGCAACTATAAGAATACAAAGCAACACAAGGGCAATGCTGACTCCTGCCACTGGAAGAGCAAAAAGAAAGGTAACCATGACTCTAAGCCATGAAGACAAGGAAAAAAATTAATACCTACATTTGTGGTGGATTATTATGCAGCATGAAATAGTTATATGTGACATTAAAATATAGGTCTTGATTTTTCCTACAAACAAAAATCTCATTCAGGTCTGGGTTTGTACAGAAATAAGCCAATCATGTCACAGATCATTACAGCACTATTTTTTTGGCAGTGCAAATACAGGCTACAATTAATCTCCAATTTATTTTTTTTGTTAGCAACAGTTACTGCTGATCACAAAATTAATATTTGTGTAACAGATTTTGTTAAAAGAAAAAGGCCCAAAGTAATAGTAATAAGAAAGCAAATTACTATGGTTTAGTCGAGTGAAACTCTCATAAATTGACAGAGGAATACCCTGACTTGCAAATGAGGAGTGACTTAAATACTATTATATGAAAACAGAGGTTTTCAGGCTAATGACAAGTCTATACATAGCTTTTGTATTCTATAACCAGTTGCAGTATAAGAAGTTAAAAATTCAAAACTTAGGTAAAGAAAAAATTATTTAAGCAAAAGTACAATATGTCGAAGTTGTCGACTTACCTACTAGAGTTGGCAGACTTCTTCCTGCCAAAAGGGAAATAATAAAAATTAGATACTTGACAAAACTGCACAGCCACGTGGAATGAGGCTACAGCTGGCTTTCCTACCTCAGTATAAGAAGCAGAGCGACTACAAGAGGGGGAAATAGGGAGGGCAGGTGAAATCCCTGGCACTTCAGCTACTAACACCACCCCAGCAGCTGCTGTGGAGACCACCACCACCACCACCCAAAGCCCCACAAAAGGAGGATTTGAGAAAACATTCGTCTTCTGAGCCTGCACCTAGGAAGTTTCATGCAAGCTGTAGCTGTGGTGTTACGAGCAGAGGTGGGCTTGAGAAAACTCCAGAGTTTTCTGTCACCCCAGAAAGCCTCCAGAAAGCCCAGCAGGAGCAGCGTGGCATTTGAGACACAGCCAGAGGCTGGTGCTGCACAGAGAGGTGTCACAGAAACAATCGAGACACTTCACAGGTCTGAGGGACCTTTTCTGCTCTTATCTTCCTCATTCGTGTTCTTTTCTTGGCACAGAATAAGAAGGTAGCTATGGAAAATGCCTGACATTTTATGTTAAATTATACATTTCCTGCCCCTTGACAGACAAATATTTAGTTTGTGTTATTCGAGATGTCTGAAATATTCTTTGTGCTTCAGCTTCCATCTCTGTAGAAACAGGTGGAAAGCTGTTTAAATCAATCACAGGGTTATGTTGCTGCTAAATTGGTTTGTGCTCGAAATTCTTCCAAGGACAGTCCTTGGGTGGAAAACAACAGCAGAAAAGTGGAACAATGTATTCACAAGACTCAGATGTGCATATCTGAGGGAAGAACTGTCTCAGGATTTGAAGGAAGCAACAACTTTAAAAGCAGACCTGGAACATGATCAGTCCCCTGTGTTTCCGTTGCAGGACTTCGTGAAGAATTTTGGGAATTTGTTTTACCACTTCCCACAGGAGGTGAAAAACCCGATGATAACTCGCCATCCTGAGCGTTACAAAGATATCCTAAAATTAAAAACATTTCAATAAATTATTGCTGGAGTATGCCATACCATGTCTCATTAAGGCTGTTTGATAATTTCAGTTATAAGATTCAAATGCTTGTAACTTGGACAGTCTTGCCTGCTGTTGGAATGCTTCCCTCCATTCCTTTTTCTTTTTTTTTTTTTGTGAACATTTCAGTTGAAATTGTTCAGATATTTCTCAGAAAAACTTTGGAAAAAGTCCCCTGACTGCCATTTACTCAGCATTAAAAGAAATTCAGATATTCCTTTCAGCTATTATTTCCTTGCTCTGGAGTAAGAAAATGAAATCCATAAGGGAATAGTAGCAGAGCCTTTACTAGATTTAGGCAGTCTGTGGAAATTAGCAAACCCATTTTCATTTGATTTGTTGGGGGTTGATAGGATATGGCAGCTCAGTTCACCTGGGATGTTTATTGATATATTCATCCTCATTCTCACTTTTCCTCTTTCCCTATATGCTTCTCAAATTGGGAAGCAACCACATTGATGGAGATGATGACACTCATTTGCTTGCTTTAATTAACAAATATAATTAACACCCATTCTTTCACATTACTTCTCCCCTTCAATTGCAAATTTAATGAAAAAGAATTGGGGAGGGGTGAAAGATACTTTTCCTGAACTTTTTTGTTAATGACGGGAAGAGGGGAAAACTATACCCTTTTATACGTTATTGGAGCATTAAGGGGATGCTTTTCACAGCCACACTTGTGACATAAAAGGCAAGCCAAAACAAAACCACTTCTATTGAAGCAGAAGTTCCTGGAGATTCCACATGGACTCTGAAACATCACATGGGGGCAAAGCTCTGCCCTGTGAGATTCTTGGACACACAAGTTAAAAAAAAATCAGCATAATCAAACATCTTATTTAATTCTGGTCTCCCCTGAGATTTGCTATCTACAAAGTTCTTCCCAGAAGTACAGCATCCCCTCCAGACATAACATCCAGCCACAGTTTCTCTGGAGCAGAGCAAACGTGCACCCAACAGTACTTAGGGGCAGATGCTGCCTCTCCCTGAGAATGTGCAGCACTTGTTAGCAAGGCATTACAGTTACTTCGGGGTTAGGAGAGAAACTTGCTTTGTCACTTTGAAGCTTTCCTAGGACTCTGCCAAGCAGGGCACAGCTCAGCAGGGAGGGGTGATATATGTATTTCCACGGACTCCTCAGAAAAGGGATGGCATAAATTCTCAGCCAGGCTTGTTTCAGAACACATGTGCCTTCATGATAAGAAGGTCCATCAGCCAACCCCCTCCACCTCTTTGCACCTTCTTAAATTCTCCTTCTATTGCTGCCTTTAGAGGTGTAAAGAAGAAAGTGCCTTATGTCTTTGCATCAGACTAAGCCTATTTTTTTTTCTTTTTCACAAGGAAACAGTGTTCTGGTGGAAATTTATGAAACTGATACAATTAGTCACAAATTCTAATGGACAAACATAAACCCCTTTCATTACTGTTTAACATTATACTCAAATTATGTAATTTGAGTATAATATTGAACATAAGCATTTTCATTAGACAGAACTGATACACGGGGTGCTGACAGTCATAATCATGCAAATGCTGCAGTTGGGAAGTTCATGGAACTTGCAGAGGGAGATCCCAGCCATTCTCACTTCTGCTCTGTAAATTTACAGTCTTTGTGGGCCAGGTGGGAAAGGCTGGTGCTTATTGTTGAAAGGCCTGAAATAGTCAAATTTTTTGGCTTCCTTGAAGCATCACGGAGATACTGCCACTGTACCTGAAACCAGCAGTGCAGACAAATAAAAAGGAATAAGCTGTAGGTGTTGTAATTTCTCTAGTTTTATTGTTGATTGACAGAATATTGATCATAACTGATATTAACATTTATTTTTGTCATTCATTAATTGTCTAATATGATGAATGTTGCAACAAGTCCTACCTTTTATACTGGCACATGTGTCTTTCTGTACCTGCAGAGGATTTCTTCAAAATACAACCTAAATTATTCTTAGGAGTTATTATTCTTAGGAGTTATATTACCAAATTTACTTTTAGGAGTGCCACAGATATTTGCATGGCCTATCTTTTTAGGCATTAGTTTATTGATTAAGCTTAATTTACTGATAGAGATCTAATTAAAGTAATAGTTCACGTGGTACAATTTAATAATGCACAGACAAAACACTTTCAATGATTGTGCTTATAGATCAAGGCATATGAATTAATATTTAAGAATGTACTTAGGAATATTTTCAAAAAGTAATTGCAAGTATTGAAGAGGAAGTATTAGCTGAGGAAAAAATATAAAGAAATGTTCACTCACCTGTAAACAACAGAATGAACACAGGTATTGTCTTAAACATCTTCATTTTTTTCTTTTTTTATGTCTGGAACAGAGCAAAAGCACCAGGGAAAAATCCCTGGGTCACTGCCCCCACAACAAAGAAGTGCCACCAAAAGCCACAGACCTCAAAAGCCTGGCCCTGCTGCGCTTATCATTCTGCTGTGCTGCTTATTGGCTGAACCAGACTGGGTCCTGAAACAGCTGCTGCAAGGGCTGGGAAGCCAAAGGGGCTCTGTGACTCCAGCAGTTTTGGATCTTATGAAAAGGATTTTCACATTTCACCAAGTGTGCAACGAGCACAGAAATCACGAGACCAACAGGTGAATGGCAAGTCCTATTCATACATAAGACAAGTTCTGAACTGCTCATTTCCTAAAACACTCCAGTTTTGATGAGGATATTCTTGTATGTCACACTTACAAAGAGACTGTGGAGATCTCAAAGCTCTTGATAAGTATGGAAAATGCATCCAGATGGAAAAGCCTGGACACATGGAAACGAAATGCCCATTGATCGCAAAAGCCAGGCATTTTCTTTGGCAGTGGTTACAGATCATGATTTATTCACAAATATTTAGTGCACCATAAAATTAAGTATTCAAAGCAAAACCAGTGCCAGTCTGTAAAGTGTAATGACTATTCACATACCCAGATATTTAGGATCATGTAAAGAAATAGTATTATGCCTTCCATAGCTGCTTCCCAAGTCCATCTCAAAATTGATGGTCAGTGCTCCAGACGGGTTGACAGAAGTATGAACTTCATCAGAGGGTATACCATAGAATATGCTGACTTGACTACTGATAATTTGAATTTAAAAGAAATAAATTTGTCAAGAAAAAGGAATTTGCTTGGCAAACTACCACCCTGCTGTCAAAATTTCACTCACTCTCTCTGCTGAGACGATTTCTTTTGAGGTATACAGCAGTACAACAGGGAATACTTGTGTCCCCCTGGACCCACAAAAAAGATACCAGCTGGACTTCCAGGAGAGACAAGCAAGCAGGAATAACAAGCATTTGGACAAATATCTCCATGCCACAGGACAGCATAATGCTTGCAGCCATGTGTCATTAACAGCTTTTTTTCAGTGCACACCCTTATCTTTTATTCAGAACATTTATCAGGCTACAGCAGACTTTTGCAGTGAGAAACACCGGTACAATGTTTTCTGCCTTCCAAGTCCATTGCTAACCAGCATAAGAAACCACTTTAATTAGGCATCCTTTTTCATTCAAAGGCTTTTTCCAAAGCCTGCTTGTGTAACAGACATTTTCATCTCAGACTTTGTTTGAAGACTATCTCCAGTAACAATTAGGTTTTCTCTGCCTTTTTACAAACATTTTCACTGGAGTGAGAAATTACTATGTTCATGCATCTCCTGTGTACACAGAAAAAAGTATTCATGCAAGAGACAAGTTTGAAGAGCCCATATTCTCAATGGAATACTCTGGAATTCCCTGCCCTGCTTGCCATATTCTGCATTTCTGAAACCTTCTGTCATTGCCATTGTCAGCAAGAATACCAGAGTGAATCCAGTCTTCTAAATTTTCAAAGTGCCACAGCAGCAATAGGTGCACTGTACAACAAACAACAGTGATTTATTAAAAGAAGTGGAACTAGGAGAGGAAATTTAGAAAGACATCTATAAACAGGCTTGCTGAAACTGCAAAATTCAGAAGGATTTTGTCAGCCCAGTTCTCCCCAGGAAGTTGTCCAAATATCTGAAACCCTTTTACAATCTTTCTCAGCTTTGTATTCTCATTTGCAGTCCTATTCTTGTCCTCACACATCCAAATAGAGGCACCTCAGGGTTCCTGAAGTGACAGCAAATATACTGTATCATTTACTAATAACACTTGATAAGTTTTTTCAGACCCTCTGAAATCTGTTGTTCCTTTTTCCACCACTGGCTTCTAGGAATGTTGGGTGTTCCCTTCCTTTTAGGAGTGGGACGTGACAGTCACACACACTCATTTTCATGTCTACATTATTGTATGTGGTCGAGAGCTGTGGTATGAACAGAGAACTATGACTAGGAAAAATAATAATCATCACATTAAAACTCTACTATGTTTCATGATCTCCTTGCAAGACAGGTTCTATTTACTTATGAAATAGTAAGTGGCATATCTCCTAAACCAAAAGGTCTTTGTAACAAGATATTTACGCTAAGGTGACTCAAAATCATTGCTCCTGCAGATTCAGTCATACACACTGTAGCCTACCATTTGTTTTTTGCTCCTCCTACATATATAAATGTACACCCACACTTACAGTTCTTTCTCTAGGCAAGGAGGTGCTCCAGGAATATCCCTGTTGAATTTTCCTTGGAAAAGCAGGGCTTATCCCACTGAGGAACAAGCTGCCAGGATCCCTCCCTGGCAGGTTTTCCCAGCATAGCTGCCTTTTGTGCACTGCTCTTGTTACACAAAGCCATCACCCACAACTGAGATAACTGAACGGGGCAGATTTCTTCAATCTCTGTGGTTAATGGGCAATGTGGTTGTAACATGTGGAAGAAATTTTGTCTAGTCTGATCTGCAGCCACTCACTGGTAGGTTCTCTCTCAGAAATTTATGCAGCGCCTAGCAGATACAGAAAGTGGAGGTAAGTAGTTCATTCCTCTTCCTGCTTACCTTGGCAGAACTACTGACACCACACAAGAAGTTTCAGTATTGTGGACAGCAAGCAATCACTGCTGCCTTCCACCTCATATTTGAAGAATTTAAAAATTAATCTCATTATCTTTGCCTTTTGAATTAAAAGTAACGTAACAAGTTATGTAATACAATAAACGTTAACATAAAAGTTGGCCTTTTATGTTAACTCATTGTCACAGCAGTCTGTATGGGACGTCATTTAATTTGAAGAATCTTCCTCTTTGTACTGGGAGCTGCAGACATGTATAACACAAAACTCCTGTCAAAGCAGCTTTAGTTTCATTTCGGTCTCTCCTGCCTTTCCTACTTGCCAAAACCATGGATTACCTCTAATGCCTACAGGAACAAAGGAGATTGAGCTGCATGTTGAATTGATTTATCCCAAAGTTACGGCACAAAATGATCCCATTTATTGAGGAAGGATCTTTTATAGGCCTGGTGAAAATCGTACCCTCAAACCAGGTGGAAGTTTGCCCCCTGTACCAACAGCTCTCATTTTCATGCTTCCATGTTTGTGTTACAGTGGCAAAGTCCTTCCTTCACAGACTGCAGGTAGTAGTTTGCCTTCAGCATCACATTCAAGTTGCTGAAGTGAGAGACTGTCAGCTATTTATTTTTTCACATGTGGGCATTTCACTCAAGAACTATAAAATGCTTCATCCTCCCTATATTTTGTAGTGGAGAATAACATTGTGCCCCCTGTGGTTTAGTTCCCTTGATCTATTGACCACACATTTTAAGGACAGGCTGAGAGCTAGCATGTCAGTTATTTTCAAATATCTGTCTCTGTCAAATTCAGAAATCCCAAGAAAATAAACAAAGTGCAGGATTATAAATACATGTGAAATCAGAGCTGTCATCACTCTCACGGATTTTCCATTGTGCCTGCTGCACTGTTTTTAAGCTAAGATTTCCCAGATGTTTAGTAGGAATGTTTAGAGAGTGAAGCATTTCATTTTTCTGATGGGTGCAACATTCTTAAATTTAACCTATTCACAATTGGAGGGTTGTGCCTTTTTTTTTTTTCCAATTGTATAGAGGAATAGAATAATAAAACCAAAGTTTAGCAAGTCTACATAGTTCCTGATGGCCTGAAAGTTGTTGTTTCAAATTACTGGGTACCCTTATTATTCAGATGAATAAAACATGACAGAGACCCCCTAAAAGGATGATGCTCATATGTGCTCACCCCAGTACTCAGAGGCCAGCACTGGGTCTGCATTGCTCTGAGCCATAGAGGAGGAGAGCAGGAACTATACTCTAATTTAAATTACAAATTTTAATGATTATTAAAAATTTTAAGAAGGAAATTTATCTGAAATGTTTATCTTACTTTGCTAATTGACGTAACTGAATGCCTCCAACTTTCTGGTCAAGCAGAATGATAGTTATACATTTTAATGTGAGTAAATATAGTCTGAAAATACTTAGAAAGTTTTTATGCTAGTTGAAAACGTTGACTGACCCATTTTCTATGCCACCTAAAGTTGTTCTTTTTTACCTGCTTTTTGCTTTTGTCAAACTGCACTTGAAAGAACATTGGACTCCAGCTGAAAACATATAAAAGTTCTAGAACTAGTAGATCTTATATTCTTACACTCATAATGAGTCATCTTATGATTTTCACTCTCTTTCTGGCTCAGACTATGGATAATTCAGCCACGAAAACAATCTTAAAGGCAGGAAATACCTGCTCTGAATCCTCTGAAGAGGCTGCTGTTCTCAGAAGGGTACTCAGAGCCTCCAGGTGCTTGAGCAGTGATGCCTCCAGCAGAGCAGTGCTTTGGCTTTCTTTTAAAAACCGGTAGTACACTTCTACTACCTGACTACTAATGCTGCTTGCATTCCTCAGGCAGTGTGTGCAGAACTTTGGATCACTACCACCTCACAGATTCTGGCCAGAGGACAGCCAGTGTGATAACAGGGTAAAAATGTTTACCTTAAGAGTATTCTGCTCATGTTTGAATTAAGATGTCAGCTCTTTCCTATGGCTTTATTAAAATACAAAAGGTCTCCCCATTCCAAAGCTTTGCTGTACTTTGTATGCAGTCAGCTACTGCAATTTACTGTCCTGTTAAGTTCTTACATAAACTGCAGAAAGCTTAAAAGGTTGTAGCTAGGTGGCTTGTGTTTACTGCCCACAGCCATCAAATGACATCAGGAATGAAGTCATGTAATCGGCTTTGCCACCCAACACACAGATTTTAAGATTGCACTTACATCTCTCTATGTGTAAGTGGATTTGTCATGGTTTATATTACAGGGAAGACCAGCTTCTGTACACACCTCCTCTCCTTCCCACTCCCACACTCTCTTCTGTCTCCTACACATCCATACACATGCTTTTACTCAAGAGATGTTCAGTAACTACAAGGCTGAATTCTTCGACTCTAGGCCATTAGCCCTCTCAGGACAGACCCAATAAACAACTGAAACAGCAAAGAGCTTCAGGCATTTGAACTCTGGAGGAAACATCAGAACTCTGCAGAAGATGTCCGTGCAGAGATGAGTGAGATGAAGGCAGGTCAGAGTGGCAACCTACGGAGCCTGCAGGCTGAGCTGTGTGCTACCACATCACAGCAAAGGTTTGTTCTGCAACAGCAATGGCACAACAATGCTGAGCTCCCTGTGACACAGACTCCCGGCACAAAGCTGCAGGATAATGCTTTCATTCATCCAGGACTTTCAATTTAGAATCCAAAGCAGCATCCTTCTGTTTTACAACATAATCAGAGAGGAGGGCAACTGTCCATCTCTCCTGTACGAGATTACATTTCAGAGATACAATTCCTCGGAGATACAATATGATCATCAATATGATGGTGAGGAATATAAAAGCCCAGGGATTCCTTCGTTTGGGGTCCCTCCTTGGAGGTGCCAGCTTGATCTGTTATTTTGTTGTTGCACCACGATTAAATTGTTTTAAGGGCCCAGATGTCTGAAACTGCTATGGGAAACCTGGGTTAGTGAGGGAACCTATGTGAGCCTGGGGAGTGTAGCTGTGAACGGGCCTTGCTCCAAGCTAAGGCTGTGCAAGTGACTGCCAGAGTGGCTCAAGTTCACATTCCCAGTGTCCTTTACCACTAACTAGGAGACTACTAGGAGTGTTTGAAAACTCGATTACAGAGCAGCAAAACGCTTAGGAGTGGTGGGCAGGATGCAAGAGCAAAACTCCTCAGGGGAAGTTTAAGTTGGACATTAGAAAAAGGTTCTTCCCCCAGAGGGTGGTTGGGCACTGGAACAGGCTCCCCAGGGCAGTGGTCACAGCACCAAGCCTGACAGAGCTCAAGAAGCATTTGGACAATGCTGTCAGGCACAGGGTGCGACTCTTGGGGTGTTCCATGCAGGGCCAGGAGTTGGACTTGATGGTCCCTTCCAATTCAGCATATTCTGTGGTTCTGTGATTCCTGCTGTTGGTTAGGCTACAGTCTTGGAAGGAGAGATCTGAGATTCCAGCCTTGCTGTAAGCATGATTTCTGTACTTTATCTTGTTTCTAATAAAATATATATCTGCTAAGAATTAATGCATGCATCCAGTTATTAGCTCCTTCATACACAATTTTCTAGCACTTCTCTCTAGCATGCTTCTCTCCGAGCACAATTTAATCTACTCCTGTTAACACTGTTAAACACGAGCTATCTGTTATTTGCACACCACTGAGTTAACATTAGCCAAAGAAAATTTCTCATTACCTGAAGTCTGAGTCACAAGCAGAGACGGACTTCATGGAAGTCAGATCTATCAACGCACTTTGGCCAAGAAGCATGGAATGCCTGGATCTTTGTGACTGCCCATCGCTTCCATAGCTGACAGGATGGCAGTGAAGTTCAGAGCTGCCTTTCTGTTCAATCTCCATTCAACAATATTGTTGTGAAGGAAATAGCTAAGACATATTTTCCTAAATTTATGCCTTCCCATAGAAAACAGCCTGCTGTCATGTCAGAGCATGCTACATTAAAAGAAATATCATTTTAAATAAAAATCAAGCTCTGAACCATTGTGGTCTTTGAGTGGGTACTTAACCATCCCATCTTCTCAGCTAAATTCCAGTTAGTTGACAACATGCTTGAAGGTCACCTGCTTAGTAGTATGTGCTGGCTGAAGCACAACATTTGCAATGTAGGTTTGGTTCCTTTTCACAGACCGAGCAAAAGACAAATGCCTGAAACGGTCCAAGTGTGAACAGTCTTGCACAGTATTCATTTTGACAAATGAGCAGCTTTCTAGTGTTACAATTAGCATAAACCATTTGCTTCCCCGAATACACTGTTTCTATATTATTATTTTGCACTTAAAATACTGTGAATTGAAAGACCAGGTCGGAATTTTTTCCACCTCAAAAAGAGGTCACTGCTTTATTGCCCGTTCTCTCACAGCAGTGCTCTGGAGAAATTCTGAATACCTGTTCTTGTCCTTGGGCACTAGAGGTCACCAGTGGAACAGACACGAGGAAAGGGACTGGTTTTTATAGTCCCCAGTAGAACTGAGGCCTCAATCCCTCTCCTGTGACTTTCATTTACGTTGTTACTGGAAGTCCTTTGGCAACTCGAATTTTGGAAGAGTAAGATTAAACTATTTCTTTCAAGCAAGTTATGTCTCAGATGTATAGCTGTGTATCTATTTGAAAGGCATGGGTGTTTCTTGAAAATATGATTTATTCATCCCTCTGATACTTGAGAGTTCCTTGGCTGATACCTGCTGTATTTGAGCTCTGAGTAATGTTGTTGAGACAGAACCACAGAACACCCAGCAGAAACACATGTTGTTTCAAACGAAATAGCATGGCCCATTTCAAGGAAGAAACAGTGCTCCTTTACTGGTTCCATGTGTGGTGTGTGAGGGGTTCACTGAAACAGAACGTTCAAGAACATCAGTTGCATTTTTTGACCAAGAGACCACACCATCTTTTAATACATTCAGGGCTTTCCATTTCTATGAGTGACATGACAAAAAAATCCCAAAGTCCTCCTGCGTGTGAAGAGGGTTGGAAATGCTTAGAAATCTATGCTTGAGCACAGCCATTCCTTTAGAGAAAATACATCCAGATTTTAACCTCTAAAAGACGAAAATTTGCTTAAAATGTTTCTATCAGATCAGTAGTTAAATTTAACAACCAAGTTTATATACTCTATCAGTTATTTATATAATGAATTATACTAATATAATCCTAAATAAGAAGCAGTTTCTTAGCAATGATTTGTCTTGTAAAAGTGTTGGATTGATGCAGTGCAATAAGCATATAATGTGCAATAAATGTACTGCTGCAGTTATGGAAACTGATTATAATCAAACAATTCTACCAACAGAAAGACTTCTTGGTTCACTGAAAGTTACTACAGCATCAAACATCAACTCAGGGACTGTTTTCTCAAAAGATTTCATAAGATTTTGATATTAAACCTACCACAGATTGAAATTTTGGTGAGAAGTCTATCGGAACTCCATAAATCCTAAAATCTACAGTAAGTAGCAATAACACACAGGCTTTTTGCACGCTTGCTTTCTTCACCCAAGTTTCATTGGACTTTGAATTCTGTTTACTTCGAGGTGCAGCACATAAAGAAGTCTTGAACCATGCAAAGTTAAAAATTATGCAGGCAGGAGGAATCTTAGCCTTGAAAGAAATAAAAACAACTAGACACTATATGCTACATATTTTCACTACTTTGTTTAAAACAGCATATCGATGTACTTAAATCACTTCAGATCTGCGTGTTATTTATGATGCTGTAAATATACAGAAAAGCATGAAAGTCACATTTTCCACTGCATCCAAGGAGAGAAATTAGAAATTACAGCTATTGGAAATCTGGTTTATGAGCTGTGTGAAAGGTGCAGTTAAATGCAGTGTTATAAACTTCGGCCTACAATACCCTATGTGTAGCAGCTCCTAGATAGTGTTAAAGAAAAGAAAAATCAAACTAGATGGAGACTTTTGGCTACATGCTGATTTTTCTACATTCTTTTGGAAGGAATGTGAGAGCACATGCGAATCTAGCCCACATCTTATAGATACTTGTATGAGCAAGACACAAACCCAGAAAACTGCAATATATAAGTTAACACACTACTTATGATCAAAGGTAAGCAGGGAAGACAGCTCAGCTCAGCAGGGAGGAGTATCAAGGGGTTTGTGAAGCTTTGTGAGTCAGGCATCAGATCTGGGACACAGAACTTTGCGGAGGGTCTTTTCTCTTGAGCTCCTGCAGCTTCTGCTCATGGGCTTTTTTCCCCTCTTTCCTCCTCCCCCTTCTCCCAGGAGCCCACAGCAAACATGAGCTGAGTGTCAGCAGAGCATAACGTGGCACACCTACAGTACTGCCATGCCTGTGCCCAGCCCAAGGTATCCCTTACACCAGGACCAACACACACTGGAAGAACAAAGCATCAGCAGTAGCTGAGAACTGGGCTTGCATGGGGAATTCACCTTGGGGAATTGCTTTCAGCTTCTTTTGGGCAACCCATCCTTGCAGCACAGCATCAATACATGTCAGCTATGGTCTTTACTGCCCACAGGATTTATCCAGTAACTCTGAACTGGACTTACCTAAACGACAGGTTTGTTGTTTTGGTTTTTTTTTTTTTTTTTTACTTAGTGCACTCATGAAAAGGCTGGTACCAGCGAAGAGATTTAGATACTGGATTATGAGATACAGCTCTTCAGAGATATAGCTTTCACCTGGCTCAGTTCTCTGTTGTCTGTACCCTGTATTTGGGGAAGTGTGTGTTCTACAGACACAAATGCTGGTGCTGGCTCAAGACAGCAAACACAGGAAGGCACAGGTGGGACCGACCCTTTTGGCAAAAGTCTGAACTAGCTTGACTGAAAAGTCAATCACTGAACTGCAGCATGTATTTTATGAATATACATATAAAAGACAGAAGTTGGCATGAGAGTGGGCCTTAAATTTCCCCTTTAATGTAAAACATCCAGAGGTGTTGATACTCAGGGTATGCTGCTAAGCTCATCTCATGCCTTTGTGGATGTGGGTAAGGGTAGTAGCACATGAGACCGGCTGTGTAGCTGGGTGAGAAGAGCCAAGCAGTTTTTCTTGCTGATCTCAGGGAAGCTTCTGACATTTTTACTGTAATAATTTACTACAGTTTTCATATTTGGTGGATATATGGAGGTCCTGGAAAAGCTCTTCTGTATTTACATAAATCTACTATAAACAAGTCTCATTTACCTTCATCCACCCATCATAGAGTTCTGTAACTAGAGGAAATAAATATTGCAACTGGCAAATATAATATTTTATCCCTCTGGTCCCTTTCCATTTTCTTAACTTTCATCATCTTCCAAAATTATGTTTCTGTTTCAATTATTCAGTTTTGCACTTTGTTTTTTCCCCCTAAAAATGTCTTCTTGGTGAGAAAGCTCTGCTCAGCTGGTAAACAGCATTCTGATCAGTAGAATATACATTCAGGTTGGTGAACCCAACAGATGGGCCAAGTGCATCCGTTTTCTGATGCTTTTCTCTAAGCAGCTGAAACCCTCACTGGTTTGACAGGATCAATGGGATTCTCAAGTCCTTACAGCCTTGTTCTACCTGCTCTGGGGTGACCTTTCAGGACAAGGTAGTTCACTTCAGCATTTGGGGGGTTTCTCTGTAGCTGCAAGTGGCTCCCCTCACGCGGGTCCGGGTCTGTCTCCAAAGAGAAGAGGCTACACCCATTGCCACGCTGGCTCAGAGGAACCTGGCTGCTCGTGTTTCTCAAGACCTCTGACTTGCTGCATAACTCAGGCTATAGCCTGGCACAAATAAATTACCTAATCTTGAGATCTGACCACGCAGCGGTGTCAGCAAGGTGGCAGAGGCGGTTTAGAACTCCCTGTGTGCTTTGTTCCTGAACCTCAGCATGCAAGTCCAAAGCTGCCAGGGTTTTCCACCAGGCCTGTGCCATACCAGGAGTGAAGTTAACCATCACAGTTACCTTTGCTGTCAGAGCCCCTGCAGTCCAGGCAGGAATGCAAGCACAGGCTGGTAGCCAGCTACCCTGAGACTGTGGAGCTGCTGGACTTCAACAGAAATCAACTTGTAACACACAGACTATGTTGGTGGGGGAAGGGACAGCACTCTATCCATGGCCACCCACTGCCTAGGAAAAGTCTGGCAACAGGGGTGTTATTCTTGTTCCATTGGCAATCGTGGGACTTTTGCTAGACTTGATCCTAAATGAATGCATTTTTCTGACCCAGAGTCCTTTTATGTGGTTCGGTATGGAAAAGTGCCATGGTATTTGTCACAAAAAGTCCTCGCTGGCTAATCTGTTTTTAGGATTGTTGATGGTTTATAAATTAGAATTATTAGTCAAACATTGCTCTGTGTGTGCAAACTCCTACAGACTGGGCTATAGGGCCAGCATGGAACCACCTTTCTAATTATGGCAAGTTGTTTTGACAGAAGGGAGAGGTAGTCAGAGCAAAACCAGAAGGGTATGTAAGCAATTTACCCCTGACACGGACTCTAACATATCTTAGTTATTGTGTTGTCCACAAAACATTTACAAATCTTCAATAAAAGTGAACTTCTTACATCCCAAGGCTTTGGCAAATTCCATTTAAATGTACCATATCCCTATGGAAAATGCTTTGTGTTTTCTCTCCGTGTTAAACAGAGAAGGGACACATTAGCAATTTAAGGTTAAACAGGTAAAATTAGGTGAGCGTGCTGGTTCTCTTTAATCAAAGCACAAATCCTTCAGTAGTGCTTCAGCCTGCCCTTCCCAGGCATTCAGGATGCCCACCCTAGAGGTGTGCTGAAAGCAGCATTTAGAGGTGAAGAACCCTTCATGGGTGCATGGCCATAAATCTTGAGTCAGGAAAGTTCTGTTACTGACAATAGACTGAAATAATCAGAAAACGAAAGCTGGCAGGCACTTATGTACATCCATGTGTTGCAGTGCTAACCCGACTCAGATGTCACACTGCCAGATTCCCTCACTCCCTTTGTATTCCAAATTCCTTGTTCATCCAATTAGCATGGGTAAAATAAAACATAAAAACATATGTAGTGCTAAATTCTATGGCAGACGTAGATCTGAGTCCTGAACTGCAGAACTTTCAAAACAGCAAAAATCGCTCAAATAATATCAACCCTGTATTTTTTGTCATTCCACACCTGGCTGAGTTTCAGAGCCCATTTGCCCACTCTCTGAGTGCACCTTCTTACGTAAGAATGTTTCTAGGGAAATGAAGAATGGATAAATAATGTAAACCCAATATGGATTAATTAAAAAAATATTGGGAATTTTTAGCCAGTGTTCCTCTCTACCTCTAAAATTCAAAGTTTGAAACTCAGAATGGGCAATGTCATCAAATGTGAAAGAAAAAGACCACGTTAGCTGCTCCTGATGCCCTGAAATTAGGCCATTTTCAGTTGAACAATTTTTCAACTGGAACATGTATCTTTTGTACTAGTGCAGTTTTGGTAAGTATTTTTTGCGTCAGACTGGTTCTAAAAAACTTCCTTTTTTTTTGTCTTATCCACATAAACAGAAATTCACAGCTTTGGGAGAATGGCTTCCTTGACCCATAGTTTTAATAGTGATAGAATCCAGATTCTGTACATTCTGCTCTTTTCCTAGGAATTCTAATTACAAAATGAATACAATGTACAAAACAATGGACAAATCTAAAGATCAGATGGGGGGGAGAAACCAAACCAAACTCCTGTTTACACTAACACTGAGTATAACACCACAGAGAACTATACTTGCCATCCCCCAAACTAAAGTTCATTTAAGAACCAACTAAATGTGTTTGCTTTGATATGTCTTTCAACCAAAGGACTCCACTCTCTTTTCTTTTACATGGCAACCTGAAATATGTTGTTTGTTTTGTGTTTGGCAAAAGATATTAGAAAGATTAGAAATGTTTATGTTATTCACAGTCACATTAGAATGAGAGTGTGTGACAGCTGCTAACTGCCTGGAATTTATGCAAAAGTTCTCCATTTAGCTTTCTATATAAATACGTATGTGCGTGTGTGTGTGTGTATGTGTGTATTAAAAAAAACCAAAAAACATATATAAGCACACGTACAGCATATATAAGTATACAAGGTCAGCTTCCAGACAATTCTTCTGGAGCATTTGCTACAGCAGCTGATAGAAACAAGGCTAAAAGGCAACCTGAACAAGTAGTAAAGCTATAGCGGCAACTTTTCCTTGCCAAAATTTGTTGGGCAACTTCTCACGTAGAGGAGGGTGCTAAAGCAATGACTTGAACTTTCTCCTTACTGTGTAGCCAGAACCCCACATCACTTCTAATTCTTTTCACCTCTCAGGGGAGAAAGTATGGTCAGAACTCTGTTATCTCTCTAAAAGATGTACGTATGTCTGAGTGGAGATCTGCCTTCCTTGGATTTCTGGGCAATGGCAGTGTGAAAAGAAGGAAACGCAGTCTCTCCCACTCATACTTTATGTTTTTTCATCTAGCACTATCAAAAGGCAAGTTATGACACACAACTAAGAGAATTAATTTCGTGTGATGGCAGACCATGGACATGTGTTCAGCTTCTCAAATATAACCCCCCCTCCCAGAAGTATATCTGCAACAGAGCCACTTAATATCTTCTAATTAACATTCTTATTTCCTTGCTATCAAACATTCTAAAGGACATATTTGTGCAGACTAGAATAAAACCTATCAACAGGAGACAAAAATGTGAAGTTGAGCCTGTGCTCTACATGTGCAGAGTAACACAATATGCACAGACTACCAACCTACCACATATTCTACTATGTAAGTGAATGTGTTTTAGCCTCGTCTGCAGCTACAATTTAACTGAGACTAAGCAGCTGCTCATTTGCATCTTTCAGAGGTACACATTGTCAACAACGTGTGATTTTCAAAGCGGTAACAATGTGCAAACTAAAGACATTTGCAGTCACAAGGCATTATTTTGATTTTTTCTAAAAGAAGCGATGATAACAAAAGAAACACCTAAATTGCTGAAAAATGCAAACTCATAGACTTCAGAGTTTGGACCATAAGACACACTGCCAAAAACTTAGAGCCTATAAAGTGAGCAGGGCTTGAACTTGAGATGTTCATTTGGTTGAAATATTTCCCTGCTCTGTTTGGACTTTTTTGGTTGTTTTTTTTTGTTATTTTCCACAGTTTTGTTCAGCTCAGTCAGTCAGCCCAACTTAAGACTGTTTTTCTGCAGTATGGATACAGCTCGAGTGTTAAACGTAGTGGTGATTAATACATCCACATTTTTCCAAGTCCAGCAAAGCCTATATGATCCTTATTTTCTTTCTTTTTGTCAACCTCTCTCCTCTCTTCACTTAGAACATGCTCTAACCCACAAGTTAGATTCTGAAAAAGGGAATTCCACAACTGGACAGAGGCACACGGAGTCTAAAATACAAAAATTCCTAAATTTGACATTAGCTGCAGTTGCTTATAAGCCAGTGCCTCACTCCTGGTTTAATACTGTTTACAAGAAAAGGAAAGGAATGGTCAGCATATGTTATGGAAAGGATGGGTGACCCTGGTGGAATGGGTACCAGAGATCCTGGCAAGATCACTGACAAGATCTTGCTCACTGGCAAGACATCTGTTTTCAGCTATGGGGCTTTTATTGGAGAACTGATGAATAAAGGCTCCTGATACCTAAGTATCATTGCTAACTCTGGTGACAGAATTTCTCTGCGTGTCACCCCTCCCACCCTGCACTAGTGATGTTGCCCAAGCCAGCCTGTTGGCAAACGACACTGTGCATTCAGGACATGCAAATGTTTGATTGACTTCTAACTTGCAGTTGCCACTACCACATTTCAGTCATCAAGCCAGGCTAGGCCATCATTTAAACACTGAAGTTAGAGCGACATACAAGTAGCATTACATCTCTGAAAGAAATTAGCCTGTAGAAATTTCTTCTCCATTTTACCAAAAACTTTCCTTCAGAAATACTTAAAAGTCTTAAGACTTTTAATACTTAAGAATTAACCTGCATATTGCCACTTAACTGGAAACATCATCACCACAGCACAGAAAAATCAGTTAAATACCCATGGAAAGGACATTCAGACAGATGTGAGGCAGATAAAATGCAAGTAAGGTCCAAGAGCCAGATTTTTAAAATGATAATTCACTGTTATTGGGAGGGAGGAAACGTTTACGGTCATCTTATCCCAAAGGCCACCACACAGAATATTCCCACTGACTTCAATAGTTATAGGAGGTGCAGATTTATGGGTGGGTATAAGGATGTTTCAGTCTTCACCTCTTCACCTCTTATTAGCACTTGTCTTCTGCTTCCTTGCCACAGTTTAAACAGTCCCAGATGCTCTGCAGTTCCAAAGCTCCCCTCTAGCTCCCATAAAACCAGAAAAATAGGATCTTGTGGAGTACATTGTGAGTGGTAGAGATGGGGCAGGAGGGCAAAGAGGAAGGATTCTCCGTAGAATCCTGACCTGATGAGCAAAGGATGGTCTCGACTCACTCCTAGTTAGAGCTAAACCCAGTGTCGCCAAGAATATTACACACATTTTCAAGCTTAATGCTCTTACTAGTGTAAGTACCTTCAGCAAATCTCAATCTATTTAATTTCTTAGTAAGAAAACTTACCAGTGAGGGGTTAATGTATATTAATCAGAAATTTGAAAAAACAAACCTATATAAATTTAAAACAAGTATACATTTTTCACTGCCTTCATGAAAGAATATGCTTAGGCTTTTCAAAATTACAGCAATTTTGCCGGTTATAATTTCAGTGATTAGGATAAATGAAACTATGAAATCTTTAGTTAGAATAAAAGAATTGAGGCTAATGCTGTTTTATTTGAATAAGAATGTATGGAACTGACTTTATCCTAACACTGCTATTTAAAAATATCACTTACATTGCTCTAAATCTGGAAGAGGTTCCTGCAAAATGTCTTGGGCTGTAGGGTAATGTGGAGAAACGGATATAATTATCTCTGGAGAGGAATATATTCTTCTCAGAGTATTTAAAGTCCTGCAGTTTATGAATGATAATTTCTAGAGTGCTGTGGCAAACAAGAATTCACTTACCCTATTCTAGATGTAATTAAGAAAGATGTTTTAGTCACTTGGTCTCTTCCTACCTCTGCCAGAAGGTCAAGATTCACATAAAGATACACAACTGCCTCTCCAGTATTCTTTGTCTTAGTAGCCAAATGCCTCTCCCTTTTCTGGCAACCACACTCAGACCTCGTTATTGTGTAGCCAGAGACTGTGCCTGTAATATTGCCTTTAAAGTGGCACGCAGGGGGCAATTTAGCAATGATACACAAACGCATCAAATGCCACTGGCATTCAGTTTTGAAACTCCCTCAGTTTTTTTCCTAAGCCGCTCCCTACATCAATAAATAAAACCCACAACGACAAAAAGAAATACCTTCTCCTTATTAGACTGCCAGAGATCCCAAAATCCAGTTGATATCTGGTTCTAATTTGTCTTTGTGGAAGGGAAGCCAAAGCCTTGCTTTTCCTCCTCCCTGCAGAATGCAGCCAAAATGTAGCCTAACCTGGGTGCACCCACCCACACTCACCCGTGTGCGCATTCTGGTCATGGCTCGAGTTAATAAATTTGATTAGCTCCTACAGTTCTCCAAGCCAGGAGCCCACAAGGCAGGTTCAACCAATACCTTTGCTCCACTCACTGCTCTCAGCAGACCACCAAGGCTCTAGTTTGTGTTTTTAAACCTGGGTTAAATTGTGGCATAACCACAAACCATTGTATGCGATTAACAGTGGGGTTCCAATGACTGACTGACAAACAAAATCTTAGCACACTGAGCCTGCTTCTCCCAGTAGTAAACACATGTTATTAATGCAATGATTCTAACAGGCTACACAATTGGAAGCTTTCTTCTTGATTGACAGACTATGCTTTTCTCAACAGCCAAAATAAAGAGGGCACGAAGAGTACACTTGTATCTTTTATTTTTTGAAGTAAAGACATAGAACTATTGCAATAGTCTCTCCATTCAGTCATAGCCCAATGGGACGTTTCTCTGGCCAGCCACCAAGTGATGCATTACCTTGATACACAAGCTCTGTTTCTATGAACAGAAGGGACTGAAATTTTAAAAAGTGCTGCCCTCCAACTCTTATTGCTCCCTTTCCTTCATGGACCCACACCTCTGTCATCACTGACATAGCTTAACAGGAGAACAGATGATTGGGGGAAGAAAGGAACATGTCAACATGCATGTGGCATAAGATCATGACACCATCCCTCAAAACCACCACAGACTGGTACAGTTCAATTGCCAGCTGCTGGAAACAAGGCTCGCTAAGCTACACTGGTATTGAGCAGCAGGGTGGAACAGATGGGCTTGCTCATTCCTAGGCACTGGAAGTTCATACTCTCCAGAAGGAACGGCAATGGCCAAAAAAACAGGATGGGAAGCATTACACAATTTCACCGCGCCTTTTTTGTTTCCACAAGGAGCGGATGAAACACATATCCAACACATCTTTAATGAAACAATTCATACCAAGATTGTCATCACAACTGTCAGGGCCCCGAAATTGGACCTACAATATTGAGGCATGGGATTTAGTTACACATTCAGTAGCTGTGTTCTTCAGGCTATGAAGCAGCCCTCCCTACTTCAGCCTCTCCCTGGACAATTCATATATGCTACTATGGTGTCATTTGAAAGAGGAAGCAGGGGGTTCTGTCAGTGCTGCTGCCAAAATAGAAAAATGCAAGTTTTCAGCCTCACTCTGATGAAATGGCCCCAAGTTATGGGCAGTTCACCCACCTGGATTATCATTACACCTAATAATGGCATTATAGCCAGTAAAGAGTAACGCACACATATTACTCTCATGGTAAACTTGCTCCTGTGCTCAAAAAGGTTTGAAATATTTGTCTTACACAGCCCATCATGGCAGTCTGCACAGCAATACTGCTGTCATTACACCACATGCTTGGCCTCGAATGCTGCAAAGAGAGGATGAGATGAAATACTTGACTTTCAGGGAAGGTTCTTACTGAGGAGTAGAAAAGCAGTATTTTATACTGAGCACATTCAGCACTCCACTATCATCACTTTCTCACGCCCTTTTTTCATATCAAACACACTAAAAGGAAAGATCAATATTAATATTGCTATTTTGAAGTTATTCCAAGCAATTGTTGCATCACCTACGTGTGAATGGCAATTTTGTTGGAGTAAACAGTCAGTGTCCATGGAATTCACTGTTTCATTTCAAAGAAACAAGCTGTGAATGCTGAAAGGAGATTTCTTCCATGCAAAAGGTCAGAGTTCATGTTAGAGCAATCTGTCACAGTTGAGTCAGTGATATTTCCATGCTGCCCTGTTCTCCCTGTATGTGGTATACAGCATGCTGAACTGGGTTTGCTTGGTCACTTTTTGTAATTTATTATTGACTTCCCTCTGGGAGACAGATCTCACATCTCAGAACTTTGCAGTTTTCTTGGGCAGAGGAGTAAATTTATGGGTAGGAGGGAACAGAAAGCTAGAAAAGGAAGCACTGTAGGGAATGAAACAGCACTGGTGCAGTCAGGCAGGATTATGTGTCAGGCTGTGATGCTGACTTCTAAAGGCCCATGAGGGACGGTGTGCATTTCCTCCAAACAACTAGCGCAGATTTTCCTGGATGTTTCCTGCAGTCTTCTATCTACTGTGCACCCACTCTTGCTCTTACTCTTTTCTGTTCATGGGGGAATAAAATGCTGCTTCCTCTGCAGAAGTGACCCAAACTAGAAAGCCAGATGTTACTGCTCCTTTTTGTGGCTAGGTAATAACCACAGGCTTAAACTAGACATTCTCTTTAGATTTTGCTCCTGAGGATCATTCTTCCCAAGAAGAGAAAAAATTTTCTTCAAATAAAAGAAAGAGCTAAACTGCTTCAAGGAAAGACCTAAACTGCTTTTGCCTGCTTAGTTAGTGTTGCATTATCTTCTGGTTTCCTCATTAACAATAGAGTGGCAAACAAGACTCCCCCACCTTCCACAGAGAAGAGGAGAAATGGCAAAAACAATAGAAAATAATCCAGCTATAAATTGCTTTAAACACTAGACTTAAGCAACGATTTCATTCAAGGCACTTTTGAATCACTCACAGCATGGAATATTTCAAAATAAGGTGACACCCTCTCATTAAACCTTAGAAATTATAAGTAATCTTAAACTTGTTGAAAATAGTTTCAATGGGATCAGTGACTTAAATGAACACGTATAAATGCTGATACCAATTTGCATTATTATGCAATAAGAATCATGCTAAAGGTAATCTGACATATTGCTAACCAGGGATTTCTGCCTCTCAAGAAGCAAGGAGTGAGAGAATATGAAGTCTGGGTTTTATTGCTCCAGCTTGGCTGGCTGTGAGGAGGGCTTGGTTCTCCTATCATAAAGCACAGGCACATCCTGTTGTCAGTTAGACTCACCGGTACTCCCAGGCAGCAGCATTGGGCCCCTGGGATGTTGTGGAGTTTGCTTTGCTATGTAAACACCATGAAGTAATCCAGGCACTGAAGGACACCGATGAGCAGGCAACTTGCAGCATACTAAGCAAAAGAATAAAAGGTCTGTGAGCGAGAGTCAGACAATAAATAGTAACAACATCCCTGGGATATAATATCCACTGGTCTGGAGTCATTAAAAATATATACAAAAGAAAGCTAAGGGACTAATTAAAATAAAATACATCTGTGTTTTGCTTCTGTGGATAAACTGAGAGAAGGACATACTGTGGGGAAAAATTTTGTTTTAGTTATTCACTTTGATTTTAGCACATATCAAATATAGCTTCAATGTGGAATTTTTTTCATATAGCACCTATGTTGGGACCTTTTAAGTGGGCTTTGAATCAAGTTGTCAAACCAAACATTCATTCTGTACCTGTTTATTTATCTCTTTTGGGAAAGTAAAATGCAAAAAAGTGTCCTCAGACACATTTTAATTGGAGCAACTTAGGTCCCCTTTGTTTGAAATGGCAGTTCCACATTGTCCTTGAAAAATCTATTTGATACCAGCATAAACTTGTACAAAAATGGGACTGCAATAGATTTAAGCATGTACCCCCTAGTCTTTCTTCCTCTCCTTTTGGCCACACAGAAATGAGATATTCAGGATGTTTAAAACGTATCAGACTTCATTGATCAAAGAAAATACATCAATCCACGTTTCTTAACAATGTTTGTGTTTAAATAAAGCTAACCACAGCACACCAACATAAAAATATTCGCCTTAGTCCCTTGGTGCTCTTTGTTTATGGCATTCAGCATAGAGAGCTGCTACCCATCGTCCCATTTATAAATAGTGCTTCGCCTTCTATTATCAGTTTTACAACAGCATGTCTTCTGTCTTTGAAATTTCTAGAAAACATCGTGGAAAAATTGCCTGGTTTACGGTTTGAACATGGGCTTGAGAACCAGCATTCCTGGTTTCTCTTCCTCTCCCTTTCAGCACTTTGCTGTGTGACTGCAGCCACGTTACTCCTCTTTTCTCCTCTTTGTTCTGCTACATCTGCCATCTTCCACATCCTTCATCCATCCTAATTTTGAATAGGTGCAAGCAGTTTTCTGGAGTTTTGTCTCCCAACTTACAACAGAATAGAAACTACTGAAGGGCAAGGGAATAGGAAATACTGAAGGCAAGGGATAGAAAAGGCAATCTCTGTCCCAAAGGATTCTGTTTGTAGTGAAAAGGCCAGAGATTTCAAAGGAAATAAAACCCAGGCAGCAATGTGACCGGCCCTATGCACCATTCAGTACACCCAGGAAGCAGCAGCTGAGCACTCATGGGAAAAAAAAGAAAAAAAAAGAAAGAAAAAAAAATTGTGGGAAAAGGGGATCTGGAGATGCATGGCAAAGACATAAATTCAGAAAAAAAAATAGAGAGGAAAATGTTAAAACCAAAAGAGGTACAGTAGAAGGTTCTGTTCAACAGTTCAAGCACATCTTCCATGCCAGACCGTGTCAACTGACCAGCCACAACTGGATAATCCTGGGCAGCTGGTTATTGACTTCCCTGGCTATGGCAGGAAGCATCACAGCAGGAGCCAGCAGGGCCAGTCTGGACATCCCTCTCACAGACAGCATTAAAATTGCTTGGTAGGAATTATCATCAGTGTTTAAGTTTTCTCGCTCCCCCCCCTTGTTCCCTCCTACTGGAATGAAAATGTCAGCTCCTCATTTGAGAGGGCCAAGGCAAAACCAGCTGGCACAGAGCAGGCACCTTTCAAGGGCTTTTTGTAGTCTTTTAGTAGAGCCTTTTCTGAGGCCTCAATAAGAAATAACATTGGGCAAGAACTAAAACCTCTTTTGCTAGAAACATCTCACATTTTATGTAGAAATAAAGAGTATGGCCTGCTAGAAAAGACTGAAAGGCAAGTCACTACTCTAGGGACAGTGAGTTAATGGGGAGGTAGAGCACACACAGATTGAAACTTCACATTTTCTTTTTTAGTTCACACAATGACAGAATAAAAATAGATTGGTTTATGACAGTGTGAGCAATGGATCTGCCAAGCTGAATTTAAACTCAGCTCCACAACAGAATTATATCCCATCAAGTGGCATGACATGCAATATTTCATTTGCTGGCTCACTACTACACTGTCTGTGAGAATACATAAAACCAGTATCATTGCAGCCTGTATTATTCATATTTTCTGAAACTGTGTGGTATCAATTAATCAGAAAGGAAGGCAGAATTCTTATATGAAATATTTTTTCCGTTTCAATCCTAATTAAAACAAGCTGACCGCAAAAGTTGTAAAAACTGATCATGATCACTAATTGTAAACAACAAAATGGGAAATATACTTACCCAAAAGATTTCCATTGATTCACTTTTAATACTACTTTTTTTTTTTTTCCTGAATGAATTATGGAAAGCTGACTTTTTTTTTCCCCAAATAATTAATCTTCTATGCATAAAATTGAAAAATTCAGATTTTTTTATCATCTCCATTTACTATTGCACTGGAAAATAAGTTTCAGAACATGACAGTTAGTTTATAGTTAGATAAATTACTGCATTACTTTAAAGCTAGCCAGAACCCCACCTTCCTGTGCTGGCACTATACAGCCCTTGGGATTTCCAGAAGAGAAGTCATGATAGCAAAGATATCATGAAGTCCATATTTTTCATGAATGTATGCATAAATTTATATTCCTCAGCTGGTCAATTCTGATGAGGTAATTGTTCATATTGTTCAACTCTTTAAATAGGTGATTTAATTCATACAATCACAGAATCACAGAAAGGCTTGGGTTTGAAGGAAACTTAGAGATCCTCCAGTTCCAACCTCCCTGCCGTGGGTAGGGACACTTTTCACTAGACCAGATTGCTCAGAGCCCCATCCAACCTCTCCTTGCGCACTTCCAGAGATGGGGCACCCACAGCTTTTCTGAAAGAACCATCCTGATCCATAAGGTATATTGGAACAGAAAATAAGCATGACATTCTCAGTTCTGAAGATGGCCAGTGTCAGGTCTGAAGTGATTATGTAGTTTACTGTATTATATCAACATCCAAAATTGAAACTTTTCATCAAGAAACATATTTCTAAGGTATAAAATTGCAAACCCAATTTCCTGAGCAAGACCATGTTTGTGAAACTTGAGCTGAGTAAAAGAGAAGCTGAGCAACATAGCACCTGAGAAATTTTTTCATTAGTTTTTTTTTTTTTTTTTCTATTAGCAGAGGAAATCTAAGCTGATGACAAATCCATCAGCCAGGTTATTTTGGATCTCCAGTAAACAACAGTGGTCATAAGCAGGAGAGGATGGATTTGGAAACACATTATACCTATTTTAATTTCTATTAAAAATTGGCTTTGGGCACAAAATTCTTGACAAACCAGAGATTTACTTGGTGGTAAGACAGAGAAGTTCTGTTTATCCTAGTCTTGTGCTGCTCTCATATACATCTTCACATCTCTAACTCTTCCTAAATAAGCACCCTAGCTCCCTGCTGAGGACATTTCACATGACAAGCTCCCCACTAAATAACATCCCAGCCCTTCTTCCAGCTCTTTGCAGATGACCCAGTGACTTGGACAGAGAAGACAGCAAAGGAGAAGCGATCCAGGAATATCTGGGGGAGGACACAGGAACAGAGAGAGAAAAAACATCAGTCATTGCATTCCCTGTGCCATCTGGCAAAACTCCTCTGGGGGAGTCCCTAGCTGGGACTGGGTGAAGATCCATTTGCAGACGAGTTCCGGGAAATAACAGCTTTTCCTTAATTTCCTTTCAGTCTTGAGTTTCTTCATTCCCTCCTAGGCTGGATTTTAGCCCACCAGACAAAACAGTTCCGCCAGAGCTCTCTGTGTCTGTGTCTGTGTCTCTGTGTTCCTCTCGGGCTCAGGGGATGCAGCTACAGGCTGTCTGTCTATCATTTATGACTTACTCCAGAGGAATCCAACTGTACAGAGAGATGCTTGGTTAGCTTTGCCTTCTCCAGAGCTTTTCTCCAAGAATTAAAGCCTTAGGGGACTTCTGTTCATTTCCACAGGAAACTAATGTTTCTAGATTTTC
This sequence comes from Nicator chloris, assembly GCA_013400495.1. Classification (NCBI taxonomy): domain Eukaryota; kingdom Metazoa; phylum Chordata; class Aves; order Passeriformes; family Pycnonotidae; genus Nicator; species Nicator chloris. Next base: position 17,314 of record WAAE01014694.1, on the reverse strand, counting down.
ATTGTTGCCTTCCTCCTTCATTTATATGATAATGTCATACGTGGACATTAATACATATTTGATTTGCTGTGCATATGGCATCAAGGACTCCTCAAAATAAAATGATACACTAGATGAGGCATTTGTTTCAGACAAAATCTGCAGCAATTAAGACTTGAAGAGTGACAGTAAAGCCATTGAACTTAGAACAATGACCACAGAGGAAGACAAAACCAAAGGTGTTGAAAGACTATTATTTTCCTTCTGAACCTATCAAAATAGTAAGCATGTTTCTACTGAAAAGAGAACACAGCAAACTGAAGGAAGTCGTTTGAAGCCTTAAGGACAAAATAAAAATCACTTGGCCAAAATTTTTTTATCTCTGAAAAACCTTGCAGAAAACATTTCCACCATTTGCCACTTAAAGACTATTCTAAAGAGGTTACAAGTTGTCACAGACACTGTACTGTTCTTTGGCCAAAATAAAGAAAGAAAACCAGATATGTCTCCTGTAGAAATGTGCCCAAAACCTGAAAATAATTGTGAATCCTCAGTGGCCCACCCACAGACTAAAAAGTAGAGCAAGTAAAAATATTTCTTCCTAGACTACAGCAACTTTTGCACATCTTTGATGAAATAAAGATCAGTGCAGCATCCTGCTAATGTAACACAGTCTGTTCACTACAATGAAATTCCCTGAAGAGTTCACTGGGTACAGGACTGGACCTGGGATGATTCTGTTGCTGGATGACCTAAAGGTCATCTGTGATCTTAGAAAACTACCCCACTTTGTGCCTCATAGGAGGAGTTTGCAGAAATACCTTCCTGCCTTTTCAGAGTATTTAGTGACCTACACATGAAAATGTACTCTTCTTTCCACATACTTCATGGTACATATGTTTTATACCACAAATTCTAGGATTTGGTAGATTTTTGTACACTAATAAAAATCTGCATTTCTTTCTCTGCCAATATTCAAACCTGACTATTATAACACGAACATTTTGGTTGTTCCACTGCTGTTCTCTGTAGGACTAGAATCACAAGAAGTACATGTGAATCAGATCACTGAATAAAATGCCAGTATTTCCTATTAATTTAATGGGTTCCTAGCATCTCTCAGGGATAAAAGTTTCTTTCTTAAAATTTATTTTGGACACCAATGCTTCAAAAATACTCACTGGAAGCACATTAAACTAAAGCTTAGTTATTACAACAAGTAAAAGATTTAAGGAATGTCTTTTTACCCTACAGATTTTTAAAATACAAAGTCTATTCCTACAGAAAACATCAGCAACCAGAGTTGTGATGGATTTTTGAAGAGCTATGGCCATTTTGTTGTTCCATAACAAGCATTATACACTTGTAGATCTGAGGATCGAGACAATGAACTGACACTAGTAAAACTTCAGCTCTTCATGCAGTTGAAATTGCATCAAGTATCTCTTTCCTTTGTTGCTCACTTTTAAATACTGAGGAGTGGCTGTTGGCACTTCTTCTGAAGGGAAGAGGTTTGCTCTAGTCTCCAAATTTTTTCTTCACTGGTGTCTTGCCAGTTGTGCTCATTGTGCTACATGGTGTAATAGAGAAAACAGAGTCAGTCCAGCCTGCTAAACTCATTTTCACTTTTCAGTGAAATAAGCTTTAACTGAATTTTTAAAAGGTGAAAAGCCAGTGCATTAACACAGTAATACAGACTGAGAGGTTTGAAGTCTAGAAGTTGAAGTCTTCCATTGTAAACGCAAGTAATATATTACATGCCATACAGATTAAGATCACTCCATAAGACACATTCGTTCCAGAGATGGTTACCCTCCATGGAATGTCATTCTCAAATCTCTGTGGGGAAAGGTTCTTTTTGCAGGGGAAGAAAGTATTTCCTAATGAAAGAATTTACTGGAAATACTGTAAATTCATGCCACATAAAGATGACTGGTAACTCCTTCAGCATCTTCAGGAAGGACAAAACCCAAGGCCAAAGGGGTATCAAATTACTTCACAGCTTTCCTTTGCCTGACCTGCATGAGAACCTGAAGCTTTACCATAAAGGGGGAAAACTGGAAACTGAACTGACTGGCTTGCAGTTGTTGAGAAAAGGCATCAGCATCTGTTTCTGGTCTTTTGCTGAAGAATCCCTTCAGCTGATCATTTGCATTGGTTTGTTTCCATAAGCCCATTTCGTCCAAGTTCAGATAAAACAAACCTCTCCTGTAGGCCTGATGGTTTGTATTGTGAATTCTTGGTTCATGTGGCAGAGATTCTCTGTATTATATTGCTAACATATTATCCCTCTTGAAGAACACAAAGCCAGCTATGCCTTGGCATGTTTCTGTACATTTCCTTGTCTAGTTTTAAAAGATCTAGTGAAAGTATGGAAATGGGATCCTGATAAATTTCCCACGGTCAAGGAAAGTTCTGTGTGTGGGGAAGAATTTCTGTATCTGTACAATGACATTTGTCACAAATGTCAGTTACAGCATTCGAGAAGGAAATCTTTAGTAGTTCTTTATTAGCAAATTCTGATCCCACATATTATAAATAATGCAGAGTTCACTTTACAGCTCTGCCCTAAGCATGATTTCAAGGTTCGGCTTTGATTCTTATGTGCCTATGTGTAACTAGAATTATGCTCAAGTCCCATCTTCTATGAATAGGAATTAAAAATCACTTGTATTTTTAAGTCTTATCCCCTTTACACAGGTTTTCTGAAACTTTCCTGAAAGCCTGAATAGGGAAATAGAAGAGTTCTGGGCCCTTTACTTCAAGAAAGACATTGATGTGCTGGAGAGAGTCCACAGAAGGGCAATGGAGCTGCTGAGGGGTCTAGAGAGTAGGTCCTATTAGGAGTAGCTGAAGGAGCTGTGGTTGTTTAGTCTGAGAAAAGGAGGCTCAGGAGAGCCATTATCATTCCCTAAAACAACCTGAAAGCAAGTAGTGGCAAGGTGGAGGTTGGTCTCTTCTTTCAGGCAACCAGCAACAGGACAAGAGAAAATGGCCTCAAGCCGAGCCAAGGGAGGTTCAGGTTGGACAGCAGAAAGAATTTTTTCACTGAAAGGATGGTTAAGCACCGGAACAGGCTGCCCAGGGAGGTGGTGCAGTCACCATCCCTGGAGGGGTTCCAGAAATGACTGGACAGGGCACTTACTGCTATGGTTTAGTTGCCATGGTGGTGTTCGGTTGAAGGTTGGACTTGGTGATCTTGGAGGTCTTTTCCAGCCTAAAGGATTCCATGATTCTGTGAAAATGACAGTTTAAAAAGTTTGTCCTTAAGGAAGGTTTCAATCTCTTGCCCAAAAGAAAAATGAAACCATGAAACATGAATCTTAGAGTGAAATTCTTCACATTCTGCTCATTCTCCCGATGGGACAAAGTACTTTCTTAAGAGTAGAAAAATGTAAAGTCACAAGAAGTTTATTTGGGAAGACAAAATTACAAATGTACAGATGTTCTAAAGCTGTGATTTGCTGTGAAACGTTCTACTTGTGCACTGTAACATATGAAAAGTAAGTTTTCAATTTCTTTACATCTCAGAGGAAATAATAAAACAAGAAGAAACAGGAAATTACCAAGTCTAGCCTAAGAGAAATATATTATGGTTACCATAATTCATAAACAGGAGCAATTCTATCAAAGATGCTCTCCCTGACCACCCATGTAATTTTTCAGGACACTAATTATATGGGGCAACTACACTCAGGAAGCCAGTCAAGGAGAAAGCAGTATTTTAACATACTTAAACATGTTAGTATAGGATGAATGAAACTACTACTTCTTTCTCATTTTTATCTCCAGATTGAGGATATTTACCTATTGACAGTGAGATTTTTAAAGTTTCATCATCTTACTTCCCATGAAAGAAGAGCAAGCATTTTCTTTATTTTCATTACAGCACCAAACCCCCAGAGGACCAACGGAGGGCACAAACACTGCTCACAGTGCCTTCTGCTCAGACTGACAGGGCTCGTGGCTGCTGTGGAAGGGCACAGTGACAGCTGAAGCAGTGCCACTGCAGCCTGCAAGAGTCACAAAAGGCTGCCATGGACCACCAAGTTCCAACCTTGCATGTTTTGGAGAAGGAGATTAACTGAAGCACTGTTCTTAAACAGATATAAAAAGCCCTGGTTTTCCAGTATCCAGAGCACTAGGGAATGCAACCAAATTCTGAGTGCTGTGAGCAATAAAGGCACAATAAAATACAAAAATAAAATAAAAATACTTTCATTTGCTTATTTAATTTCAGCTATACACAGTCTTTCAAGTGCCAGTTCAAGAAGACTCAAAGCTTTAGTCTGCTTTCCAGTCAAGTTACAAATACAGACTTCCCTGTATATAATGATCACAGTTTTATTTCTGTTGAGAAAAACAGTTTCGTCTGGAATCTAATCTTAATTTCATTCCACCAAATATAAAAAACAGTTACAACTTAGTGAGGGGTGGTCCCTTCCTTTGCCAGGGAGCAGCAGAAGAAAAAGGACTTCATTTGATTAGTTTAAAAAATGCTTACAGACATTCCCAAAGACTCAGTGAAATCTGCTTCGAGAACATTTTCTGATATGCAGAAAAATCTCTAGAAGTCCATGTTCTTGTAACAAAGCGTATTTACAGTGGGAAACAAAAATACGGGCAATGTGAAATATGACACAGTTACTCAAGGTTCTGCATTTGGAAGTCAAAAAGGAAGCAAAAGTGTCAACAGATATTTACAAACAGGAAAAATACCTATCCAGGTTACAACCAGCACTGTTTTAGGGCAGGGGGAAAAGTCTCACAGAAGACTTCAGATTTTCTGAGGCAGCTGTTCTCCTGAAATTATAGGTAAAATATTAAAAACTGAAACATAGCCTTCAAAAAGCTCTTTGTAAGACTCTTCATATTTCAATGCAAACCAAATATTTACTTTAGAAAATAAAAATTCTCAAAAAATTCACTCATTCTTAAATATTATAAGCATTCTGAGGTCATTTCTCTCACTTAAGAAATCTTAGCAGCTATCTGAACTACCTACCTTACAGGTACTACATATGGAAATCTAAATGAAATTAATGTAGTGTGCAGTTTTTAACCAAACCTGTTTTAAAATGTTTTGATAAAAGATTATTTCTTTCTTTGAATGATTGTGTGCAGTTTTTAACCAAACCTGTTTTAAAATGTTTTGATAAAAGATTCTTTCTTTCTTTGAATGATTGTAAATGACTTTGTCATCCTAATTTCTATACATGGTCCACCATTGTCCTTCAATAAAATTTCATTTTCCCGGCAATTTTCATTTTATGAGTATACTTTTTTTATAAGACACAAGCTACCTTTCAGCATGAGCATTTGAAACATGAAAATAATCAGAAAATGAGTAAAATGAAAATATGCTATAAATATGTTAGATCACTCAAGATCTACAACTAGAAATTTTAATTCTTGACTCCATATAGCTTTTGACAATTCATGATTCTTCAGCTGCTGGAAGTTGAGGAACCAAAATTTCCACTGAGTTTTCTATTATACCTATGATTGGTGTTTTCTTTAGGGTTGCCAGAATTTCTCATGAAAGTAGCTGAAATTTCTAGATGCTTCTTCAGTGAAGAGCATTAGTTCTGCTCTCCCATATCAAATCTTCCCTAAGTACCACCACTTTCTTTTCACAAATATTATCAAACACCACAGCTATCAATAGTCTAGCTTCACATTTCATATTTACATTGTTGAGTTAATTTAGCAAAGCCCATGAAGGAATTCAGACACGGCAAGTTCTGCTCAGATTGTGTGTTCTGGGTAATTTTGCCATGCCTGAACTAACGACAGCTTCTTTCAGCACTGCTCACGAAACAACCAAGTACATCTCTTTGGTTTTGTCATCTGACTTATATCATAACATTACTGGGGAATTGACTCTTGCTTCAAAGTACTTCAAAGTTTTGATCATTAAGAACCCCCCCAACTTGCATCACCATTCCAGTAAATTTTTGAGTCTCTGCTGGCTTGCTTTTGAGCACATTACCTCCAAAAAGAAAGAGTGCAAATCATACTATTTGGGCAAAAATGCCTTCTAGTTGACCAGGCAAAAATCTTCATCTATTTAACTACTAAAGCATATCAATATCTGATATAATAAATATATGAATATACAAAACAATATATTTATTTATATATCTGTCAAAACCCACAATATCACAATGCCAGGCAATTTATTTTTTACACTGAATGACATAGGGCATGGAGTAGTTAGAGTAGAAAAGAATAAAAATTCAAAATGCCATTAAGTATTTATTAGAATGCAAGAATAAAAAATATTCCAGCAGTAACGTTAAAATTCAAATTGCTTGAGTGTTGCTGATCATCACCACAATAACAATAAAAATTTTGTGGCAAAATTGAGAGAAACTCAGTTATTGGGCTGCTGAATCTGAGAGTACTGAAAGACAGACAGACAGACGGGTGGGACCTAGACTGTGACATGTGAGACAGTTCAAGAATCCCTCCTAGGCCTTGGGAGAAAAATCTGTACTATTATGGCAAGAGACATCTCATTCCAAGGTTACACAGGCTTGATGAATCAGCGTTACAAAATGCCCCATTTTTTTTTTAACTGGTTTTAGGAAGTTTAATGACTAGTTCTTACAGTGGTCTTATACTGCTGATATCCATTTAACCAAGGTGAATCCTGCAGAGGATACCTGAGCTGGAGCTACAGGGCCACAGAAAGGAACACGGTGACTTTAGCCTCTAGCACTTGGCAAAGTAGGAACAGAGCCTTGATCTGAGAAGTTTTGTGAACATGCTTAAATTTCTTAGTGCTTAAATGAACCAAACCACAGAAATCTGAGGCTTGCCCTTCATGAGCTGGCAGATTACTGCTTTTGGCCCTCGGTTTTTGCGATGATGTCAGAATGATTATTTTATTGTAATCAAAATTTGAATGTATATGACATTTTGTTTATGCCAGTCCTCTTTTTGTTCTCCATGTGTATAAACAGATATACCAGCACTAAACAACTACAATTTTGTGTCCCAGACACAGATGTGAAGCAATATGGAGGCTTTCAAAAAGTTCAGGGTTGCCAAAAATAATGTTCCACCTATCATCTCGCACACCAGTGCTTCAGAAGACTTGTGTACCACATACACAGCAACTTTCTACTTGTGTAGTACAAAAAATAGGATTTTGCAGGATTTGATTGCTCAAGAAATAAGGCACACCTACAAGTTCTACGGTGAATATGTACCTAATCGTACTTTAAGAGTTTCAGACCAATTCTAAGCATCTGCATTTTATCAGAATTTCAGGGCCATAATTTGAACAAGGTCAGAGCTGTCCATACCGTAGGACCAAACTGCATCTGAAGCTACAGTACCTGCTCTTTGCAACAAAGCAGTTATTGGCGGTGGTTTCCCACAAGCACACAGGCTATTTAAAGCTACTTATTTCATAAACAGCTTTTAAAAAACCCAAACAAACAACTAGAGCTTGCAGCCTAAAAAGAAAGCTCTCAGTGAAAATCCCTCCATCAACTGGCAGGGCAGCATCCCTCCCCATGGGTTCTTTGGGGTGTCTTTAAGGACAGCTGAGCCCCTGCTGTGGCCAGAGGTGCGGCAGTGATGCCTCCAAGGCACTGCTGAGCTGCAGCCCCCACCTTGTGAGCAGCACTGTGAATGCAGCAGCCAGGATTCCAGCACAGGGTTTCTCTGGAACCCCGTGGGGCTGTGGGTATGACTCTTTCTGCCGCAGGCACACTTCTGGTTGCTCTGCAGACATAAGTCACCCCGCTTGATTTTGTGTATCTATGGCTGAGTCAAACTTTCCTCATGCTACCAAGCCCTGCACTGGCAAGCTTTCCTTCTGTGTACAGTGAGTCAATATACTCTGACTCTGTTTTCAAGATTCTAGAAAGACAAGGCTGGAAAAGCAGTATAAATCATTCCATGTTGGAAATAATTACTTACATTTGAATTCTGTAATCCTTATTTGAACAAAACTCACATAGACCTTAGTGGGAGTTCAGCTCAGTTAATGACTGAAGTACTTGGCCCTTAATTCCTTTTTCTGCCCTGCTATCAGATGTATTATTATTATGAGAAACATCTGTAATAATACTTTACACTTCCATAGCCCCTGACATCTGGAGGCTTCAACAAACTCTCTCTGAAATTACTATTAGCTATTCTTGTGTTACTAAGGATGTCAAGTAATTTGCCCAAGCCATAGATATTATGTTTATGCTTAATGCAGCTCTTAAAAAATTAAATGAGGTTGCACTGATAAATACCATCCATTATACAGCCCATGTATTTATTAACTAAGTGGAGAGAAAGACAACTAAAAAATGAGTGATGCTGAAGATTAAAAGAACCATAGACGCCTAATATCAAATAATGTCAAATTCAGCTCTCCGTACTTGAAAATTTTTGTTTCGCTTTTCAGACTCTAGAGATCACTTAACAAACATGAGGCCAGAAGTATAAGTGGGACAATAATGTGGTTTCTGTTGATGCTTGCTAGCTTGTCTGTCTGTGTTTATCTGAGGGCTGCAGCTAACAGATCACATACCATATCTGTTCACTGTGGCAAACCAGCACTATTTGCTTTGTTTTTCTACCTCAAGGTACCTAAAAAAATTATTCCAAATATCAAGCAGCCAGTTATTTTAAGGTCTCTCAGACCTGATTATGTTCTATCACACAAAATGTGGCATAAGGTAAGCACACACTCAAAAATACACCTGAAATGAGGTGTGTAATGAGCATTGCTGTCTTTTTAGAAGAAAACCCAACAAATCTAACCCAACAAATCTATATACTTTAAAGAAAGAAATTACAGAAGAAAGAAAGAAAGAAAGAAATTACAGAAGAAAGAAATTACAGAAGAAAGAAATTACAGAAGAAAGAAATTACAGAAGAAAGAAATTACAGAAGAAAGAAAGAAAGAAAGAAAGAAAGAAAGAAAGAAAGAAAGAAAGAAAGAAAGAAAGAAAGAAAGAAAGAAAGAAAGAAAGAAAGAAAGAAAGAAAGAAAAAGAAAGAAAGAAAGAAAGAAAGAAAGAGACTCATCTCATTATATGACAGCAAAACAATGTCATGAAGAAAGTGTCTGCCACACTGATCATAAACAGCAACATGTTCACGACAGTGAAAGGGAAGGGTCTATTTTCAGTTTACAGCTAGTTACAATTCATCCCTCATTGTAAGGCACTCAGTTATCAAGACCCAAGAATAATACTTCATTGTTCTGTTAGCTCTTTCAGACACCCAGAACCACAGGATTGCACTTCTCCTCTGAGTATCCCTGCCACTGTTAAAATATAGAATGCTTTACAGCTACGTATGTCAGCTGTTATAGCCCCTTGTACCTTCTTTATGTGGGCTCTCAGGGTGATAAGGCAGTACAGTACCTCACCTTCTGGACACTTTGAGTGTTATTTGTCCTTTATCAGATGAAAAATACTGAATAAAGGCTGAGATAGTTGATATGCTGAAGCATGAATGAGCACAGAGCCAAAATGAATATATCTTCTTTAAAATATAATGTATGATTTATCTCTATTAACTTCATCACATAACAGTCTACAGAAAGAGATTCTGTTTCAGTCCTGAAAATCTGAAAATCTGCTAAGATGTAGTGCCTTGGTGAAGCATTTGAATGGCTTAGAAATGTAAAATGTATAGTTCACAACCCTAAATCTTCACATGCATGTTCTTTTAAGGGTAGAGGGCTGACTGAAAGCATTGCCTTAGAGGAGGGGGAGTGAAAGAAAGTGAGACCAAGTGTTCTGCCTAGCTGCCTACAACTTTTGGCAGTGGATCAGACAAACAAGTTCAGCAGAAAGTCGATGTAATTTTATTGGACCACACTGTCTCAAGCAATTAGAAAAATATTTGTAAAACATCAGATGAGAAGGGGAAATGTGGAGCCCAATAATGCAAAACAATGTTTATAAGACAGAAATTGGGAAACTGGAAGAATAAACATAATTACTCTATCAGCACCTCCAGTTCTGAAGATTACTTAGCTTAAAAGCAAAATGTTTTCTTGTTTCATTTAAAAGAATTCATAGTTTGAAAAGCTTTACAGATGCACATGTATATTTAAAAAAAATGTTATATATGGATTTTTACTCTGGAGTCATCACTGCTCGTCAACAGAAAATTACATGCTACATGAATGCACTTTAGGATCTGACATTCACATGCATATTTGGGCAAGGAATTCAAATCCATGGTTGAGCAAGGATCATTTTTAGAACTACGGTTTCTTTTCAGAAGAACAACAGATCATCCAATGTATGTGTAAGCTGCTCAGATAAATTAATACTGTGTGAGGCAAAATCTTTCTTTGTAATTATTATTTTGCCCCTTTAAAAACTATGCTGAGAAAAACAGTTTTGACAACTTGCAAAGTGCAAACTTAGAAACACACAACAGTAAAGATGACCATATGCATTTCTTTTTAAGTTGCTGGCAAGTTCAGAAATTTGTCTGCATCATAAGTTGGGACATTTTTTCTTTTCTACCAAGTAGAAATATTTCATTTTCTGCCCCAATTAACATCATAAGACTTGTCACATTAACTGTTCTGTTAAAACTCCAGCTACTTAGGCATTAGCGCATGGAGAAGATTTATCTGTTAATTCTAGGATAACACAGTACTGTCTGACTGTAGGCAGCTATCTGAGTAATAGGATTGGACAAAATTCAAGTATTACTGTGTCCATTAGAGGTTCTATCAAGATTAATGATGGTAGTTAATGAATCTCAAGAAGATTCTGAGCTCCCTGGAACTCAGGTGTATTTGGCATATCAACGCAAAACTATCTTCAGTCTGCTGTCAGTGTTTACCCTTTGTGCAAAAAGTTAAAGAATTCAAGCAGTTGAAAGGATTGTTTTTACCTGAGTCTCAAGGGAAAACACAGTGTGACAAACACAAGAGCAATTTAGGTCAGAGAAGGGTGTTCTGAGCAAAGATTTGTGGTGCTGAGTGACAGAGGCAGGACTTCCACAAATCCAGGTGGCTTCAAGCTAACAACACGGCAGCCCAAGCTCTGGAAGAATGCTGCTCATCCTACACTGGAAAGAACTTTCAGGGTAGCAAACACAGGGATCCAGGAGCTGGAACTGCTGAAAGTTTCAACAGTTTATAGACTACTACAGTTACTCAGTTGCAGGCTCAGCAAAAGCAGGAACAGGCCTTTATAACACCAACCATCAAGTTTACCTTCCAGGCTCCATTCCAGTGCCAACATATTCAAATAAAATCCAGAGAGAACAGCTTGTGTTGCCCAAACAGCCTTCTTGTACTGAGCTGTACAGCACTGATTTCTGGGCAGGCGTGCAAATTATCTACAGTATAACAGACTTTTCCCACAAGCACACTCACAATGAAAACAAGCTGCGAATTTCAGGATAAACCGAAGTCTAGAGAAAGCAGCTCTGTTTGAAGTTGTGTTTACAGTGAAACTTTGGCAGTCCCAAAAAACAGCTAAGCTCCGATTTCCGTACATCTATATACTCTGCAATATATCTTGTGTGGACTAGAAATGAATCCTTTACATTCCAGACGCATCAAAGGACGACTGCTGAAGAAGACTAAAACTTCTGTGAGTGATTGCTGGCTGTGTGTGAGTGTGTCTGTGTGTGTGACAGAGCTGTAGCCAGACAGGACATTAAATGTCCCAGCAGAGCTGTTGCTTACACACATCCTTTAGCATACTGTCAACATTGGAAAAGAATCTGCACTGGAAAATACTGGGAAAATACGTTTTTTGATGCATGTTACGTAGTCAGCTGAGCTAAGGCACAGCAGCAGCACATGAATTAGCTGATATCCTGTGTTCAACCAGCAGCATGGAAAAAACATGAAGGCAAAAATGTGTAGAGAAAAGGAACTAGGGAGATAAATAAGAGCATGGAAGACAGCACAGAAATTGTATGAATAGATTACATATGAGGTTTTGATTTTATGAAACACGAATTTAAAGAAGCATGTCATATAAGCAAATTTCATTCTAAGAGAAGTACTTCAGCAGATCAATTTTCTACTGAATGTCTTCATTGACCACACAAGATTTTTTTTTTTCAAGGATTAATGCTGAGCAAATACAGGGTAAAGAAACCCTTTGGAAGAAGTATTTACAAACAGCCATTTGAATAAAACCACAAAGTGCTTTAGGTGGTATTTGGTTTACCTCACCATTCACACTCTAAATAATGAAAATTACTTGCATTTTCAGAGAGAAGAAAATTTCTCCATTAATATTTTTGAGATTATTACATAGAATTAAACACACAATAATACCTTTAAAGTTTGTGACTGGAAGTTACAGTTACATAACGAGTAAGAAGCAATGACTATGTTCATAAAGCATGTCAGAAAAGACTGCAAGTTTGTGAATATTGATGACTTTCTCACCTTCCACACTTGCAGGCTTACTACCTGTTGGGAGAGCAATGTAGCCTCACTGGAGCGTTCAAAGAATGATAATGGGTATCCACTGCTTTATTGTCTTGGCAAGGTTTGGTCATTCCCAAAATCGAGGTCAAAGGCATTAACAGAGCTCCTGAACACATCTGACAAGGCATCCTATGGCTATGGGACCCTGAACCTTACTGGCCTGATTCCTTGAACTGTGTAACCATAAATATACCTTTTCTATGCAGACATCTTTATAAATTAAGGATTCACAGATTCGGCATTTTTAACACTTCCTACACTGATTGTCCCATCCCAAGTTTAAAGAAAAAGAACTTGCTGAAGTTTTTCCAGATGTCCTCCTCCTTAAAAAGCAACATTGTTTACTTAGAAATAACTATATTCTCAGGGAATTCAAGAAAGGGAAAGATAAGAAAAATCTGTGGATAATAAATATATCAAAAGTTATATTAAACCTTACTTTTTTTAAGAACAGTATAAACTCATGTACTTCATGAAATATGCTAGCACATAAACATTTGAGGATAGAAAGTTGCTTCTTAAACACATTAGATGTACTCGTGCAATTCTTTGCAGTGTCCTGAATCAAATACTTGCTACACCAGTGCTTGAAACTGTATTTGTATGGAAAACTCCAGCAGAGGTGCAAAGCTGGGAGCCCTGTTAGATGATCGGGCAGTATTAGAACCTCATCCCAAGCTGAATTCAAGGGGCTCATCTCTCTGAAACACGTAGGTTAAGCTCAGAAAATGTGTTCTTCAACACGGCAATGAACTGCAAGACAATATGGAAATAGTCCAAAATAAGAGTATCTTTTTCCCACTGTCACATAACTGTTTTCTTATGGTAAAGAAGTGAGAACTAACAGAAATAATACTTTGATTGGGATGTTCTCTAAATTATTCAAAAATTAGGGCATTTCACATGGAGTTCTATCATTGCCTTTGATTCAATTGTTTCAGTTGTCTTCAAACACAAAGCACTTTCCAGCAGTTTTTCCTGTATCTCAAGAGATACCATGCACACCTACCTCAAGGTGGAGCATAAAAGGGGATGGTACAGGGTGACCTTCCTCCTGATGTGGTCACCTAATGTGGCAGAATATGCACCACGACATGACCGCAAACATCCTGAACTTCAGGTTACTCAAGTACGAGATGAAAATACCATTTCTGACAACATTTCAAACAAATCCAGGACACATTTGTGAGAAAGTTTGTAGTCTTTTACCCCTTTCCCTTTTAATTGCCTTTGCAAAAGCATCAACTACAATTGGCAATAGATGAAAAGTAGGAATCTACAATACAGTCAAAAAACTGAACTAGGAAAATGCTGTTTCAAAGGAAACTAGTCCAAGTTACTGTAAAGACTTGTAGGTTAACTTCACCTAGAATAAGTTACTGACCCTGAATGCCAGTTCATTCTAGCTGTTTAGGTATGAGGCAGTGAAACAACCCATGAACAAGAAAAATACACACAGTGGTTCTGCAGTGTGCACTACACAATCTGAAGCAGTAGGCAGCAACAGCAGCGTATCTTCCAAGTTCCCACAGTCATTCCTTAAAGACAGTATGATAGAAAAGAGAATGTACAGATCATACTTTCACATTGATAAAAGTAAATGGGGGAGGTTTTCAGTTGGCCACATACAGACACATTAGCTTAAACTTCTCACAGAAAAAAAGAAAACTGAACAAAGCCATCCTTGTCTTGATTCCTTGCATCAGTTGACAATCATGGTCCATCACAATCAGCTTACACTCAGGTATAATAAACAATACTGAGGAGGTTATATTTTAATGTGAGAGATGTAATTTGATGCTGGTGACAGGTTCAAACCATGCCTGTAAACCCATCATATAACACATCCTCTTTTAGTCCTACTTAGATTTAAAATAATAGTACTGAAGGACAGGTTTTGGCTTTGGTACTCACAGCAGGCACTTCAAAAAGACATACAGGGAAATGGGTTGAATTTGACTGGCCCATCCAGAGGGCTTTCTGGGTGCATCCTAAAAAACCAACTTAAAGAAAAGCATGCCCATGCTCCCATCATACAATGGTCCTCCATTACGTGCATGTGTGGACATGCATGGCTGTGTAAGGAGACAGGGAAAAAGACACAAGAGGAGGAAACTTCTCACCCCATTAGGCACTGAGTGCTTCCAGAAGCTCTGCAAACCATAACAGCAATTTCCCTCCCTGCCCTGCCCCCAGGGTTCATCTACTCCTTGCACCATCGTAAAAGCAGGAGAGCTGTAGAATCACACAACCCTTCGCATCTTCTTGTTGACATCTTGGGTTAAATAGACCTCTGGAGTGCTCCAATACAAGCATTGCTACATTTGGATTTTATGTTCTTCTCTTTTGCTTTCTGGAGAAAAAAACCCTGCTGCATCAAACAAAGAAATTCCCATTTTGATGCATTCTCTTACAGTAAAGGACATAGCATTAGGAATTAACTGTCTGAAAACAATAAACTTCACAGATTTAGTGACTCTGAATAATAATTTATCTCACGTAAGTCTGGGGAAAACAGTTTGATTCCAAATATTTACCCCAAACCGAAAGCCAGCAAAGTCTTTGTAAAAATTTAGTTGGTTTATTCCATAATTATTTTCAATTTTCCTAACCCTAGCAATAACCAGACCAGATCTGAAAGGTCAGAACTTTTGCAAGATTGCCTTCTCAGATGGTCTAGTCCTCTATCTTAGATTCTGAATGTCAGGGAAGTTTAGATAAATGTTCCTGATTTTAGGCACCTATCCAAGCCTGACGCTCGTGTTTTTGGGATGTAAGAAGTTAATTGGAAGGACACACTTTTCCTTAGTGGTAGAAGCAACTGATTGATTACATTATGTGCAATCTCCTATTCATGGAAACAGCAGAACACAGCATTCTACAGGCTGAGATAAAGAGTGTTTGTGTGTGTGTGGCTGAGAGGAAGGGGCACAGCAGGGGAGTAAAATACTGAGAATATCGGTGCACCAGATGAGATGTCAGTGGAATAGAAAGTCATCACAGGATAATGGTCTCCTGCTGCTAAATGAAGGCCAAGGCAAAACAGATGTTGACTCAGAGCAAAGAAGTTTATTTTTAAAGCACAAGACAGTGATCCTGTCCTAGTAGTTACTCATCTAAACTGCCGGTAAAGTATCACTCATTTCACTTGAGAGAGGTATTTAAGAAAAGCATTACTTATTCCATGGTATTATTGACTTGTTATACTTTTTTACTTTAAAAAAAAAAACCAACAAACTCCCCCCTTACCCTAGACTTACTGTTGTGTTCCACCAAGCAGAAAATAAACTACTAGTGAAAGTACAACCTTACTGGAAAGTTGCACTGATCCTTTATGATTCTGCAACTTTCTGACTGAGGCTGCTTTACCAAGAGGCTTCAGGCCATTAAAAACTGAATTACCTATCAGTGCAACTGGCTGGCTGCAGTTACCTCTTCTGTCAAAATCAATCAGTTGTCCTAATGTGCAGGAAGGAAAGGAGAATGTTTGAGTAAGGAACCCAATTTTTTGTTAAAGCAGACACTTCTGTTTTTAAAGCTGGGACAAGATTAGCAGTTCTAGATAGAAATCTTGGTTCCTCTTAAATAAGTGGCAATATACCCATTGATCCACGGGGACTAATGATTTCATCATGTGTTAGTCTGAAAAACAGATGTAGATGAAAAATGTCCAGTGTTAGAAACTTCTTTGTCAGCTGCCCAGTGATGCACTAAAACTTTGCTGTTGGAAAATCACCTCTGTGAGGGATAGAGTATCTTCTCTCACTTGTTCATGGCCTTTGGAAAATCCTTTAATCCCCAATTTCTCCTTCATACATTATACGATCCCCTTTTCTTTGTTACAGGATCTTCAGGGTAGGGACTGTTCTGAAGAGAAAATGCACAGGGAGAGAGCAAAATTCTCAGGCACTGTGCTCAGCTATTGTCACTGAAACTGCTGTGCTAGACTATAATAAAAACATATCTGAAACCTCACCCAGTATGCTTCTCTGTTCACTGGCTGTCTGTTGAACACAGACAAATAAAAGGCCTTGACAGTCACATCCAAAATACTTCACAGATTTGGGTATGGCTATTTGAAGAGTTATTTCAACTTGAGTTAAGGCTTTTCATCAGAACTACATTTGGAAGAAGACAACTTCTTAACCAAGAGGACAAGAAACTTTCCCAGCAACTTGTGAACAGCTATGTGGCAGAAGAATTCTAATCTGGAAAAAAAAACATCACAACTGCAAATTCTTCTTCTGGGAGCCATTAGTAAATCCTTCTTTAGAGTCTCTATTTTAAAAAATCATGGGCATTTATGACCAGAGGATTCCTTGAAAACCAACAGAAACCAGGCTTCCAAGTCTTTCTGTTGCACTAAAAAACCAAGGTTACACATGATTTTTTTTTAAGTTGTTCAGGTGCATCAGAATTTTTTAACTGCTCATCTCTCAATAACCTCTTGAATATAATAGAGTAGACAGCATTCCTAAATAACAAGTGCATCTGCCAAACTCCTCTAACCACTGCAATAAAAGTAGCCGGCAAATCCATTTAGTTTTGTTTTCTTGATGTATATTGATCACCTCTTTACTAAATTAAACATACTGTACTAAATTGAGCAGCTGTGCTATAATTTTCATACTTTTTCTAGCATATTCCCATTGGTCAAAGGACTGTAGTTTAAATGTAGACACAGAATATATGCTCTTGCAAAAATCTCAGCTGCAAAAATCAGTATTACATATAGTTAACAATACAGACAAATATGTCAGTACTACCTGAAAACACCCACACTGCAGTGACAGTAAGTTGCAGCTCTAAGAAAAATAGAAGTCACCACTTCTCACAAAATAGCAACTATATGACAGAGCACAGCCTGTTTTTAAATACTAATCTGTTTGTACATTCTGGA
>WAAE01014693.1:0-35461 GCA_013400495.1 Nicator chloris | reverse complement strand
GGATTCCATAATCCCACAAACTGCTCCCTGTAAGTCAAACATTTGTGAACCACAGAGTCAACTGGGCACCACATTCTATAATGAATAGAAAATGTTAAAAGACACAGGTGCAACGGGGGAGATAATGATGTTAAAAAAAAAAAGTTACTGGAGCTTCCATTTGTGAGCTTTTCACCAGATATAAATGTAGTCTGGAGCCTTATTCTCATTCAAGTAATCTAGTCAAAAATAGAAAAAAAATTCCTTTATATTAAAAATAATGAAAACATTCCAGCTTGAAAGCATGGAGAAAATGTAGAATTGTTCACTTGAATTCTCAGAGTCTAAAACATTCTCTTTTCTCTTTTATTCCTCTAGTCCTGAACAAAACCCCCTTCACTGCTATCTTGGGAACTTTTTCTGAAATAGGAGCTGCAGCTCTTCCCTCCTGTCAATCAGCCAGGATCAGGAAAAGTACCACAGCAGCACAGGAGAGACAAAAGAGATGGTGCTGCTCATCTGAAATGGGATTTTATTTTCACAAATGCCTGCAACTTCTGGAAGATTCTATCCCTAAAAACTCAAATAAACATTGCAGACCCAAATTCTACCCTGTCCATTAGGCCTGGTAAGATCATACTCCTTAAATGAGGTTCCATTGCATTTTTCATGGCTTAGACGTGATTTATGAGGAAATTACCATCATCTGTCATCCGGAATGTTTCTAGAGGGCACAATAATCATGGCTGTCAATTACTCTGCCGCTGCATTTTGGAGATTTGCAGAATATATATATTTTCTGATACTCTGAAGATGACAGCACAATTGTGTCCTTTTTAGGACTAACTACCCAACTATAAACAAGCATTAAATGTAGGGACAAACCCAATTCCGCTGAGAAAGTTTGTGGATTACAACAATTAAGTTGTCATATCATTGTTCTGCGTAATATAACCATAGGAAAAAAAAAAACAAACAAAACAAAACCCCTCTCTGTTAATTTTTCCTAAGATACTTCATAAAAAAAGGCAAAATTTAAATCAAAACTGGGTATGTTGTGTTCTGTCTGTAGTGGAAGATGTCCCTGCCCCTGGAAGGGGTTGGATAAAATGATGGTTAAGGTCCCTTCCAACCCAAACCATTCCATGATAACAATCTTTAATTTTTTGCACCCTAAGAAAGGCTGTGATTTATTTTATCATTCCCACAATTTAATCAAGAATTTCAAAGGCAATTATTGCATTTAGGTGACCAGACCTCCCGGGCTCCTTTCAAAGCCCCCAGTTTGATTTCAAGTGCAGGAAAGACCAGCTCCCCTGCCCTCTGGATGCTCAGCCGTAGTGAGGAGGTGCCAGGCTCCCCAGGAGCTGGAAGGGCTCAGCCTCTCCCTGGAGAGCTCCATCTCATTGCCAGTGGAGTCTTCAGTGCAATCCAAAGGCTCCCAGGGTTAATTGAACGATCTGATCCCCTCTGTTTCCAGTGGGAATTGAATGAGGCCCCAGGACACGACAAACGTGCGATGGCATTTAGCCACGACCCTCTCATTAATTAGGAGAGCACCTGACCTGTTGTAAGCCCACCTAGCACAGGGGCACTTGGCCTTTTCCACACTCAGATTGCCTTTGTAATGACAGCATTCCCATCCTTTCCCCCTGAGGAGACCTCCCACCTGACTGGCAGCCCGATTTTGGGAAATAAATACCTGAGCGTTTGCAAACGTGCCCTTTGGTTTGATGGGATATTCAGGGGAAAATCCCAAGCCTGGATGTGCTCAGCAGAGCGGTTTGCTTGTTCGCTTATCCCGACGGAGAGCAAGGGTTTGCTGGGAGCCGTGTCCCTGTTTTACCACTGGGGTGTAGGAGAGCGTTATCCTAAGGCGTCCAGGCGGGAACGCCCGGTGCCAGCTCCTGCTCCAGCAGTCGGGATGGACTCGGAGCAGCACCGATGGGAGCTCTGTGCTGATCGCCTTGTTGATTGAAAACTTAATTAGGGAGAAATAGCTATCTCTGGCCTTTACACGCCTGTTTGCTTCTTGTTCTTCCCCATACAACACGCACACAGTTGTGTCCAAACACACGTATATATATATGGTGATGAAAAAGATCAGCCAGTTTCTAGGCAGTGATAGTTTCTGTCACGGTTTTTGTTTGATGTATTTTTTTCGCCACAAAAGTACTTACATAACCACCTCAACTTAAATGACTTCCAAAACAAGTGGATTATTTCTAATTCCTCCAGTCTGCTAAAATTAGACCCGTGCTGCAACACGAGTCATTTCTTAAGAAGCTTTATGGAATCAGAGAATTGTTAAGGTTGGGAATTGTTTTTAAGATCACCAAGTCCAACCACCAACCCAGCAGCACTGTGTTCAGCACTAACCCTTGTCCCCAAGTGCCACATGCACACGATCTTGGAATATTCCAGGGATGGGCACTCCACCACTGCCCTGGGCAGGCTGTGCAGTGCTGAACAGCCCTGTCAGTGATGGGATTTTTTCCGATATCCAACCTGAGCCTCCCCTGAGGCCGTTCCCTCTCCTCCTGTCCCTGTTCCGTGGGAGCAGAGCCCAACCCGTCCCCGGCTGTCCCCTCCTGTCAGGGAGTTGTGCAGAGCCACAAGGTCCCCCCTGAGCCTCCTTTTCTCCAGGCTGAGCCCCTTCCCAGCTCCCTCAGCCTCTCCTCATCAGATTTTTCCTGGAGCATAGCATTATCACCCTGGAAAACAAGTCCAGATTCTTTTGGATTTTCTTCCCAGGTGATCAAACTCTCAAAAATAACCAAAACCCCTGAAATGAAACCTCAAAACCTTTCCTCTCCCCACCCCTCTTCAAACATGCTGAAAAGGCTGCTGGAAAGATTTCCTGTTGTTTGATTCCAATGTGTTCTTTTGAGGGTTAAAGGTTTCTCCGTTCCTGGATGAAGATGACATTTTGCATGGGATACGTGGTCCTAAACTCCATTATCCTTTAGAGGCAGCAGCTGCTTTGGTGTCTGGTCACCTTAACTTAAAATAGATGAGCAGAGCAGATGAGTTCTTAAATCCCAGCTAAATTTAATATTGCTTTTGGAAGTGTCAGCTTTAATTAATGAGTAAAAAAGAGTAAAGACCCAGCACCATTTTTTTTCCCTAAAAAGCTGAAGTACAAATAGAGTTGCTTTCCTGGTTTTTTACTGATTTTTTTCCCCCTTCACCTCTAAACTTATTTATTTCCAGGACTTCCTGAACCCAAACAAGTGTTCTGAATATGGAAATAATAGACTGTTTAGTGTGATCAAGGCTTCAAAAAGTCTTCTTCCTTTAAAAATAAAGCAGCGGACAGATTAATTGTAGGGTTTCATTTAAGACTATATGATGATAAACTTCCTAAGAAGCCTATGAATCTAAGCTGATTTATCTTAGAATTTTTGATTTGGTAGAAACAACTAAAAGAAAATACAGTCCACGTTTTGTACCTTTACATTTCAAAAATAATTTTTCCACATATATAATATTTTTGTTTCAATGTCTGAAAAAGCAGGTGAGAATAAACTCCTGGCAAAACAAGTGATGGAATATTTCTCCGATCTATATTTTGTCATTAATGGACAAACCAAAATGATAAAACTAGTGAAGACAGTAGGAAGAGCACAAAGTAGGGCAAATGGGATGAAGTTATTGGGGATAAGGAGGAATTTCAGGAAGAAATAGCCAAAGTGAGGGTTTGGGGGCCGCTTTCGTGTGGGGTTGTGAGGGGAGCAGCATCTCTGAGGGCCAGGGAGAACCAAGTGATGCCCCTTTTATGTCACTGAATCTTGGTCCTTCCTAGTGGGGCTGGAAGTCACAATACTGGAATAACTGATGATGAGGTCACTTCTATTTAATAACTGAATTTCAGGTTAGGGTTCCAGCCTTCACTTTCAAAAAGTGTTCCCAAGATCCACCCTCTGTATCCCTCTCTGCACTTTAAGCCCCAGAGCATTGTGGATTCCTTTCCTTTTTTCTTTTTTTTTTCCTTCAGTTGTCTCTCATGTATTTGAGGACCAGTATAATTTTATTGTTATATATCCCTTCAGTCTTATTTCTAGACTAAAGACTTCTCATTCCTTCTTTTAGCTGTTGACAGGAATTTATGCCCGTAGCAGTGAAAAAAGGGAGGACTTTCAAACTATCTCTTTGGAGCATAAATTTCAGTGCCTGCCATAGATTAAAGTTTCTAATTCAGTCAGGGTTTTTGACACCTGCCTCTAAAAAGGTCCTCTTGCTTCTGGAGCCATCGATTCCACCCGTGACACTTTGCCGTGCATTGATTCATAGACTCCATTAGGAGGATTTTACAGGAATGTTCGCACGGCACATGGGAGAGAAACCTCCAGATGAATGATTTATAAAGGGCTGCTGTAAAGAAATGGCAATGAAACCTCCAGTGTGGGCTTTTAAAAAAAGGCCTAATTATGATTTGTGCAATTGCTAATAAATAACGGTGTGAGCTGGAAGCCTAAATCTTGTGCTTCTTGGGCAATATCAGCCCTTGCATGTTTTATATTTCAGGCCACTGGTTTTCAGATTGTGATTAGACCCATAATAATGGGGCACATATATTATATGTACATATTTTACATATATTTATTGGGTTTGTGTCATATACATGCAGTGTAATATATTTTATCCGAGTATTGTTGATGAATGCTGATTTAATAATAGGAAAGCAAGTACAGGGATAATGTAGCCTGTCTTTATCACCAGGAGTATCACACTAGGGATTCCAGAAATTTCTGATTGCCCCTCACTGCACAAAATTCATTGTTGCTTCTGTGTAGACATTGAAGGCCACAGAAGAAAATTCATTAATATTGGCCTTATTGATTTAATGATTGTCTCATGTTTTAAATGGTTTTGAAGTTTATTTTGCTTCATGTTTCAAATGGTTGTGGAGCCTTCCAGCTCTTGCTTCTTCCAAATTTATGTCATTCCTTCCACAGCGTGATCCTTTTAGTTTGAAACTGTGTCAGACTGATCCAGATAGTGTGGTGTTGTAGGACAGGGGACTCCAGGTGACCTCACCCCTGACAAGTAAGAGCTGTGTTAATTACCAAATTCAGCCTCGCCCCTGATGAGTCACAGCTATATCCAATAAAGAGAAGTGTGATCAAAGGGAGTGGGTGAGCTCATGAAGGAGGGAGAACCTTGGGGAAGAGGGAATGAGAGGATTATGAATAAGAAAGATGAGAGAGAGAAAGAGAATGAGAGAGAAAAAATGAGAATGAGAGAGACTATGAATCAGTGCTGTGAGGTCAGTCTGGGCATGCAGTCAGAGCCTGTTGTTGGAACCTGCAGTCACAGTCCGGCTGGGTAAAAGCTGCAGTCAGAGCCTGCAAACCAATCCCTGCAGTCAGAGTTCAGCAGGGAATACCCAGCAGTCAGAGGCTGCAAGGGAAACCTCCAGCAGGAGCTGCTGCAGCCAGAGGCAGTGAATGGTTGGAGTCAGGATGGCTGAGCTGTGAAGAGGAATAAACCAGGACCCTTTTCATGCTGTGATAAACAACAGTTCTGTGTCTCATCTCATTTCTACCCTCTGACAAGAGGGCTGCTGCAACATGGTGTGGTTCCTTTTGCTTAGGGTTCCTTCCCCCTAAATTCCTGTGTGATGGCACAAGAAGGGATGTGCTGTGATGAACCCAGGCACTGCTGTGAGGAGGGCTGTGCTGCCCCAAATCATGCAGCACCTCCAGCTTCATCCCAGGCTGTTCACATCAGGTGGCTGAGAGCTCCCAGACAGGGTTTTAGTGACTCAGCAAAATGTGTTTTTTAACAGCTTTCAAGTGGGTTCAAGAATGAGTTGCTGTGTCTGACACTGAGTGGCATCCAGAAGACACTTCCATTATTTCAGGATCTGAAAGTGCTCCATATATACATATGTGTATATAAATCTCCTATTCTTACTACAATTTATTAATAATAAATACAGAATTTCTTTTAACAACTAAGCATTACTGTGTGAAAAACAGAACATGAACATGATGAGTAGCTGGGCTTCCTTCCCCAGGGAGCACCAAGCAGAAAACTGAAAATGAGTTCCCCACCTCATCCCTGGCAGCTTGGAAAAGATGTGGTGAGAATGGGGTAAGGACATTTCCACAGAGGAAGGCTCTCCAAACTGGTCACATGTTTCCCTGCCCCCATGTCCCGTCCATAAATCACCTTTGGCAGGGCGTGTTGGCCCTTTTGGTGATCGTGACGTCAGTACTCGAGTTGTGATTGGATTCCTGCAGCCCCCAAATTGTCAGATTATTCCTTTTTCTGACCCAGAGATGGGGCAATGAGAGGTGTTTTTTTAAAGACTTTTATTCCATTTTCAGTCTCATGTGAAGGGAGAAGACAGTACAGATGTCACAATTCACGCCATCAAAATCAGAAGCCAAACTATTTCCCAATTACAATATATTATAAGTGTTTTTTTGGCCTATCAGCTTTTGCTACACAATGCTGTTAATGCCTTAAAGCCAATCATCTTAAAAATACCCCTTGTGGGTCCTACTACAATGCATCTCTCATAGTTCTATTTCTCCAGAGTACCTAGCCTATTTGCAAGGCCATCATTTGAGACTTGTTTCTAGTTCCATTCTCTCTCAGCAATGTCTGTGCTATCCCATGGCCTTTCTAAGTCAGCACACTTTATCTCAGAGTTTGCATACAGATGCATATTATGTGAGCCTTCTGTCAGGCTTTGAGAATCCTCAACAAATCCATTTCCCACACCAAATGACCTCAAAGCGCCGGGGTTGCAGCTTTCAGATGTGCATCAGGGAAATCTCTGTGCTACAGTATACCCTGAGCCTTTGGAGACAATGTCTCATGGCTGGCAGAGGGGGAGAGGTAGCACAGGTTTGTGGTGAGCTCCACCTGGATTGCTGGAAGCATCACTTTTAACCAAATGGCCCCACCCTGTGAAAGAAATGGAGTCCAAGATTCTGTTTAGAGCAGTGCCAAACTCAAAGGTTTATTTTTAAATTTTTTTTTCCTCCTGACAGCACCCTCTTGCACTCAGTGTGACAAGGGGAAAAGCCAGGGGAGTTTGCATGTGGATAAGCTTGTACTTTGTAGGTCCTGGCAGATGACCTTCTCACTTGGAAGACTGGGTCCAAATAAAAGCAAATTTGGGCTACTGAGCTCAATGAATGTTTCCTTGTGTGAACTGCAGCACTTCCAGAGCCTCACATGGAGCTCGCCCACTCCTCCACTGCATCCTAGAAAGCACAAGCCCTGGGTTAATGGAACAGTGGTGGAATTATCTTCCCGATTTTCACTCCTTTTTGAAGTTATTTGACTGCAAGGAGGACAACACAGACAGGGACAGCAGACTCCAAATTCTGGGGGCTGCTCTACAGGCTGCTGCTGTGTCTCACCCCTGTCTGCTTTGTGCTGACAGAGCTGGACCTGTGGCAACACCACATCCTTGGCAGCCAGCTCCACCTGGAGCTGATGGATCCATTTTTCCACAGCAAAAACGTCAATAGGGTGTTCAGTCAGACCTCTGTGTTCCCTTTTTTATATAAAGAAATACTTTTAACAGTTTACCAACTCTGGGGCTGAAATGATTAGCCTGCAATAAACTTAGAAAACCCTCCAGGCAGAAGGAGCTATTCAGGGCCATGTAAATCCAGAAGCATATCTGAACTAGCCCAATATTTTGGAATGTCACAATGTATTTGGAGAAATTTTTAAGTCAGTTGAAGATAGTTCTTTTGAAACTCCTGGGCAGGAATGAGTCTCCAGAGGCCAGAGCTGCATTTATTACAAGCCCTTTAAGGGCCTTGTCTGATTCTAGGCTCTAGCAAAAAAAGAGCAAAATATTGATGAGTAGGCAGTGCAATTCCCTCTCCAGAGCCTTGTGGTCAAATTAATGGAATCAATGCACCACAAACCAGCAATCCCTTTGTCATATTTATGTCACTTCTATAGCATTTACCTATAAGACAAAATGCAACCATTAGAATGTGGCTGTACTACATGGGCACATCTGTGAAATGGAAGAGGATTTTAAATCACCTTCCCCTTCCTTATTAGCTTCATATTTCCTACTTGGGAAGCTTGTGGCCAGAACAGATATGGAATACAAAGAGCAGGAGCAACAGGGAAGGGTCTGTGCTGATGTGGCAGAGAGCTCAGCCTTGCATTTTGTAACTCACAGAATCCCAGACTGGTGTGGCTTGGGAGAGACCTTAAAGCCCATCCAGTGCCACCCCCTGCCATGGGCTAGACCAGGTTTCCACTCTCCCAGGTTGCTCCCAGCCCTGTCCAACCTGGCCTTTGACTTCCAGGGATGGGACAGCCACAGCTTCTCTGGGTTCTCTGTGCCTGGGCTTCACCACTCTCACAGGGAACAATTCCTTCCCAAAATCCCAATTAACCATGCCCTCTATCACTGTGAAGCCTCAGGGCCTGTCACTCCAGGCCCTTGTCCAAAGCCCCTCTCCAGCTCTCTTGGAGCCCTTTTAGGTACTGGAAGGTGCTCTGAGGTCTCCCCAGAGCCTTCTCTTCTCTGGGCTGAAATGCAGAGAGCAAGGATGCGAAAGGATCTAAAAAGCTTCTTTGGATTAAAATATTTGCTGTCATCTGCCAAGTGTCAGCCCCCCATGTTGGTACTGGTGTGATAAAGATATCTCCTGCCTGTCATCCTTCCTGCCGTGTCTCGTTGTCACGATGGAGGAGGAACAGAAATAACTTTTTTGGATTAGCAACAGCAAAGTGGTTAAATTTAATCCAAGTCCATAAAAAAAGCTCTCTCAGGTCCTGTGTGTGCAGGGGCCCAACGCAGAGAGCCTGAGCAATGCCTGCCTGCTAAACAAAGGTGATTAAAGCAAAAAGCTGCCTGATGTGTTAATTAGAAGGCGACCACACTGACCACACCTACATGGCTGGATCCATTTTTGTGGTCTGAACTGATGGGTGAGCATTGTAATCTACTCAAACCACGGCACAGATTGAAATCCTCCCAAACTCTGTCATTAATATCACTCCCAGTGAATCCTCTCCTTTGATAAACTCAGCTCCCAGTGATTTACCTAGAAGGAAAAGTGTTTTGACATTAGATTGCTGGAAACTTAAGGCTTGGGGTAGAGTTTGACAAGTGAAAAGCGTTTGGAGTGGGATTCATTCATCTTGCACTGAACGGTGGATGGCTCATGGCTGGGTGGAATTAAAAATAAAGGGAAGAAATTAACTTGCTTGATGGGTTATTATCGTCTATGATGTCTCTCTGATAGTGTGCTTTCCTAGATTACTTTAATATTCACCTTAAACAAACTGGAAACTTTTCACATGCTGCAGTAACATAGGAAAAATTCAGCCCAGGAAAAAAATTCTGATTACAAATTGTTCCTTATCTAGCTGTGATGGCTTTTAGGGGTGGTTTGTGCTTTTGTGGTTGTTGTTGGGGATTTTCTTGTTCATTTGGGGTTCTTTTGGTTTTGATTTTTTAGTTCTTTGTTTCTTTTTTTTTTTTTTTTTTGTTAGTCTGCTGTATGCATTATCAAGAGAAAGTTCTACTTCAGAGACTGGTCCACAGGAGGCACCAGGATGATCACAGGGATGGAACAGCTCTGCTGGGAGGAAAGGCTGGGAGAGTAGGGATTGTTCAGCCTGGACAAGAAAAGCTCTGGGGTGACCTCATTGTGGCTTTCCAGGACCAGAAGGAGCTGACAGGAAACATGGAGAGAGACTGTTTACGAGGGATGGAGGGACAGGACACAGGGAATGGCTTCCCACTGCCAGAGGGCAGGGCTGGATGGGATATTGGGAAGTTCCCTGGGAGGGTGGGGAGGCCCTGGCACAGGGTGCCCAGAGAAGCTGTGGCTGCCCCTGGATCCCTGGAAGGGTCCAAAGCCAGGCTGGACAGGGTCTTGTCCACCTGGAATAGTGGAAAGTGTCCCTGCCCATGGCAGGGGGTGGAACAAAGTAATCTTTAAGACCTCTTCCCACTAAAACCATTCCATGATTCTATGAAAATGAAATAATGTAGAAGAAGAAAACTGCCTGCAGAAACTCAGATCAGCTAGGGTATTGATGTGCTTTCCCCCACTTTGTCACAAGAAATCAGCAGCCCAAAGCAAGCCATGAACAATTCAGCAATTCAACATTTCACTAATGTTTGTCACCGGAGTAGAGAAGTTGTGCTTCAGTTCCAGGGATGGAAGAACTTTTGTCAGTTTGTTTGGTTGGTTTGTTGATGCTGTTTAATTTGAGTATTCAAGCAAGGCGTGTTTGGCTTTGTGAACAAATATTACTGCAGTGCATTCTGCATTCCATCAGATTCTGCAGTCCTCAGCCTCAAAGTGACATCCCCAAAGCTTTGTCATCAGCATCATCAAGATCTACCATCAGCTGGAAAAGAAATAGGGATTGATCATCATCCCTACCCAGAATGGTCTGAACCATCAAAATTCTCTGCTAGGGCAAGTTCTGTGCTAATTTCATCACCATTTCTCTCTGAATGAGCCCAGCTTGGTCAAACTGAGTTCATTCTGTTGTTCTTCCACTTGGTTTTCCTCATGCAAGGACTCTTCTCAGGGCTCTGTGGTGCACAAAGCAGGACTGTGCCAAAGGGCTAGAGGGGGCAGAGGAGCTGACCAATAATCATCAATCTTGTGACAAGTTTCTCAGGCATAACAGAAAATAACTGGCAGTAGCTGTGCTCTCTGATTTATTTTCTATGCTAATGAGATCAAAGTGCTGCTTCGTGCAGCCCTTGGAGCTGAATTAATGGGGAAAATCTTCATGGCTGTGATTGCGTGGGGCTGTGGCAATTAAAAACATATTGTTTAGCTGGTGGAAACTCACTAATTAAAAAAAGTAAGAGCAATGAGATGAGTAAAGCCCATTTTTTAAGGATTAATTCAGAAAAACAGGAAAATTTTTGATCTGTATTTGCAGTCACTCTGCAGTTTAGGTCACAAAGCTCCTAAGAAACCCAGCTTAGAATAATGACGATAACAGTAGTCAAATCAGTAATGTTGAAGGAACTCACAATGTATTTTTAAAAATAAAACCCTCAAAACCAAAACCAGAATTCTAAACCATCCAGAAAGCCTGAGGGTTAATGGGATTAGAGATGGGAGTAATGGGATTAGTGGCTCTGCCTAGGGAACAGTGTCACTGTCTATCAACAGAGGTTGTGAAACTGGGAATGGGACACGGTGTATTCCCAGGGACCAGTTCCAATTTCTGCTGGAATTGCAGTCACTGGGAATTCCCAAGCAGTGAGGGAGCCAAAATGAACCAGAGCTTTATAATCCTGATGTAAAGCATTGGGAAAAAACAGCTCTTTGTTGGACAGGTGGCTTTTGGGACGGATCTTAATGGTGAAATGAAGGGCACAACCTCAAAAGCCATATTGAAGTCCAGTTTAGTCAATAGTCTACTAATGGGTGTAAAAAACAATATCAAATCAAGAAAAGTTAAAGGACTTATCACTAAGTCTATAAAAAATTTGAAGATTTACAAAGAACAAGGAGTTGACCTCCACTTCTAAAAAAAAAGTATTCTTTATATATAAATATATAAATGCACATATACTTTATATATCTTTTCTGTAAGTTTCAGTCTCCAGCATTTTTTATTCCACCACTATAAAGATAATAAAAAAAATATTTTTTTATCCCACCACCATATTGTGGAGAAATACATTATTTTATTGCACCTTACTATAATAGATGAAGAAAACTGTGTTTCTACACCCCTACCCACTGCAGTAGGATTTTCAATCAGATTTTACTAATGTGATACTTCACAATAGGAAAACTGAAGCCCTTCAGACCATCCAGATCAGAGTTCTGGAAATGTATCATCTCCTGAAGCTGATTGAAAACATGGAAGCACTAGTAATGTCTTCATTACTAATGGGAATGTTCATAGTCATTAATTAATTTTATTATTAATTGTAAAGAATTATAAATACCCATTAATTTCTATGTTGCTTTGCTGTGCTTTTGGGTTTCCTCCTTCTTGTACTCACTTTTAGTACCAAAAGATGGTTGGTAAGAAGTTCAGAACTAATCTTGTGTGCAGAGGGGTTTTATTTGAGTCTGGGGACTGACAAGGTGGTTTATTTACGTGTTAAACTTGGGGACTGACTGATGAACAACTCCCAGGTTTGGCCTAGATAAGGAGGAAGAGACATTGTACAGAAATCACAGGGAAGTGCGGATGCATTTGATGTTTTACCAATGCAGAAAGGTGATTATTTGATGTTGCTGTTAATTTGGTTTGTTCATGGATTTGTTGTTCATTTATAACTCCAGCTGATGTGTGGGGTATGGCTGGTGCTACTTTTGAGTCTCACTAACCAACTGCAATTAAAAGCTTACCTGCTTTAACGCCTTCTTTCCCCGCTGGCATTCCCTGACCCCCCAGAGTGTATAAAAGCAGCTTTACAGTCCCTTGTTTGCTAAGTGACACTTGTGGTAACTCAGGCCTGCATTGGAACTCAGCTGCTTCTCTGTGTTCTTTTCCTCCTCCTTCTGTTTCTGGAAGGGCTATCAGAATTTTGGTGGCCCATGGTGCCAGCAGCAATGGATTGGCCAGGGTGCAAGCTGATCAGCTCCTCAGAAAAATTATTTTTAAAAA
Source organism: Nicator chloris (assembly GCA_013400495.1). Lineage (NCBI taxonomy): Eukaryota > Metazoa > Chordata > Aves > Passeriformes > Pycnonotidae > Nicator > Nicator chloris. The sequence goes on along the minus strand of WAAE01014693.1, from coordinate 22,882 downwards.
ATCATACTTGTCAGAGTGGCGAAAGGGAAGATTTTTTCCCAAGCTTTTTGACATCCTGGGTGTCCTCTTGGTTTCTAATCCTACTGAAACCAAGCAGAGTCTCACACTTAGGAAAGTTTTAAATCACAAGGGTGACTTTCACCCCCTGGATTTGTTAATAAACCAGCTGTGTTTCCTTTGAACAACTTGCTGACTTCCCTGGATTTCCTCCCTCATGCTTTCCGGGAGGAAGGAGAGGCAGCGTTTGGTGTGATCCTTTCCCTGCACTCCCTGTTCTTATTCCTCGCTGGAGTTTCTGCCAGCGCATCTCAAAGCCTTCATTCCTGCTTGGAACACGGAGCCCGCTGGACTCCTGACACGGCTCCATCACCTGGGCTGATTGAACAAGGATCATTATTACTCCGTGGACATGGATAATTGCAGCTCCATCCCAGGCACAAAGCCCTGGAGTTTGCAGCCCATCCAAGGAATGTGTCCTGCCCTCCTCGCCTGAACGATGCGAAGTGAGCAATTCCCTCCTTGCTGACTCCTGCAAGGAGTGAAACCAGGAAAACAATAATTAGCTGCATGAAATATGAAGTGTCTTCCCTTTTCTGAGCATTACAAGCATTTCTGAGTGTTACTCCTTTAGAAGATGCCTTTCCAAAAGCTTTTAATGAAGGCAGGATGAAAGCCAATGGAGTAGTAGCTGAATGCTGCTTTTTTTCTGGTTTAAAATAGACATTCATTTTCTTTTTACCTCTCGCTCATGTCCATACATCATTTTGCCTCGCTCCTACAAATGTGCAATGTTCCAAATCTGGAAAGTGTTCTCATTACTTTTACCTTCCTATCACACAATTCCAAGATCCATTGTATCAAAGATGCTACATAAAAAGGCAAATTAAAATTGAATTGCAGTAAAGCTCTTAAGAGAATTCGGTGCACTTCAAAGGGTTTACAGCTAAATGCACGATGTGGTGGGAATGGACAATTAAGTGCAGGGAATCAGTGTTAATGTGCTGGTTTGTGTTTGGTGGTGAATATGTGATTGTGTGTATTTCATTTGGGACCTTTAATTGCAAATAATAGTGCTGGGTCATGTATGTCCAAAAGTGTGGAAAATCTGCGTTCCTGCAAGGTGGAATGGAGGAATTGTTTCTTAGCATACACAGTAAGGGATTGTTTGGCAATAACTCCCCAAACAACCACTACTTTTATATATCTTTATGTTTTCAGATCTCATATGGAAGAATTTAATAATTGGAGATTGCAGGAAGTCAGGTGGGTGAGGTGGCACTGACGTGAGGGCTGGTCTCTTCTCTCAGGGAACAGGTGACAAGATGAAAGGAAATGGTCCCAAGCTGAGTTTGGGAAAATGTGTTCATGGAAAGGGTGGTCAGGCACTGGAACAGGCTATCCAGGGCAGTGCTGGAGTCACCATCCCTGGAAATGTTACAAAAGAGAAAGAATTTAGGCAAAAAGCTGCTTGGACATCTATCAGCATTAAATTTTATTATTATTACTCTTATTAATAAGAATAATGATGTTTTAAAAGAGGTGGATACTATCCTTTCAGTCATTCTTACAGTCTTTGTCTGAGTAGTGGCAATTAATACAGCTGGCCTTTGCCCAAAAATAATAATCTGACAATTCCTGGATTGAGTGATTCTTTTGGAACAAATGCTCATTTTTAAAGTCAGAATAGAAGGTGGTTTTGTGAGTTCGTCAGGCTATAATCTCTATCCCAGCGGGATCTGCAGTTCCGAACGGCCAGGTGGAGAACACTGCTGCCTTTCCAGAGGTTCCCACTGAGGATAACAGCAGTAATTATCCTCGGGATATCTGTGCCCATCTCAAGTGCACCAATTAGTGACACTTGAGCCCGAAAGGAGGTGAAATTCCTTTCGAGCAAATGGTCCTGTTGCCAGACAATAGCAAACTGGTTGTGTTTCCCGGCCAGTTACAGACTTCCTCGGTTAATTAAGATCCTTATCCATGTCTGAAGCCCTCCTCCGCAGCTCTTTTGGCGTGCTTGGGAAAAGGAAAATATAACTTGTAGCTTCTACATTTGTTCTTTGCCCTGAGATAAATGTCTCTGATACGAAATTGCGGGCACCGAGCACGCGTTTGGAGGCTGAACTCCGGAGGGAGTCAGGACAGTCCTTTGTGGAGGTTCCTCTGAAGGTGTCGCCACATTTTCCTAGCTGGGACTGGAAATCAGGTACAATGATGAGCTTTTTAGCAGGGTATTGGAATAAAACAGTGTCACGGAATGCTTTGGGTTGGAAGAGACCCTGAAGATCAATCCATCCCACCCCTGCCATGGGCAGGGACACCTTCCACTATCCCAGGTGGCTCCAAGCCCTGTCCAGCCTGGCCTTGGACACTGCCAGGGATCCAGGGGCAGCCACAGCTTCTCTGGGCACCCTGTGCCAGGGTCTCATCAACCACCCTCTGACACCGCATTCCAAACCATTCCACGATCCTGTGATTCTGGGGATCTGGGGATGGGGGGAAATTCAGAAAAAAAAAATTGAATATATATATATAGAAAGCATCAAAAATAACATCAGCCATCAAGTCAATGGGCTATTTAAATAAGCTAATTAATTTAATGATTTTGAAAATGCTGCAATGTGACACAGAGCCTTTGAAGAGGCGTGTCCTTCCTTTCCGAATATCAGCAAAAGATCATCTCACAGGAGAAAGGAAGGAGTTCCCCCAGCCCTAAGGAGCTGTGCTGTAATTTGTAAAAATAAATGTAAAAGACATTTCCTGATGAAAGGAAGGGAACGCAAAGCACTCCTAGTCCTGTCCAGCCTGACAAATCACAGCAGGGAAAGGGCAGGACAGGAACAAGGAATTTTTCACCTTCTCGGTTAAGAACCTTAAACACTTCTGTTGGCAGCCCTTATCTCCAAAACCCCACAACACCAGGCAGATTTAATGCAGTTTGGTTTTGTTTCTCTGACGGCGATGAAGGAAAATCTGCAGAACAGAACCAAAGAAATCCTCCCTGTCTTTACATGTGAGGGTTGTATTTCTTCCACATCAGCTGCACGGGCAGATGTGCAACAAATCCACGGAAAAAAATGAACACTGAGCTCTGGGAATTAAGTGCAGGAAAGCGGTAGGTGATGCACCAGTAACAGATTGTTAAAATTTAACACCACACATCAGCAATACACAAATTTCCAGGGAACAAATCCCGTCTCTGCAGGGGCACCTTTGAAGTCATTCGAATGAGTTAAATTCCGGCTCCTTGTGTGCTCCAGGTGGGAATCAGCTCCCATTAGCTCTCTTTGAGATGCAGATTTCCCTGCAGCTCCCTCTCGGTTCTCTCTCAGGTGCGGATTTGCTGCCCTGCCCTGTGCCCTCACTCCATCCACACCTTGCCCAGCAGAACAGGGGGCATTTCCTGTCCATCCAGGCTGGAATCCTGATTCAAGTGAATCAGAAAATTGCCTCAACAGGGCTCAACAACGAGATAATTTGCATTCTAGCCTATTATTAAGCCTTTGAAACAGTGCAAGATGGAGTTAAATTGGGATATATTCTGGGTTCTTTCTTATCCTTTATGTTTTCTCTTGACATCTACCTACTTAATTTTTCTTTCCTTAAAAAGTAGAAAAAAAAAAACAAACCCTGAATGTGCCACAGTTTCTCCTATATCTTTGTTATGCTTTGTATGGTGCCACAGTAGGAAGAAAGGTTCTTTCTTTCACATTAACAGCAGCTTCTCCCTGTTACAAGTGGAATTTAAAAGATTTATGTTCTTTTTCTGTATTATTTTCATGATGATGATGCTGAGAAGGCTGTTGGGTTGGTTTTTTTTTTTTAAATCTGCCTCACACTCCAAATATTCAATACATTCAGATTTTCATCCTAGGGTTTTATTTTGTATTTACTGCGAGGTACATGTCACTGTGGGAAAGAGAAATGTGAATTGTAAGGCTAAATTGTGAATTATAACTCATTATTATGGAAACAGGTGTCCTGCATTTCTAGGAAAATGGGGAAGGAGGCAGTAAAGAAAAGGGGAAAAATAAAATTAAGCATTTTGATTTTTCCACCATTTGTTTTGTTATTCCTATGTAAGCTGTCAGCATTTCTTGTGGGTTTAACATTTGTGCCTTGCCTCTGAGTGCCAAGGAAACTTTCTTTTGGCTTGCTTGCCCTCCTTAAACATTTCCAAATTGGGAAAAGTTGCCTTTATGACAATACTTTGCTTTATGGTGAAAAGATCATTACACTTTGATGTTGCTGCAGTAAAATTAGGGGATGTGATGAAGTTAAGTGCAGAAAATGTTACCAAAGCTGCATAAAAAGGTCATAAAAAACTGTCTTAACTGACACTTTTCTGGAAATTTGAGGAGTGGGAGAAACAATGGAAAATATGTTTTCCTTTTGGCTTATACGATCTAATTTCTCCAAAACTGGATCATATTTCTAACAGCACAACCCCTGTGCTTTTTACAGCATTGCTGTTCCTGAGTCTCCCTCTGAACAAGTTAAAATCTTGGTTTCACTCCAGTCCAGATGATAAACAATCAGCTGGAATGTTTCCTGTGAAGTTTTGAGTGTTCAGATCCTGCCATTTGAGTGACAAACGGATTAATTTCATCCATCCTTCCTAAACTGCACTTGCCGTATTTGCGATTAAAAATAAAGAGGGGAACTAATTAAAAACTCCCTTTGTAAGTGGCACCTGGAAATCAGATCCCCAATTTAAAGAACCACACTAATTTCAAAATAAACTCCATTTTAGCAAACTAAGTTTATCATTGATATTTGTCATACTCCTCTGAAAAGCAGATCCATTCAAGTAGCTCTAATTCCACTTCTAAATCTTCTGGTGATGGATCTGGTGTATCTTTGGAATTCTGTTGCTTGAGCTGTCACATTTTGAGGAAAGACTCTTGCATAGCTGCCTGTTTTTACACCTGGCACAGTCAGAGAAGAAGAAATACAACAAAAACAAGAGGAAAAGATGAAAATGGAACTCCCTGCTTGATCAACTCCCTGCTTGGTTTGGTCTGGAAAGCTCAGATTCATAAGACAAGAAATAGTTATCATGTCCCTCAGACAGGGATACTTGGATTTATTCCTCATTTAGTTTGGGGTTTGGGGTCAATGTCATTATGGGTCCTTGAAGATTTAATTTATTTGTTCCACAGGAAATTTTTTAGTAAATAATATGAATAGAAGGAGGAGGGGAATGATGCTAACACTGAGCACTGGAGCCTGCTTCAGTGTATCCCTTTCATCTGATATTTAGGGAGTATTCCCATGGAGGAGGGTTTTAACCAGATTTGATAAAAAAGGAGTTTGCATCCTCAGTGTCATTCAAGAGAATATGAAGAAAAATGCAGTGAATTTAGAGTTGAAATTCTGGTTTCTGTCTCCACATTTATTGATCTACGTTTCTCCCTTATGTGTCTCATATAATTCCATAAGATCATTCTGGGAACATTTATGTTTAACTTCCAGCTGGGAGCAGGCACCATGGGGCTGCTGAGCTGACACTCCCAGCTCAGTAATTAAAGTGATGCCCATTACAGATCTGCAGGCTGGGGACACCTTTCCCAGTCATGACAGTCAATCATTCCCGAGGGCAGCTCAACCTTTCCTGCATTTACTTTTCTGTGGATTAACGTCTGCCCATAAAAAAGACATTGCTGTCAGAACTCAGCTGAGATGCTTTCATATGGAGCTGGAGATGATTGAGAGCTCTGCACAGCAATGTAAAACAAAGTTGCCAGGAAAAAAGGTTTTCCCATTTCTTTAGCCCAAATCGGAATATTTTAAAATCCACAAATGCTGATTTAACAGTGATGCAAAGATGGGGCTGTGGCACCAGATTTCTGGAAGTGCTCACAAATCTCCTTCCAATTGCATCCAATCAAACACTTTGAGACTTGGGAAATTAAATACTGTTTTAGTATTGCAAAAATGAGATTTAGTTTGAGAAAGTTCCTACAGCATTTTATGTGAAGTTGCTTTGGGGAAAAAAACTGGTTCTGACAAGTTTTTTTATTTTATTTTGTCATTCTCTGACTTTTTTTTGGTGAAAAATGGGAATTAGAAACACTCCCTCTCCCAGAGAAGAGAAAGTAGAGAAAAAATTTGGGTAATTTATGCAATGGGGTCCTGAACTTTTAAAAACTTTTCACACTCGTACTTGTCATGCTTTCATTTAATATTAAATCTGGCTTTTGCTCACACCCTTGCCAATGGTTCTTTAAGCGATCTGAAACCCTCATTTGTAACAGTGCTGCATGGCATCAACTTGCAGCCCCCAAATCTTTAAAATTCTTGCTAAAGATCTCTTGTTGAAATACTTTCAGCCTCATCTGTTAATAAGGGAGCTGTCTGTGTTTGTGGTGGGAGCAATTCCTGCCCAGTATCCCATCTAACCCTGCCCGCTGGCAGCAGGAAGCAATTCCCCCTTTGACAAATCCTGTCACTCCTCATAATCTCTGTCCATGTTGCCTGCAGCTCCTTCAGGCCCTGGAAGGTCACACTGAGGTCACCCTGGAACTTCTCCTCTCCAGGCTGAACAATCCCAGCTCTCCCAGCCTTTCTTCCCAGCAGAGCTGCTCCATCCCTCTGCTCATCCTGGTGCCTCCTCTGGACTCTCCAACAAGTATTTGTGATAACTGAACTGTTTTGGAGAACCCCACAATCAATACTTTAATTAGACCACATTAGTTCCATTATCTGGCTGTTTCTGGTGGTGTCTTGGATGTGCCACAGGGAAATGAAGTGAGAAAAAGAAAAAAACTCAAATATATAAATGTGCATGGACAACACTATGGTCAGGACAGGACTAGGTGAGCAGGCTGGAGAGAAGAACCACGGCTTAATTTGAAATGCATTTTCTCCTAGACTGGATGATAATGAATCTTGTATGAATATTGCTGTTAAATAATCTGCCTTTTGCTATTTCTCCATTGATAAAACAGAGATAATGATCATTATGCTTTATAAAGTCTCCTGCAATCTACTACTGTTATATAAATAAACATATCTGTATGGAGATATGCACATCTTTAATGATTGTAAATGAGCACGGCAGTAGATTGACATTTTATGCATAATATGTTTTCAATTTACTTCCTTAAATGACTTAACTATGATGATGATCTGATGTGAAAGAGTCTAATGAACTGAGGAGGGCCAGCGTGACACCAAACCTATCAAAAATAATTACCAAACCCTTCTCTATGTGATAAGTAACTCCAGAATAATGTGACATTTCAGGAACACTGCCATCCCAGTTCAGGAATTTCCACTCCACAAATGTATTTCAAATTGCACAACGTCCACACTGAATTTTTCAATTTCTTCCCTGATAAAATGAATCCTCACACCTTTATTTCACAGATCTACCTCTGTACCTTGAATTGCTAGTTGCAATCCAGGGCATTAATTCAAAAGAAGATGTAAAATAAGCTTTTCTGTTGTTTTTCTTCTCAGCATGCTTTTAAAAAGCTGCCTTGAATCAGGGCACGGAGTGTTCTTATTTCTTCCCCTGAAAAACCCATTCCAGCAGGTGCAAACTGCACTGCTTTATTCAGGTGTTGCTCCCATCCCTTTGAACAGAAGTCAGAACTTTCCCTGTGTGCAGGACACTGGAGGCTCCCATATGTTCTGTGTCACTGCAAACCTCTGATAAGGCAGTTTCTACTTTATTCTGATATCACTGGCTGGTATTTCAAATGCAACCAAGCTGTAAATCTTGACATTATAAATAACAGCTGTAGCACATGAATTCTGTACTGATTTCCCAGTCTAGGGAAAAGATCCAACCTTCCCAACCTCCTGTTTGCTTCATCTGCAGCTTTGATCCCCACTAGACTCTTTTCTCAGAATGCTGGATACACTTTGGATAACATGGTGATGACTTCTTACTACTGTTTATTTGCCTTTGAGGCTACCTAAAGAGTTGTATTTAAATTTAATCTAAAATTTGCCAATTTGGCTCACCACCCAACATTCCTCTGACATTTTGGTGTGCTCTTTGCTGCTGAACTGTGACAGTGGCAGTTCTGCTGCCCTGTCACCAGTTTTGTATGTTCTGTTCTGGAAAAAAACACTCCTTAAACAATTGAATATTCCCTTGCCTAAGTTTTAGGTGTTTTACCAAACATTTTTCCTGTCCTGTATCCCGTTGAGGTCATGAATTCCACTGGAGCCCAAGTCACTACCAGTCTTCATCTGTCCAATATTAGTGAGCAATGGGTGTCTCTCCCCTGGATAAGGATCTTATCTCAATGCTCTCCAAGGATGTCCAACACTGACTGCAGCCTGCTGTGCCCCCTTCTCAGGATCCAGTGTTATCGAGTCCTCCAGCAGGATCAAGGCTCTCTAGAAATTTCCTCTAGGTGTAGGAAAATTTTCCAGGCTGCATCAGAGTAGTCATGGAAACAAATTCCTCATCCTCAAGAATTATATGGGATCCCCTGCACTGTTAATATGTTTTTCAGGCTGGTGCTGTGAGGAATTTCAAACCAGGGGTGTTTGATATTTTAGAAGCAGCCTCGGGTTGAAAGAGTTTTCACTTCACAGGGAATTTGAGAATAGAAACAATAAGGCAAATAGATTACAGCATTATTGTTGTTGTTGTTGTTGTTTATTCAGCTCCTTTCTAGGAACTGTCCATTGAAGATCCTCAGCTGTCAGATAACACTGGAGACATAAAATGGACATGGGCAGCTAATTAACATGAGGGAATAAACAAATAATCCAATAATAATTATGTGAGCAACTTCTTGCAGAAAGCTTCCTTCTGCAGACATTTCTGCTGCTTTAATTTCTTTGATTATTATAAGGCTACATATGGTGAGTGGCTCCAGGCCATGCTCCTCATCCCCACAGCTGCTGGTATAAGAACTCAGAATGAATTATTCCATTTGGAAAATGGGATGAAAATATGGAGAGCAGTGCTCCAGGGGCCCTGGCCATGGTGGTGTGTGAGGAGAGGAGGCTGTTCCTGTGGTTGTGTGTAATTTCCTTGGCTCTCACTTGTGTACATTTTCCATTGATCTTTAGAAATCCTCATGCACTCCCTTTTAGATTTGGGTTTAGCCTGCTTGCTTTTGTAGATCTCTCATTCCTGCTATGACCTCTGGCTGAAGGTTTCATGGACATCTGCTAAATGAGATTTTTGCAATTGTCTCTCTTGTGCCTATTCTTTTTCCTTCAAAGTTATTTTTTCCATTTGCTCTCAAACCTCAGCCATAGTTCTTCAGCTATTTATTAATGTGTGTACTCAGGTTCAAGTTTACTTTTTGCTTTGCAGAACTCTGTTTCTTTACAATAAATTTCCTTAGCCAGCCATTCCCTCACATTTTGGATTTTTGTTGTATCCACCAAGTTTTGCCAGGGCATAGAGATATCTCCCCCACCCCTCTGTATCTCAATTAATTGCTGCACTTATTACAGATTTTTATGTATTTAATATTTGCCTCTCTGAATATTTTTCGAGAGAAGGGAACTTTATTTTGTATGGGACTTTTTTTTTCCTTGGACTGGGCTGAAATTTAAGCAGTTCTTTCCTTAGGTGCACTTGAAATGGGAGCATTTTAGAGCATCTTTAGTTCTCCTTGAAAGCAGGGGAGCATCCCAGTGATTACACCACCTTCCCTGGCATAGGGAGCCTTATGGCAGCTTTGTTAATTAATCTCTGCGTTATTTCTGGCTCCTTTCTTAAGGGTCTGATAAATATGTGCGAAAGGCTCATCATCACTACACCCCAGCATTTCCAGCAGCACTTTTCCTCAGAGACTGCCTTCCACAAGTATTTTAAGCCTCTTCCTCGACTTTGCCCTCAACGTGTGAGGATTCTGCATGGAATTGTGGTGATGCCTAAAGTTTTCATTTTCATGTTTTTCAGATTCTGTGCTGCCTAGGGGTGCAGTTCTGAGCCTCACATTAAGTGCTAGTGAGCTCTCTTCACAGAGCAGGGAGACAAAACAAATCCTTTTCCTTCTGGAGGNTTGTGTCCATTTTGTGACTATTTTAAGTCCATCCTGAGTGTAGCCCTGGCCAGGCTCTTGTCCTGCCCAAGGTGTACCCTTAAAGGCCTTTCAATAAATATCTACTTTATTCCCTAGCTCTGTCTAATCTCTGCTCCAGGTCAGCCTTCCCAAGGCATCAGTTTTTGGTGACCTAGATGGGTTGCCTTATCCATTAGGCATCAGTAGTGGCTGAATTTCTTCCTCTCTCAGGAGTTGTACGCCCTGATGAGAGACTCAGGATTTAATTCTTCCCAGTTTTTGCTCATTCCTTTGCCGAAGATCCATTTTTGACCTGTCTTACATCGAAACCATTTTGGCTGGAGGTTACCTGGGGGCTCTGCTTCCATTCTTGTGTCAAAGGTGTTTTGTAAAAATACTCTCTGATCTTGTTTCCAGGCTTTTGATGTTTTCACAGCTAAAACTGCCTGGGAATCATATATAATTTCCCATATTACATTGCTGCATCATTTAAGGATTGGCTTTCAGCAGTTTGGAATGTTTTTTCCCAATAATGGTACATGATTCTATATATACTGACTCAAGAATAGAAGCAGCAACCAAGAAACATGAAAGTAAGTTGTTGTCAGGCTGCGAGAGGAAATAAAAATGAGATTTACTTGCCTTGGAAACAGTTTTCTAAAAAAACCCCAAAATAATTCTGTGGATTCAGACATTAAGTGAAGCCTACAGAGGTCAACATCTGTTTTAATATTAAATTACTGTTTTAAGGATGCCCACTCTGGCCCATCGTTGGGGCATATCCCTCCCTTTAGGGCTCAGCTATTTAGATGAGGTGCCACACAGAAGTCCAAAGGATCATTAGGAATACACTCATCTCAGGAAATTACATCCACCAATTATTTATAAAAAAGATAAAATTCAGCTGGTGCTCCTGAGAGGTCAATGTGGAGAGTGAAGAAGCTCTGCAAGTGACATATTTCCAAAAACAAAAGTGTTAAATATGATTGTGTTTCTTTAGAGATGTTTTTTGACACAAATGTCTGGTGCTGTCCCTGTTTCAGAAGGATGAAAATGGAAGACTTGAGGCAGTGATTGCATGGTTGAAGGTTTCTCATCGCGTTCAGGCAGACAGTGGACAGAACTGATCAAACCCAGCTCTAACCTTCCTGCAACAGAAACATTTCCTTTCTTCTCCCACAGTTCCCACATACGAAAATCCACTCATCTACTGAAAGATTAGAGCTTCAAAAATCCTTTTCTTTAACCCACAGTGGCACTCAGACTTTTGTTAGGTGGTACCAGACACATTCTATGTCAGTTTTGGAGCGTTTTTGAAAAATACAGTCTGTTCAGCTAATTATTAATTATTAATAATTATCAGAAGGTTTAATGCCCCCTTGAATTAATCAATATTCACCTTGAGCATCAGCATTCTTTTGTTTTTTCCTCTTGTTTTCATGAGTGTTGTCCAGTACGATTTATTAGGGGAACACATGCAAAGATATGTGCAAATTTTGGGGAAGTGCAGCTCTCAGAGGCCAAATAATGCTATTTGGGACTCCAAGGCTGCAAGGGGAGAAAGTGTGATGGGGAAAGAACTTGTCACACGTTCCTGACCGGGTGTGAGAGAAAGGGACAGACAGAACAATAACTGCTGGATTTGCTGGAGGAAGCATCAGTGATGAAAAGCTTTGGAGAGGACAAAAGCAAGGCATGATAAGCCCAGGTGAGGTAAGTAGGACAGAGGCAAAGAGCAGAGACAGACATGCCTGCTGGTTGGCTTCTTTTCTTTATTTAGAACTCTGGTCCATGCCAAAGCCTGCAAAAAATACCATCTAAGAGTGGAGATGAGCAAAAGGAGGGCAGATGCCAGGCACAATCAGAGCACAAAGCCACCATAATCATGCAGGATTTAGGAGGCCTGAAGTCAGAGCCTGCAACAAATCTTGGCCTTTGTTTAAATATTGAATCATTCCCCAATATTTCGCACCCTATTTTACAGATTTGTGTTTGTTTCAGATGGAAAATATTTCTTTTCTTCTAGAGTGCAAAGATGCAGCTAGATATCATGCATGTGAACTTGGGAATGTGTGTTTTAATTAATTTCATTTCATTTTTAAAGACCATCCTTGCCTGAAAAAAGTTAACTGACCCAGTGGAAGCTACAGGACCAGATCCATGAATATAGTCATCCCATGGATGTGAAAGGAGCTCCTGTACTATGGAATTAAGTTATGATAAACATGGGGTTTTTTGCCTACATCTGTACATACATTTGAGCATATTTTTATTGATAGCCATATTTCTAATTATAGATATATATACATGCATGTATCTTTGCATTACTTAAAATTTTTCCTGCAGTGTTACATATCATTTATTTCCAAACTGTGTGGCTGCAAGTAATAAAAAAAGAGATTCTGAAGCAATTTATCAGCCTTACTTCTGTAGGAACTGAGTTTCTTGAGCCCAGATAATGACTTTTGTTTTTCTAAAATTAGAAGCTCATTCTGCCATCCGAGGATTTCAACAACTACTTCTGTCTGGGGTGGATTTAAATGTATTCACTGAATGATCTTCTGTGCATGGAATAACATGGTAAATTTTAGCCTTTTTTTTTTTCCTTAAAAAACATCTATTTCTAATTCAGAAGAAGGCTGTGGTGAAACAACACAGGAGCAGTGAGGGTGATAAGACATCTCGTTGTGGGCAGTGTGACAACCCAGCTGGATCAGCACAGTGTCACATTCTCAGGCCTGATATCAGGGACCAGGAAAACGGTAGACACTCTAATTGTGAAGTCTACTATAAAGGGTAGGTTAGTACAGGTCTTTTGCCCTCAGTGAAATATGAACTTTCAAATACTCCACATAGAGCTGTTTTAGGGCCATCCAGCAGGATGTGACCAGAATTACCTGGGCAATGGATAAAGCTGTGTGCACAGGTGGCTTCTGCATTATTTTCATTGTAGAATGTGCCTTTATGTCACATTTCCAGCTTTTCTGACTTGCCATGAGCAGCTGGTAGCATGCAAAGGGTGATGTGTTTGGATGCATCCACTAATCCTCTCTGGGAGACAGAGGTACCACCTCACAGCTTGGCAATGCTCCTGAAGCTGCAGTGAAATATAAAAGCTCTGATTTATCCTTTATCAGCACTTTAATCAGTGATCTCAGGGAAGATTTCATCACTGAGACAGTGGTAAAGCACTGGAAGGGGCTGCCTGGGGCAGCGGTGGAGTCACCACCCCTGTAAGGGTTCAAGGAATGAGTGCATGTGGCACTTTGAGATACAGTTCAGGTTTGGTTGAAGGTTGGACTGGGTGACCCCAGATGTCTTTTCCAACATTAATGATCCTGTGATTTTATTACTAATTTTTCAGTTGGTGTTGGGTGTGAACTGAGTCATTCCCTAGAATGGAAGAAGCAGCATCTTCTCTGTCTCCCACAATGTCAACAGGCAAGGGAGGCAATGTCACTGTGATGATAACATCAGAAATACCAAATTTGGGTCTGGATTCTACAAAACAGGAGCTAATGGACAAATAATGAGGAGCAGGATGTTTATTTGGGTGGCAGATTAGGTGGAGAAATGCAGTGCTCAAGGCTGAAGGAGAACCAGCCTGGGTTGAGAGGGGCTGGGAACCAGCATCATTTGTGTCTGTCAGGGTAGGGGAGGAGGAACTCCAGGACAGGAAGGAGGGATTTCAACCCCCAAGCCCACTGGCCTTGGCATCTTCCTTTCTATAAGCAGCAATTCATCAAAGAGAGGTTGCTGAATATAATTTAAAAAATGACTCTGTTGTTAATGTGAGACTGAGATGGATCTGCTGAAGATTTTGCTTCTCAAATATGTTGGCAATCAATAAGAAAACAGGAATTCATGCAGTCAATGAGGCAAAATGAGACAAAGTATATGGCAATAACTGAATGAAGGACTGGCTGAGCAGAGGGAGAGGAGGGAGACAGATACAGTGTCAAATGAAGATGGTCAGTGCTGTTTGCTGGTTCTCGGGAGCAGCAGTTGAAGGAATACATAACAGGACTCTCAATAAAAACCTCTGTGTCACATACTACAAGCTGCTGGCAACCTGAAAGACAAATTCATGAAGATACAGCTGGAAGACAAATGGATGATGGCGCTGCAGAGTCTTGTTGGGGCACTTAATACATCTACCAAACACAGCAGTGCCACAGCAACAGCCACTGGCCACATAAACAGCTCAGCACAAAAAGGGATTTTTTAAAAAATAATTTCTACCTACAGTGCATCATCACAACAGGCTTGTAAGAAAAGATCAGTCAGATAAAATATTGGTGGAGGTGTTCATAAAGTCTAATTTTAGTCCTGCAACATCAGGTGTCCCCTTGTGTTCAAGGCAGGAGCTGATGCCTTCTGGGAGATATTCCCNGGGCTCTGACAGGATACAGTGAGTGAGCCCTGTCATCCATCCAGAGGACAGGCTGGACATTCCACACTCTTCAGGTGTAAGTGAAGGATGAACCAGGACAGGACTCTGGCTTTGCCCTCCAGGCACAAGAGATGAGCATGGGATGGAAGGAAGGTGCATCACTTCAGCATCCCAATTCTCAAGTGTGGGCACACCAGCTTTCTGGGAGGAAAACACAGAATCTCAGAATAGTTTGGGGTGGAAGAGACCTTGAAGATCACCTAATTACAGCCTTCCACTAGCCCAGGTTGCTCTAAGCCCCATCCAGCCTGGCCTTGGACACTTCCAGGGATCCAGGGGCAGCCACAGCTTCTCTGGCCACCCTGTGCCAGGGCTTCCCCACCCTAATAGGACGCAATTCCTTCCCAATATCCCATCTAACCCCGCCCTCTGGTAATGGAAATCCATTCCCCCTTGTCCTGTCCCTCCACTCCTTGTACATAGTCTTTCTCCATGGTATGATCCTGTAGAGAACTGGAAAGTGAGAAAAGACTCAGCCACTGCTTTTCTCCACTTCTGAGGCAGCACTGCTGCTAATTAACAGCTGCAGTTAATTTGGGCTTATAGAAACATGGAAGGAGACCTTCGTGAATCTGATGGGGAGAGGTCTCCAACTGAGAAATGGTGACTTGGGAACAGCTTTCCCTCTTCAGCTGAAGAACAGACTTGAACTATCTATGGAACAAAATGAGAATGGCCTGAAGAGACATGTCAGGATGTTTCATTGACCTCACTCATTTACAGTGGCCTTCAGGGAGAGCTGAAGAAATGTGGCACCGTTAGTGACACCAGGGTGACACCGCAAACACACATAAAAAAGTATGTGTCAAGGAAAATGTTGTCATTGTGGCAGTTTTTTTGCTTTAGAGAGATGATTTTTCAAAAAAAAAGAAAAAAAGGATTAAAATAGCAGGTTCTGGGTGAGACATGGTCTCTATCTAATAGAATCAAGCAAGGATAAGGAATCCATGGATCCAGAATGCTTTGAACTCCCCAGGCGAGTACCCCAGGTGAGTACCACAGTTAATCCTTCCAGCCAAGCTTCACACAGTCACTTTTTCCCTGGACATAAAAGCCAAGATTTTGGCTATTCTGACTCACTTTGAGGATGATTCAGGGTCACCCCTGTGCAAAGGCAGGTGAACATATCTGGCTTTTTTGATTGATGAAGATAGGTGGTAGAGGTCTTAGAGCTCTGTACAAAGTGACCCAAAGGGGAATGACAGCGACACTCTTCTGCATTTTCCCAGCAGGCAGAGCCCTGGCTTTGAAATGCCCAGGCATTGCTGGACTCACCTGAGAAATTACAGATGTGTGGGTTAGAATGAGTTAGAATTTGTATGTGTGAGCATGCACATCCAGCTAAACCTAACCCCTCACTGGGAGAGCTGTTTGATTCATACCCACTCATCCCTTCCAAGGCATCTGCGACTTCCAGGACTCAAAGCTGTGCTCGCATCATGCCTTGAGGAAGTGCAGAGCTGATGGGCTGAGGTTAGGGACACATTCCCCAAAGCCACAGCAGGTAAAAGCACCAGGAGCAGGATGGGCTGCAGGTGCAGAACCCACCCCTGCCTCTCAGCAGGCTTTCAGATAAGGAAGTGCCTTGGGAACAGTGAGCTGTCAGGGAGGCACCGTGGTCCAGCAATAATTACGGAACTTTGTCCCCAGAGACAGCAGAGAGATGTGACAAGTAATCCTGTCCTTGGCAGGTACACAAGCTGTGCTCTCTAATCCCCTGCCCCAGCCTCTCCATGAGGGAGAGCCTCTCCATAAGCCTCCCCTCACCTCCCTCTCCATTAATTGCATGGATGACAGCCTGTGGTTGCCTCCACTTGGCATCGCTCTCTTTACATTCAATTAAAGTAGAATAAAAGGTGCAGATGTGGAAACAGCCACCGATAAGACAGAGGCTCTGCTCTGCCCTGTGACTCCTTTTTGGGAACTTTCAGATCAGCTTGCAAGCGAACACATTTACAAAAGATCATTATCTTCACTTGTGTTTCTCCCAGTCACACCTCTATGAAATTCAAGTCAGAATTTCTGTGCTCAATTTGTGGTTTAGGGGAAATATATTCTGTGCCTGAGTATACTCTTCTTTACTTTTGTACTTCTAGAAGGCATGTTAATATAAATGCAATAAATTATGCAGTCTCTGGGAGTTTGGGCTGAATAATGAATTCAGGATTTTCGAATAACAGCAGTATGAGGAATATCTCATCAAATGGTCATTTTAAACCCCCCTTAAGCATGGCAGTGCTATGACCCATTTAGTAATGGGGGAATAAAAGTTATTTAATCCTAATCACTTCATTGTGGCTCCAGTACCTTAGAAGCCTATTTATTACAGAGGTCATCTTTTAAGCAATATTGAAAAAAAAATAGTAAAAAGATTCAGAGCACTACCTCACCCCCCCAAATAAACTGCTGTATCCTGGGAACAGCTGACATCAGCTGTCTTCACAACCCTGTAAATGCAGGCAGGACTAACCAGCAGCAAGAAAACTCCAAATTAAAATTTTAGGCAGGTGCTTTTTTTTTTTTTTTCCTAAGATGACATAGATCAGCCCCAGGTAGATCTAGAGCATGGTTCTATGACTTCTCACCAAATTAACTATTTTTTGACATCTAAATTCTGGCTGTGGCCTGAGGAAGGGCTGTAACAGTTTATTGCACAGACTCAGCCAAACTGCTTCCTCTTTGTTGGAACCCTGGAGGCTGAAAATTTCAGGTTTTCTGAGCTGAGGGTGCTGACCCTCAAGCAAGCACAACATTTGACTTGAGGCCTTAGAAAAGGCTCCTGAGATTGAGTGATAGCACAGAGGTTGCGGGTGTGTAGTTTGAATAGTGTTGTGTGATCTCACAGGGTGAAAAATTCAGATTTAAGATTTTAGTATACAGTAATATATGAGAGTCAAGATGGAGACTTTTAGGCGTGGGTCAGTTGTCTTTTTGCACCTTCTTCTTCCTTCTTCTGAGATTTGGGTAGTTTTCTGTGATTGGATAGAAAAGGTCCACAGTGTGGACCAAGACTGATGGGTCGTTGGGTTAAAAATATAAATAATAGAGGTGTCATCTCGTTATTGGATAAGTAGCGCTTAAAAGACCTTGGTAAGGGTTAGAGAGTAGACTTTTTTTTAGCTTGCTAGTTAGAGCTCATGCCTTGTGAGTCTGGAAATAGATAAGAAACAATAAACAACCAATTAAGAACTCAAAGACTACATTTCTCGTGTGTTATTCATCCTGACCAGAACTCCCACATCTCTTCACCTTTTTCCCTAAACCTAAGCCCTGCCATAACCCAAGATTAAATGTGATTTTAGGGACTCACATTTCCCACTGACACCATAACTTCCCTGCTGGGGACCAAATGGCTTTTTTGCTTCCTTCAGCTCCAGGAACACATCATTATAATTTTACCTCCTGAACTCTGAACTTTGCTTTCCTCCCAGTCTGACTTGGAGCATCAGGATCTTTCTGTCCAGGCAGCTCTTTGTGCTTGTCCAACACCAGCTGTCTTCCAAGTCTTTTGACATGGAGCATTCAGGTCCTTTGTGAAGCTGCTGCTTTTTTATCCCGAGCAACATGTACACCCTTAAATCCAAACAGCTGCCTTGGGAGCCAGCTCCTGCTCTTCCATCAGCTGTTCTGTCTCAGGTCCAGGTAACACTGAATCCCTTCCTCAGCCCTCAAACTATCAACACACCAGAAGAAAACCAGCACTTGAACCTTGAGTTTTCTTGACCTTCACTGAAATCTTAGCACTGAGGACTTAGAACTGAATGTGCCCAAGAAAAAAACACTCTTCACATATAGCAACCCCTAAAGTACACAACAGGAGATTCTCCTCTTAAATCTTAATTTTTCTAGTGCTGATCTAAATCTGAGCCTGCATCTCAACCCGTAAAATTACTGATTTTAAAGTTCTCCCAGCTAAAAGAAAAGACTTAAAATAGGTTAATATTTGAATTCACTCCCAAAGTGCTTTTCCACGGCTTTCTGTTGTGTACTGAGTGAGCAGGGTAGAGCAGATGTGTTTTAGCTTTGATAGCTGCAATCAGCTCTCATCTGGAAAGGTAGATTTTGTAATAACCTGATTAGGTAGAAGCATCACTGGCTGTATTTGCTGGTATAATTCTCTTTCTCTCTCTCTACTTTGTTTTTTCTTTTTTGGCAAGTTTCAGTTTTCGCTTGAGAACACCATAAATTTCAGATAAACACAGTGCAAAGCATTTATGACTTGCCATAAACAACACTTAAGGATGTTAGAGCCATATTCTGTTTCCTGTTCGGAATCTGTTTTGTCTCTGGTGCCACAACAATCTGTCTCACTCCTGTGCACAGCAGCACTAATTGCCCTTAATTGAGAAGAGTGGAAGCTAAGACGCTCCAGTGGGTTTCTGCTGGATTTGGATGATGAGGAAATCCAGCCACTGGAATTAGACCTGTCTATTGCTGCTTGGACAGTCACAAACCCTGCAGCATGAGAGACCCCCTCCCTTTATAGGCTGTATTTCGAACCTCACATAATTGTCGACAGTTATCTAAAGGTTTTAATATTCCCTTCCATCTTCCTGACTGCTGAAATGCAATCTCAGTGAATATAATGAGGAGGAAGCAAATTGGTTTCGTTATATGGAACTAGTTTTCCTCCACGTTTCTGCTCACCGTTAAGAAATAGAGGGATAATAAAAATATTTCTGCCAAGGCAAGTTGATCTGAGCAGAGTTTTACACTCTCCATATTTCCCAGGTGGGCATATAAAGGAAGGAAAAGATGGAGTCATAGATCCAATGGTTTCCACTAACACACATTAAAGCCTGATACAAACACAAGCAATTTTAGCCAAGGATGATTTGTGTGGATACACTCAGGTTATGGTGGTTCTCAGGAGGAATTTCCTCCTGGAAAGGGTGGTCAGGCATGGGAAGGTGCTGCCCTTTGAGGTGGTGAAGTCCCCATCCCTGGAGGCATCCAAGCAAGGACTGGACGTGGCACTCAGTGACAAGGTGGGAATTCTGATCCTGGACATCCTTCCAACCTTAATGGTTCTGGGATTCTTCAGTGGGGGCAAACTCCAGTTGTCTTCAGTGGCCCTTGAAAAATAAGTTTCAATACCAGGACCATTTCTGTTTCATAACAGATTCATCATTTCCCCATTCCTCTTCTATGTGTTGGCTACCCAATGTGCACGTTACTCATGGTAATTTGCCAGAGAAATTTTATTTTTTATAGCTGAGTCCACCACAGGAGCATTAGCAGCTCTGAAACACTCGGATATTGCCAATCAGATATTGCTATACTTGTTTTCAATTTTGCATCCTGCTCAGCACTGTGATGATTAGGACAAAAATTCTGCAGTGTGCCCCTCTCAGCACCTTGATAATGACAGGGTGGGAATGTTCTCAGCAGCATCTGAGTGTGTGACATGCAATGTCTGCTGGAGATGTTATCTTTGATGCCTCAGGAAGCATCAAAAAGCCAAAATATGGTAAAATATGTGTTTCAAGCAAATATAAAAATATACCAACGTAATATAATATATAAGAAAAACCAGAAATGAAAGCCAACAGTAATCCAGAATTACCCAACTTTTCCTAGGCAACTCCTCCAATGAGAGACTGTTTGCTGGTGCCTGCTACAAGCAGTAATTGGAGAAGTTTCCCAGCTCCAAAGAGGATTCATAAATTAATTCTCAGAACAGAAGGTTATCATCTCATCAGAGGGATGAGCATTTGGACTGGCCTCAGTTACTGTATCAATTCCTCTGGCATTAAATAACCTTTCTCTCTTTCCCTGACAGACATTAATGGCCTTTCAGGCAGTGGCTTGGAGTTTTCCCTGCCATTTTCTCTCTGAGAAAACTCTTATATTGTTCCCAGTTGTTACAACTCGGTTGAAATCCTGCTCCAGATAGGGTAAAGACAGATAAATCATCGAGTCAGAGCCCACTAGAGACTCAGGGGGTAGAAAACCAGAGCTAAAAGTACAGGGCTTTGCTTAATTGCTCGTTTGTATTCCACCCCAGCGAGGGAGGGGAAATTTGCTGTGGAAGGGTTCCTATAGTCTGTGTGAGGAAAAAAACCCCACAGACTGGGGAGAAAAGTCTTTGGGAATTTGGAAAGGGCAAACAATTAATTTATCTCCTAGGTACGGCTCTGGGTGCAATCTGAAATCAAACCACTGAGCCCTTCTGGCAGATGGAAATGGCATGTAATAAGCAGGATATAGCAGTAAGGATGGAGTGAATAGGTTGCATTAAAAAATAATCCAAAGAACCACTCCTAAAACATCATACAGACATATGTAATATTTCCTAGGGGATGCCCATAGAGTATGGAAACATGAACTGAAAATTCTTTCATTCCTGAATCTACATTGCAACGTGCCACATCCTTTATTTAATGATACAGGGCCAAAGTTATCAATATACTGGAGCAGTAAAATAGAAAACAAAGCATTTCTCCAAAAAAATGCAAAGGTGAAAAGCAAAGACCAAAAAAAAGGTGGAAAAAAAGCTTGCACAGCTTAAAATTCACCTCTGTTCTTCTGTCACTTCCTATTCGTTTTGGGGGAATTTCAATTAGCAAAGCTTAATTTTAAAAGTAATAAAAGATTTTTTACAAGGGCCAGGAGGGACAGGACAAGGGGGGATAACTTCCCACTGTCAGAGGTCAGGGTTAGATGGGATACTGGGAAGGAATTGTTCTCTGTGAGGGTGGGGAGGCCCTGGCACAGGGTGCCCAGAGAAGCTGTGGCTGCCCCTGGATCCCTGGCAGTGTCCAAGGCCAGGCTGGATGGGACTTGGAGCAACCTGGGACAGTGGAAGGTGTCCCTGCCCATGGCAGGACTGGCACTGGATGGGCTTTAAGGTTCTTTCCACCCCAAACCACTCCGGGATTCTGGGATTCCATGACTCAGCTCCTTAGCACCACATTGGTGCTGGAGGTGCTCAGCACCCACCTCAGTGGGCTGCAGGTGCCCTTTGGCTGAGTTCAGGAGGATTTGCCCTTTTCCTTTGGAACACCCTGGCACACACAGAGCCTTTCAGCCCACACCATTCCCCTCTGTGCCAGCACCAAGACATTCCCAGCCTGGCAAGGCTGGGCTGCCACCCCGTGTGCTGCAGCTCCTGCCAGGCTGCTCAGGGAGCCCGGGCAGCTCTGCACACATCTCCAGCAATTGCTCCTTTGGGAGCAAGCAGGAGCCTGAGACTGCAAAGACAAACCAAGCAGCTGCTTTGCTATGAACCCCAAGGACAGGCAGTGCCCAGTGTGGCAGACTGTGGCATCCTGCAGTTTTCAGCTGCAGAATGGCTGTTGCCAAGCTTGTGTTCTTTAAGGCTTGGTGTCTCAGTAGATTTTCAGCCAGGCAGCAAGAGCTGCATTTGCAAATGCATTTTAGTGTGCAGCACCTCTGGGAGCTCCTGACACAGCGAGTGGGATCCAATCTCCTGGCAGGAAAATCACTGTGTGCCTGCCAAGGAGTTCCACAAACCAGCCTGGGAGCTGCTCCCCAGCAGAACAGGCAGTTCTGTAAATCTCCTGGGCATGGCTGAGAGCACTCCTTCCCGCAGAGACCCTCCAGAATGATCTCTGCACCAGGGCAGCTCTCTAGATGGATAACTGGGCACAAAAAAGGGGGTTTTCCATCAAACAAATGCCTTGTGCCACAAGTCACAAGGACTTGGTGTCCCCACATCCCTCCTGGCCCAGGCAGCGCCTTTCTCCTCTGCCCCACACAGCAGCCACTGCACTGCCCCAGCAACCAAAAGGCTTTGGCCTTCAGCATTTCCCCCACATCAGCGACTACAGCACAGTGAAAACAACAACAAGCACTTCTGATTTATCAATTCAATCATTTTACTTCAGTGAAAGCGTCTTACCTGACCTGTTCTGACTTAGCAAAAGCTAGAGCTCAGCTGCCTAAGGAACATATTCCAGAGGAGCATATTCCCGACCAAGTGATGAATAAGGTTATCTGTGAGAAACAAAAAGAGCTTCCTACCACTTTTTGTTACAAACTAACATCTAGTTTAAATATTCAGAACTCTTTAGCTTAAACACTTGGCTTTCCTATGGCACTGCCTAGTCTGAGCCCCAATTTGTAATTTATTAATTAATTAAACAAGAATAGAAGGCATGAGACGGCCTTTATCCTGTTATCTTAAATTCTAGCAGCAAGCTCTACTAATGTCTACTCCTACTTAAACCTACAGAATGTATCTCTATTAATTCTTCTAGTACTGGTCCTCCAATTTTTCAGGCAGCAGCTATGATGGCACTTCAGTCATGAGCCTCCCAGCCCTCCAGCAGATCGGCACTGCCACACAGCTTGGTGTTGTTGGCAAAACGACTGAGGGTGCCTCAATTGTCTTGTCCAGATCCTTCATGAAGATGCCCATGCCGTGGTCAGGGTTACTCCAACCAGAACTCCGACTTGCTTTGGGTCTTGCTTTGCCTCCGTG
>WAAE01014692.1:0-74018 GCA_013400495.1 Nicator chloris | reverse complement strand
TCTATTCCATTCCATTCCAAGAAATGAGGGGAAAAGAGAGTTGAGGTGAGGATTCAGAGGAAGCCATTTGGCATCCATCCCAGAGAACTGCTAAGCCCTCTCCTTCCATCCCTGCCTGAAGCCCCAATCCACCAGAACACAAAGAAGAGTTTCCAAGGAACTAACTTATGCCCCAGTTAAGAAGGAAATCTGGACCCACACGTATAAAATAGGAAACAGTGAGGCTCAAGGATATCGGGGTCATTACATGACATTCAAGCAAGAAAGTTTGAGTGTACAGATAGTTTATAGGAGGTGATATGAAAAATAGACAAAAGGCTGTTTATTCTTAAAAACCCCTAAATCCTAAAATACAGAGCTTAGTTTCTGTTTTATGAAAACCACCCAGTTGCTTTGTGAAAAACTGTGGATGTTTGAGTAGCCAAAGAGGCAACCTGGAAGGGCAGGGAAGATTTTGTGGGTGGGAACAGGAAAACAAAGAGGTTGAAAAAGAAAGAAAACGCTGTACATCAGCACAACTACTCAGATGAACTTGAGTACTCCCAGCTTGGATGCATAAGGGCTTAAACCAGTAGAATCCAGTTTTCACAAGTTCACAGCCATGAGCAGAGAGACCTTCTCTCTCCAGAGAAGGGAAGAGAGGGGGAGGAGAACAAGCAAGTTAGCCAAGGAAGGCCATCTGTTAAGTGAACTTCAGCTATGAACTCAAGACCTGCCCTTACTAGGCTCAAACATTAATAGAAGTGTCCAGAAAACACCAACAGCTAAGCAGAAAAATTCCTTTAAATCAACAAAACTGAAAAAAAAAATTAAACATGGAGGTGTCTTATTTTAAAATAAATGCTATAGCCACTTAGTCACAAATTAGATACAAAATAAACCTTACAACCAACTCCAAAGCAAAACATTCTTAGTAATTTCAAAGGTGTATTCTCATCAATTAGGAATAAGTGAACAGTTAAATGGTATGCACATGCCAAAATTTCTCCTGGCAGCATTTGTAAAGTTTAGGAAGAAGTATTTTGGAGAGATACAAGAAGAAAAGGGAGTGGGACAAAAAGCCTCCCACACACATCCCCAGCTCCTAGCAGAAAGGGAGCAAACAGTGAATCTCAACATCAGCTCCAGATTTCAGGCAGTAATTCAGAAGGTTGGGAAACATGAGAAATCAGATGGCTATAACCCTTACCACTACACCTTGTGGTACACCATCAAACTTCCTTTCCCACAGAAAGAAACGTCACCAGTGTACTTTAGGTGATAAAGACAGGTTCATTCCTTTCCTCATCTTGCTGACCAACTCTTAAGAGCATCTCATAAAACAAGACAAACATCAGAATGAAATTGTCCATTTTAAAGTAAGGTTTCAGTACTAGAGATGCAGCATGTAGTAATAAGCAGGAAATAAAAGGGAGGGATGTCTGTCCTTACAGAACAAATCTGTAATGTCCTTCATCAGGCAGGGACATCTGGAGGTCATGAATTGCTCAAAGCAAGACTAACTTGAAAGGTGGAGGACAGCACCCAGTTCCATCAGGGCTGGAGGGTGTCCAAGGATAGACACTTCATGGCACCTCTGGGTGATCCTTTCTCAGCTTCAACCACAATGATGGTGACAAAGCTTTTCTTTACATCCAAGTCCAAGTTTCCCAGCTGGACATGGCATACATTGCTCTTTCATCGTGCACCTTGAAGTGTTTCACTTGTCTTCTCTCAAAACTCCCTGTGGCTGGTGGACACTGTCACCCTCTCCTCATGTTTCTCTTCTCCAGGCTGAACAAGCCTAACTTCCTCCAGCTTTTCTCATAACACCACATGCTACAGCCTCCAGCTATCCCAGTGACTTCTTCCTGCTGATTACTAATTCCAGATACACTAAAATTTGCTGAGAGCTCCTCACAGCTAAATAAGCTTGCCAGTAAGGTAATTCTGAAGTTAGTAACCTTCCTGACATTCCCTTTATATAGTACATTACTGCCATTTCCCTCAACATGAAGTATGCATAGTTTCATAGTTTTATCTACAAATGGGTAAATACTGGAAATGTAAAACAAGCCTCTTCTATCCCCCCCAAAAATTAATGATATATTTAACATGTACAATATCCACACCACCAACTACTTGGTTTTGCCTTTTTGTCAGATTTTACAGTTTTCAGGACGTATTTGTATGGTAGTTTCTTTACTGTGAAAGAAGCTTGCACCAGTAATTATGTGACTTCAGAAACTACGGTGTCCAACAAAATAACAAATGAAACAATTACTGAAAAAAAAAATAAATTGAGAATTGAGAGGAATTCCCTTGATGGTAAATGAAGTGTCCTCCCTGCTATGAGAAGAATAAAACCTAAAATACACTTCTCTGATATGAAAATTGACAGAAATACTAATGACCTAAAAAGAACAGGCACAAAGACTGAAAACATCACTTTCAGAGAGTTTACAAAATGCCAGTCATGGGAAAACCCTCCTTCCACTCCCACCAGAGCTGCTAATCTCCCATTTAATCCTCCCCCTCTCCCTCATTTTGCAAAATAAATTATGAAGCCAGAAGGAGCCAATGTAATCAGCTAAGTCTTTATCTCTTTGATAGAACAAGCCAGAGGATTGCAGTGAATTATTTCTTTTGATTTAAGGCTTATGGGTTTTTGCTTTTTCCAAAAGGGAAGAAAAAAATTTCCCTGTCAATCTTGATTGAAATGTTTCCAGGGAAGGAAGTTTTACCCGCAAATTAATGTTTTTGTCCTCATGCTGATTGCTACCATTTTGTTTACTTTCGATTCCAGTTCTGATGTGACTTGGCCTGGCAGGCTCTTCTAGCTTTAACATTGCATGGCTTAATTTCACTGCTTTGATAATGGAAAGCTCTTCAAGATTACAGCTGAATAAAACAAACTTTCCTTCCAGGCCCCCAGAGTTCAAAAGGGTTATTATTGTCCAGCCCATCATGATAACGTTCCTCTTCTACGAATTCTGCTTTTCCCCTAGTATCTGCTCCACTGTGAAAACCAGACATAAGTTGTATTCTGGCTGCAGTCACATCAGTCCCAAAGAGAGATCTGTACATGCCTCTGTTTTCTCAACCCATTGGTTACCATGAGGCCCCTTTACCACAGAATCAGACTAAAAAACCTCTCAGTAGATAATCAAGACCTTTTCAGAAATGATGCTTCTTAAAATAGTGATTCTTGATCCTGTAAATGTAACTTACATGCCTTTGTTCTTACATATATAATTTTTGTATCTGTTTATAATGAAATAAATAGTTTTAATGTAGAATATAATTTAACCTAAACTAATTTTCTACTCATGCCTGATCTTTTGTTTCCAAGACATTTAATTCATTAATAAAAATGCTAAAAAACACACACATTTGAGAAAGAATGGGTATGAATGGAGCTTTATGATAGCTCAGTTCTTAAATCACAGGAAACAAGAGCAGATGTCTTCCCTCCCTTCTCTCACTTCAAATGCAGAATTCTTTATCTCTAAACCAATTCTGGAAAATATCTGACCTGTTTTTAAAAATTCTAACATAGGAGATGTCTCAAACTGTCAAGGCACTTTAGGCCAATGTGCAGCATCCTCACATGCAGAAAAGTTTTTTGAGTTACTTGGAATAACTCATTTAAATCTCCCTTCCTAGGACTTTTCCCTTCAGAGGTTGTATTTTCCAGCTCTTGATTACTTTTGTTGCTGTCATCTGGATTTCCAGTTGCCTGCACTTTTCTTGATATTTGGTGTCAGAAGCGAACATGCTGCTCAGCTCCTGCCTTACCAACAGCTGAGAGAGCAGAACCGTATCATCCTACAGACTAAGTTCCATCTCAGACACTTCACCCCTCCTCTTTCCTTGAGGCAACAGCATGACACAGTTGACTCATGTTCAGATTTATAAACAGAAGTAAACTATTACTAAATTTGTTTTCCATCCCTAAATATCCAGCTGAAAATAAAATCTTTGATGTTTGTTGCCAGCAATGTGCTTGATGCCTGCCTTTAACCTTTATTCATGCTCTTGTTCTAAAGCGGATCCCATTTCAGCTGTCAAGAATTCTAAAACTGGAACAATCAGGAGCTTGGATGGTTGATTTTCATACATATCAAAAGACCACTTTCTTAATAAACAATAATAAAAAAGCAGAGCAGAGCAGTAGATGCAGACCATAAACACTTCTTGCTTGAATCTCAATGGTCTGTAAGGGTGAAAGGGCATTTGATTTTGTTTGCTCCCAGCCACCCTCCAACATACCAAGTCCGCATGGACAATATCTGCTATTTCCTCAGGAGAAAGAAAATCTATCATTAGACTAAACAACAAAGAAAGAACAAGGTAAAAGAACTACTGATGGCAAACACTGTATTTTTAAAAACACAATTCAAATGTCACATGAACAGCAAAAGAAACACGTTCGTTATCTGCCCTCTTCTTTAGAGCTTCAGTGAGATAAAACATCTTGGGGATCTGACCCACAATTAGAAAAAAGAGGCACCAGCAATGATTACTGACGTAAACAAGCAAAGCGTTCAGTAGCACACAGAGATTTCTGTCTTTGTAGTAACATCGAATTAGACTATCAAAACCCAGCAAGGGAGCACTCAGGCTACAACCCCCTAAAACATTCTTGAGTTCAGAGAGCTTGTGTTCCTTACACGTAACAACAACTGCTGTCATCACAGACACACCCCCCATGTTTTAGAAATGTGCGTAAATAACGTGCACTACCAACTGTACTGAATTACAGCCTCACAGAATATATGATGTTTGTGTTAAACATCACAACAGTTTTCCAAAAGGGATGATGGTGTGCAAGAGTGGAGAAATGGACAGTGAGATGAGGTAGAGTCAAAAGAAGCATTTTAAATACATGAAGCATTGGGTAAGAGATATATCATCCATATGTAAGTGTGTCTTAAGTCTCAGTAGTTCCTGATGAAAGAGATGAAAAAACACTATGAAGGAACTGTAAAAGCCTTAATTTTGATAACAAAAATTCCTATTTTTTCTAAATGCTGTTGGACAGACAGATAGTGACAGACACAATCTGTTGCTTGAAGCAATTGAATTTCTGTCTTTGTTCATCACCAAGTAAGGTGTTGTTAAGATCTTCCTCAAGTACTGACGTGGGCTTTGAATTTCTCAAAGTTAATTAGTCCAAGAAACAAACAAAAAAGCCCAAAGAAGTTTCTGTTGAAATGTGTTTCTCCTTCTGAAATGTGTCAGGCAAACATGTTCTATTTTTTTCCCTCCTAAGGAAAGCAGTCACAAGAAGCATTAAGAATACGTAAGAATTTACAGAAATAACTGCTGAAGTAATACCATAAAAGGCAGAAATGAGCCATAAAATAAAGAGCTACAAAATGTGACATCTCCATGGTGCCTCCCAAGTAATGATTAATATCTTCCTTGCTGCATATACCCATACAAGTTCTAGAAGCTGCTATAGCCCTAGCAATATCCTTCTTTCCAGAAAGGAATAAAAATCACTGGATTCTTCTTTCAACTGTTGTAAACCAGAGTAGCATGAAGGAGTTTAAGCGAGCCAGCTCCTGTCCTTTGTACATGGAGTGCAGAGGCCATCCTTAAAGCAGCCTGAATTCCAAAACTGTTTCAAGCATTAGCAGCTACACAGTGCAAGTCCTCACGGCTGTAGAGGGGAACATCATTTAGAGAAACAGTTCTGCCTGGCTCATTTCTGAATTGCTAATTAAGGCAGATTTTACTGAATATGTCCAAACACAGCATTGTGCAACACTCAAATCTGACAGGAAAGGGAAGTACTTTTAAACTGTAGTAAATATTATTAAAACCACACTCATTTATAATGAAAGATGCTACTGACTTACATGAGACCAACAGATATTAATCACATTTTCTGTCAACGAACACAGTTTAGCCTTTTCTACAACTTTGTTTTTCACATTTTACTAAACAATTTTCTATTAAAACACAACTTTTCCAGTTTTCCTGATGTGAACCCACTTCCAGCTGTAGGGTGAAACTGACTCAACCACAGTCAACATTTCAAAGTCTTTGATGGAAGCAGTGTTATTTTTACCAAGATAAACACTATATAAATTTCCACAACAGTCTTGTCTGGAAACAGCATAGGAAAGTGTTCTGAGTTCTAGAAATATTTCTAGATGTCCAGTGGATATTCTTTTAAATCAAGTGATTACATCCCTCTGCCCCCTAACCATCAACAACAAGCATCTTTTAGAACTCCTTGGCTCATCTGACTTTTAAGGATGCTGTTTCCCTAACACTACTAAGCCTACTACTCCCAATAAAGACTAATGAAACAAATCTAGAACTCTATATGCATGTAAGACACCTTAACACACTTATCTTCTGTTACATGCCTCCCACACAATGCTTATAGTGACTCTAATATTTAGGGTGTCAAGTAAAATGGTGCTAGGATGTTATTTAGAGAATCAAAATTTTCTTCAAATCATTCTGAGTTCTGTCCTGTTAGAAAACACCAGTAGGGGTTTAAGTGCCTAGATTAAAATCTTTCATGTGTGACCTCTTTAATCCAGATTAATCACAGATGGTGAACACATGCAGTATAAAACAACATTCACCTACCTCATTCTCTGAACCCTTCTTATGTTGGTAGTTGGTAAATGAATGCTTTTAAGGAGGGCTTACAGAAGTCCCCCTCAATTCATTCTCAATCAAGTAAGTGTAAAACTACACAGTAAGCAACCATCGTCAGTCTTCTGAAGGAGAACTGGTTGAGATTAGAGGATAGAAGGCACATGCAGTTAAAGACATATTACAGCACAGAGGTACATTAGTCAGGGTTTGTTTGGCTTTTTTTCTTTGCTTTTTAAAGTATTATTAGAATTCCTTCATTAAAAAAAAATCTATTTTAACTGTATAAACCAAAAAAGAACGGTTATTTCTAAGAAATCTTCACTGGATTTTTCTACTACAACATCCTTTATCATGGTTCACTTCTAAGATTTGGGAGTACAGGCAGCATCTCTCTTTCATGCCTCAAAAACCAGGCAGTCATCAGGTTCCCGTGCAACACCAGAAGTCTGTCTTTCCACTCAGCTAGACCAGGTATTGAAGTGGAGATGGCTCGTGTTCAGGTAAGCACTGCTGGCTACTTGTGAGAAGGTCTCCATCACAGTTGTTTTTCTTCTCCCTGTGTAACAAGAAAGCCTCCTCTCCTCACCTGCGCCTTCCCACGGAATGGAAATTTCCCAGATGCCGAAGAACCAAGAATCGAAACCAGTCTTAGCTGAATGCACCACTTTCCATCCAGGCTGGATCGGGCTTTGAGCAACCTGGTCTAGTGGAAGGTGTCCCTGCCCATGGCAGGAGGGTTGGAACTGGATGGTCTTTAAAGTCCCTTCCAAGCCAAACCACTCTGTGCATAAAAAACAATGTGGTGCCCACAGAGTACTAAACTGGGTGCTTTCCACACTGCTATTTGCTAGTAATAACAATGCCTAGTCACAGAGGGAAGGAAGTGTAAAATCTCACCCTGTAAAGATGAGATTAGAGGCTGAGAACATCTTCTGCTCTACCTCAAACTGTTTTGCCCTCCCACTTCAATACTCAAATCCTCCATTTATTCTTCCCGCCAAGGACTCCATGTGTCTCATCCCTCCCATGCAGTGCAAAAATAGCTGTTCCTCCCTAAGAGCCATGTGCCCAAAAGTCTGCCTGCCGTTTCCAAATGCATCTTGTGAAATTCCAGCTGGTCTAACAAAAATATTATGCCTCTCTATATAACTTGTTGTCACAGTGAGACAACATACCTACAAACACTACAGCTACTGCCCCTCTCTGCCTGCATTTTCCCTTTCTTCCTCCTCACTTCTTCCACAGAGGAAGAAACAGGAGATTCCAGGGCATCCAGGTTTTAAAACTTTAGCTAAGATTTAAAGTCAAAGATTAGACAGCTACCCAAAAATCTGTCAGTTATTTGATCTACAAGGAAAAGCCAGAAACTGCTCAAACTGCTTGCCAAAGGCCTTCTGCTCACTGATACCTCAAATATCAGCGGGCATTTTGGCACTAGCAAGATGTAGAATTCACAGAAATGTGGGACTGGGAAGTCTCCATGGCCATTAAGTTCAGGTTTCTGATCTATCACAGAAACAGCTCTGTAGTCCACCAAAATTGCCAGTAAAATCAGCTACCACTGATTGATTGTCTCATTATGGGCAGAGACACAGAGGGATTTTGCACTGGCCTTGCTGCAAGTAGCAAAGGAGGACTATGCTGGGGCAAGTTCAGAGGAGGCCACAAAGGTGATCAGAGGGCTGGAGCACAGGCTGAGAGTTGGGGTTGTTCGGCCTGGAGAAGACTCTGGGCAGACCTTAGAGCAGCCTTCCAGTACCTGAAGGGGCCCTGCAAGAGAGCTGGAAAGGAACCTTTTATCAGGGCATGTGTGGTGACAGATAAGGGGGAATGGCTTTAAAGTGAATGAGAGAAGGCTTAGATTAGATTTCAGGAAGAAATTTTTTCCTGTGAGGGTGGTGTGCCACTGGAACAGGTTGCCCAGAGAATCCCTGGAAGTGTTAAAAGCTAGGCTGGATGGGGCTCTGGTTTAGTGGAAAGTGTCCCTGCCCATGGCAGCAAGGTTGGAACCAGAGGATCTTTAAGGTCCCTTCTATGATTCCATGATGTAGCTCTCTAACAGCCTCAGTAGAAAAGTGGCTCAGGTTTGTGCACTCAGATTGTAAAAGTGTAGGTCTCCATCTTCTCCCAAGAAACCAATTCACATCCCATGGACGACAGCATACTCTCTGCAGAGCCAGGCTGGCTTCTCAACCCCCTGTAGAGCCCTTTGGAAGAGGTGGTTGGCAGCTGTAGCTCCAAGTGGGGTTCCTACCACTGCTACCAAGCAAGAGCCACTCCAGTAAGATTTTAATCCTGAACTCTCTCCCCATCTACAACTAGGCCAAGTACTAATAATCTGTCACCATTTGTAAGTCTCAGACCTGTGCCTAGGGCTGAGTTTCTGCTCTGAACACAGGAGGTCAAAACCACCTCAATTCTCCCAAGGACAGAGGGACTACCCATCAAAAGCTAGCTTGCCTGTTAATGCACACTGTGGGGAGTATTCCTCAGTTTTGGCTCATCTGTGCAGGATTTACAGCCTCTGAATGTGAACTGATGCATCACATATAGGTCAGGAGCTTCTAGTTTCAATTCAGACAGAAGACAAGCAGAGTTTTTAAGCTTCAATGGGATGCTTTCATCAGTCTACTTACATTTATTCACCCATGCAAAACTGTCAGGCAGCTTTTTCATTTGCTGCAGGACAGCCATAATTATCCATAAACCTTAAGTCCTTATATAGATTTTAATTAAATGTGTTTATAAACTGCTTTATAAGATTACAGACAACATCTAAATCTCCAGGAAAGCCCTTAGGAAGCATTTAGTAAAGTAGGAGAATTTACAAACAAAAACACACCTGGAAAAAGCCAGATAACTGAATGTTTTGGCAGGTCCTCAATAATTCTTTTATTGGTAGCAATCAACATCCACTACAGACTGTGATTTGCCATCTACTACTTTTAAAATAATAGGGCAAATCCATTAGCCCCAAATACCATCTTAAGCAAAAACTTCAAGTTTCCAGGAAAACTGCACTAGGAAATCTACTCTTCTCCATTCTTGCCACTATTGAAAGTTTATGCTTCAAAGTAATAATGTGACAAAATCAAGCACTTTGTAGTTATAGTTATTCTTGATTACTCCAGAGGTAATATGCAAATTAATTCAGTTTAACGAGGCACAGTATCATCAAAATCAGCTAGGCATAACTGAGTCAATGTGCAATCAAGAGTCCTCATAAACAGAAGTTTCATCATCTAAGTTAGACCAGCTTGTCCTTTGATTGATGTAAGCACACATTAGCCTGCAAAGGAACTACAGTTTTATGTATAAAATAACCCACAGAGCACCAAGCCCTGCACATCCTACTCATCCACTAGGGAAGGATTAGACTAGCAGACAACTGACACCAATCAACATATTTAGTAACCAAAGCTTGGTTCTGTCCTCCTACTCTGCTGCGCTTCCTGTCCCTACCATCCCATGAAAGATGTCATCATTCAGTATTGCCAGGCTTGCTCCATCACTATTTCCACTCTGTTTTCATTCAGGCTCTTACTTCGATACGCCACTTAAATAAAAATGTACCCAGTGGGCACCTTTGCAGAAGATTTCCAGGTGTGTGCAGCACCAAGTAGCTCATGCCTACAACAGCACAACATGGTGAGAAGCAACACACATCTGTCTTTTACTTGGCTTGGCAAATAGTTGAT
Organism: Nicator chloris; assembly: GCA_013400495.1. Taxonomy (NCBI): domain Eukaryota; kingdom Metazoa; phylum Chordata; class Aves; order Passeriformes; family Pycnonotidae; genus Nicator; species Nicator chloris. The sequence continues at coordinate 63,717 of WAAE01014692.1, read as the reverse complement.
GATAATCACGTTACTTAAATGAGAAAGTACTTTTTCCAGGTATGTTTAATCAGTGAGGCATGACCCTTAATTTTTGCTTTGCATTTGATTTTCTACCACTTGCCTTATGTTTTCTTGCAGAGGCTTAGAGAATTTATGTTAAGAGTACAAACAGCTCATACACGAGAAATTTTTGAGGGAAGAGGAAGACTTCCAAGTTTGCTACCCCTGCAGTAATGGCTTTTAATGTTTTACTGACTACACTTAATGCAGTTGTGAAAAGCAAGGAGTTCTTCTGTTGCTGCTGTTACTCAGCTTATGGCCAGAGAAATACCATGATCTTTACAGAAAAAAAAAAAATTCAAATGGGTCAAAGACATAACATTAAAAAGAGAATCCTGAACAACTTCAACAGCAGGTAAGTGGTCCAACCTCTTCACTGAAGTTACAATGACTGTCTCGAACTTCACAAGCCTGCATGAATTTGCTGTACTAAAATAGCCTCCAGGGTAGTCTTGGTTTTTAACTTCCAACTGTTAGGTAAAAGCTGGAATCAAGGAGTGGCACGGTGTCACCACCACTTTGCTAGTTCACCAATGACCAGCTAGTAGGTGGTCCCACAGAGCATCACCTAAAGGCCTTCTGCTGGAACCAAACACCTCTAGGAACCAGTTAACTTGGCAAGATTTGTGAAGAGTAGCAGTGAGTGAATGAATGAATGAACTCTAAGCCGCTCAGTTCCACATAAGCATAATTAATGTATCCAACTATGAAGCATAAGACTGACGTTATCTTGGAAAAACTCCAGGGGTCACAGGCATGATACAGGAAAGGAAGCTACAGAAGGAGCTACTGTATTTGCTTAATAAATCTATTGCACAGACTGCTGTCAGTGGATTTTGTTCCAAGGAACTACACAAACAAAACAGCCTTTACAGCCAGAAGAGAGGGAAGGGGTGGGAGAGAGGCGGGAAGGATTCAATCTCATGATCTCTAACAATGCTGAACAGCTGAAACGGTCATGGACTATGTCTGTGGAACTCATGAATTTTCTGAATTATTGTGACAAATCTCAAGTTCACAACCTGAAGGAGCAAATAACCACTTCTTTAAGAAACCAAGAAATGTCACAGTTTGCCATTTAAACAGGAGGTTGCATTTAAACAGACAACTTGTTTTGTTGAGCCATTTTGCATTCTTTGAAACATTTTTCATCATTTTCCAAGATGGGAGGCATTCCCATGTTGTCTACAATTGCTTTTCTAGTAAAATAAATGGGTCAAATTGTATACCAGCTGCTTTCCTATAAGACCACTGCAGAACTCTAAATATATACTGAAGTCTGATTTTTCACATTTCCATCTCAAGCCACTTTAGTTTAGCTAATAGGCTTTAATTGTGCTGCCTTTGCATGGAAGCGTAAATGTTAAGAATAAAAAGAAGATGTCTGTAGCAGTAATTCTCCTAAATTTAAGGCTGTATACATGGCAAGTGTAAGGATGCCCTCAAATTACACAAAAATAATGTTTTTTTCATTCAGATTTAGGAATACGAAAAATGCCAAAGGATAATCAATTCTTATATCCTTCAGCTGCACTGCTTTTCAATTAAATTTAATTAATATACCCCAAAAGGTGTTACTTTCATATCAGACTGTATGGACAATAATCACAGAAACAGACCATTAGCTAAGATATCTACGTAGAGTACTACTGACTCTTTCAAAGTTGTCCTGAGGAGACATTTTAGATAGGACTCTCAGATGACTCAGATGGCAAAATTCCCTGTAGTGCCAATTATTAATTAAAGCTTATTCTAGAGAATTAAGCTCACATACAAATGTCTATTGTAGAAACTCCTTGCAACTAGGCCTTTGCACGTGATTCAGGAGCTCATTACCTTCCACACACGCTTAATTATTTTGCAGAAGTATTTTTCTTTCACTTGCTACTGTTAAAGAAAGCTTGGTATTACTATCCCATTATTCTTCTGTTTGCAACAAGAACTTGGCCTTCAGGAAGAACATCGTGCAACTCTGAATTGCTAACAGGCACTAAAAAAGATGGCAGCAGTAATTGGTTATCACAGTTTCAGACAGACAGATGTGTGTATGTATATTTGGATATGTATGAGCATATGAGTATGTATGTAGACAATAGATACACACATATAACTTTTAAAACATGGACCTTACCTACTAAACCCCTTGCAAAAAACAAAACCAAAAATCCCACTTCATAAACTCTTAATCTCACATCTACCTTCCCCTAGCTTTCCCTTTCTCACATCTACCATGATACACCTAAAACATCAGTAGATGTCAGAATAGCACACCGCTCTCTCCTTCAACACATAACCCTGACACACTTCACTGCGGAAAGCTAGTGAAACAGGCTCCAAATATTTTACTCTGCAGCTGGTCTGTAAGCCCTAATAACCAAGGGAGGTTGAAGTCACTCTCTAATCTCCTAATGTGTAAGAATCAACAGAGCTCCCCTTTGAGCAGCCAGCCTACGCTGGAGCACAGAACAGATTGTGTCAAGTGACAGCTGCTTTCTGGCAGAACATGCAGGCTCCCTACCAAGAAAGGGAGGCAGGAAGCATCACTCAGTTGAGGAAGAGGTTGCCAAAAAAAAAAAAAAAAAAAAAAGGTCATACAGCCATTTGAAGAAGATCCATGCAGCTCTAGAGTTGCCTGCATATACCCTGAATGTATATACTCTGTTGCCATCTCCTCTTCACCCCTCCTCTGTTACTTGCCTTTAGCAGGAAGAAAGTTTCCCACCACAAGGATGATTTGCCTACGTAAGTGAATGGTGCTTCAGGTATTACAGCTGCTCTACAGAGAGAAATAATAAAGGACTGTCAAGCTTTCTAACTGGTTAAACCAAGTTTGAAATTGAACATGTCATACAGATACTCACTTTTCCTCAGAAAAGAATTGGGTGTAAGAAAATGAGCTGTAGTCTGTGATTGATCATGGATATTACTGTGTGCATATGCACATGTACAAACACCTGGAAACACATGTCCTGCTACTGTGTCAGCATGCAAGAACAAGGCATGGAATAAATGGTTTCATGGCTCCATGTTCTGACCAGCTTGTGGAAGCATGATTTTAATTTCGAAGTATCCACTAAGTACAGCTTAAGACCAGTCACAGTTCAGTTCAAGTAAGAAATTTCTGAAGTTACAGTAGCATTTTTTCTGGGTGCCTACAATGTTCTGCAGCGCAAAGAATTTTTTTTTTAAATGCTACATTTTGAAAACAAGTTGTTAGAAGTACACATTTGTACTTCTGGATGTATTACCTTCCAAGATGAAGGGAAAAAAAAAATCAACCCAGGCACCTTTTCCACCTCTGTTAAAGAAATAGAAACAAAAATCCTCCCCAAGAAAATCTTGGCAACAAAGCAGCAGTTGTTATTTTTAGAGGACTATTTAGATATTAGGGCTGCAACACTTGACAAATTTGCATTCGTATCCTTTAGCTGTGTGATTCAAGCCCTTGTTAGCTTGATTTCAGTCCTGCTTAAAACCTTTGTCAGTATGTTAGACATATGGCAGGTGAACAACTAACTGCTTTGTGAAATCCACATTTATGTGTAAGCAGTTAACATACAGATCATATGAGGGGATCTTTTATGTTAGTTTCAGCAGGATGAAGAAAGGACTAGAAAAGGCTATGGAATTAAGCATTTTTGGAGGAAATGCACTGTACAGATTCACAAATTATAGGATATTCTGAGTTGAAAGAGACCCACAAAGATCATCAAGTCCAACTCTTAAGTGAACAGCCCACACAGGAATCAAAACCATGACATTGGTGTTATTAGCACTATGCTCTAACTAACTGAACTAGGCTGGTTGATCTTTTGAAAGGTCATATAAATCAGACTCAAGAAAGTTCTAATACTATATGGTCAGTGAAGAATGTTAAACTGGAGACTGCAACCTTTCAAGAACTCAAAAATGGCAAATGGGTGTAACGTAAATACACCAGACATTAACAGTTCAATTTGTGGACGAAAGAGAAGTCCCAGCCCCTATGAATAAACACACCTACAAACTGATCTGATAATAGGAAGAGTTTTGCAATACAAGATAATACTAATAACACAGGAAAGATGGTTACAAAATCTATTCTTACAAGAGTCCTGATTACATAATGAAGTTAAGAGATTATAAATTATTGTCTTTACTACTTCCTCTAGTGCTTTACATTCTGTTTACCAAACAGAAATAGCATGCAAGGAGCTTGTAGCAGGTGTTCCACTTTGCTGTGCTGCAGCAGTGTCCCACCTGGCCACCACGGGCCACATGCCAGCAGTGGGGCACCTCTGCAGAGCCGATGGGGGACAGCTCCAGAGCTTAGGCACAGCTGGGGCACGTGAACGTGATCCAGTGCTGTGTAACCAAAAGCTGCTGCTTCTGAAGTGGTTGGGCAGATATTTTCCATTGGAATTACATGATGCTCTTCTAGTTTTGCATCTGTGTTCACAAATACACTGCAACTCAGTGCCAAATTGCAACTGTTCTCACAAAATATTCCTTTCTAGCCAGGGACCAAGTACTTTTAAAGCTGGTCTCTGGTCAGGATCAGGCTAGTTTTGTTACTATTCTTAATTCTGGGTCTCTATTACACAAGCCCACACAAATACTTCAGCCCAGAGCCAGGAATTCCCCTTCATTTTCCATCACCTCAGCCTGTAGCATCTGGTAAATAAAAATACAGAGTCTCTCATCTAAGAGGAGCAGTTTATCTAGACATGGCTTGTAATACTTTCTTGCTATGTGTCCATCCTGTGGAACTTCAATCTTATCCACGATCCTGTTTCACCTGGACAGTTCTCCTTTTCCCCTGGCTGGGGATTGAGATTGAGATGCCTCCAGAACACGACTTTCAGCAGCACATTCATAGCCAAGAATGCAGTTCATTTCATAAAGAACCACGGGAACAGCCCCACTGTCTTGACCTTGCAAGACTACAACAATAAGTAGCCTCTTACTGGAAGGTTTACAGAACTTAAAAACCATAGAAAACCTATTGTCACCATTCTGGATCTGAGAAGGATTCATTCTAACACAAAGCACTCTTTAAGACCATATACCAGTAACTTTTTAGGAAACCAATAATGGCTTTTGACAAAAATGTCCGTGTTCCTAACTGCACAATGAAATAGGGGAATGTGTAGGGATTTTTTAAATGGCCCAAAATCTACTCTCACAGTTAACAGCTATTCAAAAATATCATTACAAATTTCTCATAGTCACATACAGCATAAAGGTATTTTTTCCACTACTGCTTTTCACAGATCTCAAGATCACAAAGCTTTTACTCAAAACGTAAATGCTAAGGTATGGAACTTGCAGGACAGTGATGCTTATCAGATGAGCATGTATCCCTGAATGACTGCAAAACAAGAGGGAGAGAACAGTCTAAAAGTGACTTTGCTATATTTAGGAATAGCACAATCAATACAATACAAACATCAACTCCACAAATATAACTCGGGTTAGTCGCCAATGCCTGGAGCCAGTACATCTGCAGAGGAAAAAAAAAAAGTAAATAATTAAATAAATAAACAGTTAAATCAGTCTGATAACATAAGGGGAAAGATTCCAGTAAAAGAATTTGCCAGGCACAGAAGAAATGCTTTTTTTAATTTGGGGGAATTTACCAAATCTCTACAAGAGTTTAGCAATCTCTTAGCTGTTCTTCACTTGTTTACTTTGATTTTGCTTTAGTTACTGTGAGACTGCTAATCAGCCAAAAACATTAAGGTGATACCACACATGGGCTTAAAATAACAAAAAAAACCAAATTAAAATAGTGGTAATCTAACAACCTCTGGTAAAAAAATAACTGGCTTTGCCACTCAGAGGGAAATGTTGCATTATAATCTGAATGCAATCAAATCTCTGGTAGGTTTGTAAATCACTGCTAAGAATAATCTGTCTGGTTGTTTACACTGTTTAAAAGAATACTGGTGTCGATACCCAAAGTTTGATTTCCATGTTGTCCTGAACTCTTTCTTCTGTAACTGTTTGCAGAGAAAATTTTGTCATCTCTATTAGTCAGACCTTCCAGAATAGTCAAACACTGAAGTTAATGGGTCTCACAAATCCTAAGTGCTAACCCCCATGTAGAAAAGGAAGAAAGAAAACATCTACCACTGGACTGAAAGACATCAATGAAAACAGTTACTCTGGGGTTTTCCCTTTACTGCGCTACTGACTTCTGCATGGTATACATTCCATTTATGATAAAATATCCTACAAATGTACATGGCCACGAAAACAAAGAGATTTGATTACTACAGTTTGGATTTGTGGGTTTTTTTGTTCATGTTCTTTTTCAAACTAAAAAGTTATCATACAGTATTAACCTCTAACAACTAGTTTTCATGTTCGCAATTTTATCCACTGGAAGGAAAGAGAGGAAACAATAGTTGAAGGCATCTGTTTCCAAATGTTTGACTGGATATGGCTCAAAGAGTCTGCAGTCCAACTCTTCAAGAAGAGGTGTTCTCATTTAATAATACAAATCCTTTGCATGTGATCTTGCACCTCCTCTTTTCAGTGGAAACCACATTTATACTGTTCACTCCTCAGTGTTTCTGAGCCACAGCAGCCAAGAGTAAGGAACCTAAAAGGCGCTCCCAAAATGTAACACACATAAATCCATTGCTGTGAGTGGTTGGGAGTGACTAATTCTGTGCATTTAAAATTAGTAATTGTACTTACATGCTCCGAGTTTGTAAGGACACATTTTTTTGCTGCTGATGTTACAACCAAACTAAATTTAATGTGGAATCATTTTTGTTGTTGCTGCCATTACATATGAACTACATTTCATAGGAAATCAGCTAAACAAATATATGCACCTCTTATCTGCATTATCTCCATTCATCCCTGGGCATTAAACTAACACTGATATAATTTACTTCCATATATAGATGGATGTTCTTTTATAGTCACTGGATCAAGCTTCAGTGTTTAAGACAAAAGGCTTTTGAACCTTAGTTGTCTCTGAGAATGATTTCTCAGGAAATCTTGCCATCTGTAGCCTCCATCTCCTGTCACTGAGGTGAACCCATAGATCCAGGGCATTGTGTTCAAATAATCAAAAGCGACCCACATTGCTTCCTTGTATTTCTCACTTTTTGTATCATAGTAGTATGATCAGAATACCAGAGAGAGAATGCAAGTATTTCCAAATACTCAGAAATAAGCTCTTCTCAAAAGCCCTTATTAGTAATCCAGCTCTGCTCCCATTGAAGTTACTGGGACTTTTATCACTGTCGTGAAAAAAGAGAAAGATAAAAAAATAAATCAATGGCTCGACTAAGGAAATGTTACACACATCCACAAAGTTTTCCTGAGAAGCCAGTGAAGAGTTTAATCTAATCCTTCCCTGATGCTGTTTCCTCTTCTGCTTACTCCAAACATTACCCAAAAGTTCTGACATCACCCATGCGCCATCGCCACTTCCTTTCTTATGGCAGAGAAAGAAGAATTTTTCCTCCAGTGAGGAATTACCAAGGAAAACAACTTGATGAGCATTTCAAACGAAGACAACACTTGGTGAATAATTACCTGATGAGGGTTACTAAGCCCTAGAATAACAAACCAAATCACTCAAGACAAATTTCAGAGTTATAGCATTTGTTAATTTTAAGCAACTTGTTATTTTTAATTAGCTTGTGAAACTCATCTGGCCTAAGAAGCCATGATACAACATGCTGTAGCATGCAACAACATGGACTTGTGGCTGTGTACCACAAGCAGACCTAAATGTAAAAAAGGCAACACACAAAGTTATTTTTAAATCTATTTCAGAGAAACTGTCTGAGGACATAGGTAAGAGGGTGTCTGTACTCATTTTAATGGTTCCTGACATGTAAGAACAAACTTTTAAAACAGTTTTGTTTATTTGTTTAGTTTGGAGAATTCCTGCAAGGGAGACTAGTATTTATAACAATGCTTGTTAAAGTATTTAGTCTTCATTCCCAAGATCATCCCTCCAGCTGAGGAAAGCAAGAAACAAAAAGCCTCATCTGCCAAAACCAGCCCAAATTGTTTCTATTGTTGGTTTCTTTTGAAGTCAATGATACTGAAGCCTTGGGCAAATGCTCACCAACCAGGTCGCCCATTTTAGTTTTCCAAACAGCTATCCAAACAAGGTTTTGAGCTTTATAAACAACTAAACCTTTATAAAGAGTATGTTTTAAATCAATCCAACTAAATTATGAACAAGATCAAGTCTTACTCAAGTGCTGCCTTTCAAAAAGTAACAGCTGAAACTTTTAATTCAGATTTGGAAGATCAGGGCTTACTGGTGCTCAAGGGGAGGTTCCAGGCAGTAATGCTTATTTTCTCCACTTTATTTTATAAATGCATCTAAGCATCACTGTGACCGGACCAGCAACTACAGAAAATAATCAGTACTCATCATTGCCACACAAAATGCAAACACTAGAAATATGCACATAAATCACACATGCCTCCTGTGACACAGGCCCTTCAAAGTGAGGGTCTCTGTTTACACACAGTACAACTCCTATCCATCAGAGCAGCTTATGAGCACAACAGGCATTTAAAGCTGAAAATGTTCTTGCCGTGAAAAAGTAGCCTTGTATTAAGCAAGGCAGCAGATAACTCTGCTAGTGGTTTGGTCAGAGCAATCCTTTCAGAAGCATTCATACTGCAGCTTGGTTATCAAAACCTGGGGAAGAGAAATTTAATTTTCATAGCCTTTCAACACTTACTAAGTTTCTAATGCTAGGACTTAACCATCCTTCCCAACTCCCTTAAGAGCTTTTTCCAAAATGGAAAGCGCGGACTTCAAACTTCTTTTGCAGAAACTTTCTAATGGAAACATCAGCTTCCTTGCACACACACTCAGATGTATAAAAGTTGTGGCAACATGTCATAGAGGAATTTCACAGCATCACAGCTTCTTTCACCATCTCCTTTAAACATATCAGTTAACTTTATTCTGTGCTCTTAAAATTTGTGACATTAGACACCCGAAGCTAAACAAAACACTGAAATATATCAAAGTACTATAGTATTGTTGAAAACTGCACATGAAAGAATTCTTCTGGCTATTTTTGGAGAACCAGAGATGGAAAGTGCAAAAGACTGATTTTGAGTTGCATTACATTTTCTTTACCCATTTTCAGATGAATTTAAGAAAATGGAAATAAGCTAGATGTATGAGTTTACTCCCAGATAGGAAACTGTCAACTACTTACTGTACAGTGAGCAGGACCTACCAGCTCCTTATTGAGCCTGTTTAATTCACCATGCTCTAGGAGTGTACACACCCTTTACTCTTTACAGTGGAAAACCTAGATTAAAAAAAAAAAATTAAATCCCCCATGAGCATCCCAACAGCAAAGAACACAGTTTAGCTCAGCCACATCAGTAAAATAACGTAGGCAATTTTGCTACATTGCTTTTTTAGTTATTTGCCTGTAAGAGCATACAGTCCTTAAAATATATTTACATTTCCCCCCCTGAAAAGTCCAACCCACTCACACCGAATGATTTTTACTGCTTACACAAAGACGAGTAGTATCCAGGAGCAGTCTGCCTTTGGGTATACAGATACTTTGGAAATCAAATCAAAGTGAGATCTGATATTGGAGTGTATATATACGTATACGAAGAGAGAGAGAGAGAGATGCTATTACTCACACCTTGCTATGATAATATGTCTTGGCAAATACAGAGGGTCAAATGCCTCCGTTCTCCCCCCCTTCCATATTGTGCTGCTATAATTGGTCACCAGCAATGCGACATGGAAAAGGTTTGTATGTTCACACTCAGCTGGCACACGTCCAGGAAAGGCCTGGGGAGGGAGAGCTTCCCAAGAGTCCCTGCTAGACACACACAGTTGGAAGAAAGCCTGCAAGAATGAAGATCAGCAGTCCACGAAAAGACCTCCAACACCCAGACTGCCGGCCAGCTGAAAAGCTCATCCCCAGATTTCGAAGCAGTCTATCAGACACCAGACCTGGCAGCGCCTGAGGCCAGCAGCACAGCTCTGTTTCCAGGCTGCTGAGATAACAACTGTGCAGCCAAGGGATGGACTGGGAGAAGTTATTTTAAGTTGCAATTACGAGTTCATACGTTATCAAAAGAGCCGGATGAACACAGTCATTGCTGCTAATAGCTTCCTTTTCTCTTCTGAAAGAGCCGCAAGGATTTTAGTCACGGCAGCTAAAGACAAAGTAAACAGCACCAGGTGAAGGGTTGGGTGCACACTGCTGCTGCTACCACCCCAGTGAACTCCAGTACCTCTCATTCTTTTTTCAGGCACTCCTACTGGAAGAGATCTGAAATACATCTCTCTTTTTTTCTCATAGAAGTACTTCACCAGCCTCTTTCTTACAGAGGATCCAACAAACCCACCATGGAGTGGCAGTGCTCAAGATCAATGACTGCACAAGCAGCCCTCACTCTTCAGCTGAGGGCTGTGTAGCCACAAACTCACACGGAGGGTAGCAAAGTACTTAGCACTTTCAAAGCAATCACTGAGTGGCCGGGAAAAGCGTTAGAAATCACAGCAAGAAGGAAAAGCAGCACTACTGCACAAGAGGTGAGGTAGAACTTCAGAAGGAGTTAGCAGACAAGATGATGCACGAGGTATTCTCCCTTTGCTACACACAAACTAATTCCAACGTGAGAACAAACAGTAACGTCAGAGCCAATATTAAAAGTCATTGCCACAGCACAGAATATTCTTCAGCAGGCAAGGTTAAGTGCTGAAGGACAGCCTGACCTTACCACAAGTGCATCTGAAGTCATTAGGCTGAATGAGGAAGTTGGGCATAAATAAGTTTTTACTTGCAGAATCCTTATACAGCTACACCTTGGCAATGAATACCTCTTAGATCAGTCACACAGCCATTACTAACAGCAGAGACTGATCATCATAAATTTTAAGCTCCCATACGGGTGGCACCCACAGTTTAGAAACAATGGTCCCATCAATCCCTCCAAACCCACTATTGGCTACCAAATACAGTATTTTCTGGAAAGTATTTATTGAAATTAATTTTAATAGGATTTTATAGACCAGCTGCAACAGTTTACTACAGCCTTTCAGACTACTGTGACTTTCAGAAGTCAAACATTATGTTACTTTGTTTTATTTATCACTGAAAATTCCACATGCTCTAAAAAAAGTATATATGGTGCCTAGCCACCACTGAGAGGTAAAGAACTGTGTGCTTTCCAGTTTTCTAAACCAGGTTCTGGAATACTTTCTTAGAGCTTTGGTAACAAATTGTTGCAGAAGGTATAGTGAAGTTTTGTCTTTCTCTAATACTTACATTATGATGTTTCCCACCTCCCTTCCTGAAAGGAAACTCACCAAAAAGTTGCAGGATTTTAATTTTTTTTTTAATCTGGCAAGAAGATGCTGCTCTAAGACTGTGCCACACACAAACTGGATGAGCAGCCAACTGCTGAGTGGGAGGCTCATTAAAAAAGGCCATTTGCTTGCCATATGTCTCTTTCTTCTAGACAGACTAATTCTAGTCATTAGAATTTTAACCAGAAATGCAGATTAGCAAAGCAACTTTTTTGCTAAAATGGCACCAGAAATTTTCCTGAGTATGGAGAGCTGCTTGGTGCTCGGAGCAAGTTATAATTTTGACAGGGGAGCCCCAATCCCAAAGTGGGGTTGGCAGAACGCCTCATCCTTGCAAGGCTGGTGCTTTCTGACCTCCCAGTGGGGAGCCTTTGTCCCTCCATCTCTTCCTCCTGCTGCCATCCACCACCACCCATGCTGCTGCTGTGACTGTGCCCTACTGCCCACCAGCATTTCCCCCTCACTCGTCTCCCTCCCTACTACTGCGCAAACACTCCCACAGCCAGGAGAATGACAAAAGCCAGCACGAGCACATCTGGTCCCAGCAATCTACCTAGAATAACTCTTGCAGACCTTTGGATTCACTAGATCCATCAGATCCTTTGACAACTTTGTGTGTCCTTGACGGTGTGTGTACTGACACACCAGCAGACAAACAGGTAACCCACAGGCAGCCATGGACTTCTGAAGTGGGACAGCGGTCAGTCAGCAGCAACCAAACTAAAAAAAAAAGGAGAACCACCAACCAACCCCAGCCCTTAGGATTCTGAGTCCATCTCAGGCTTTTTTAAGGCTCAGATAAAGCAGTTTTTCAGATGGGAACATACGTATACTAGATCTTATTATAAATGTCACGCTCTCTTCTATTTCCATAGTGTTTTAAGACACTTCCAGTCTGAACTCAAATTCAGGTTTTATGTTGATTTTATTTAGAAAGTTTGTCTAAATTCACGTGTTATGTTTCTATAGCAACTCTCCTCTTGGATGGTTCAACAGCATTGCACAGAAAAAATCTGATACCATGAGCAGTTACAAGTACTGACCATTCCCCCATCCAAAGCCCCATAGTGTCTAGTGAAGCCTAAGGCTGATTTAGTATCATACAGCAACTTCATTCCTGCTCAGAGTATTTCTCATCACACACCCCAGGACATGCTTTAGCTCTTCTCCTACACTGGCTCTGTGGGACACATCCTTCCCAGCAGTTGGTTCTGGGTTTCTAAGCCACATTTGTAAGAATCTCTCAATTCAGATCCATGAATCTAATGCAGCACTGCTCTGTTTTTCTTCTATTTTTGGCAATGCCATTTGTGTAGCCAATGTCTTAGTTCTCCCACACACTTTGAGCCCTAGTAATTAATTTAGCAGAGACATAGTAGCTAAAGAACTGGATTATTCAAGTCACTCTGCCCATCCATCTCACCGTTTCATTTTTCCCATCAAGCTTCACAGTCATCCCACTCAGCCTACACAGACTTTACTTTTTGAGTCTGGAAATGCAGACCATTTTATCAAAGACAGCCTTTCTCAGTCAGTACTTTTTGCTGTGAATGCTTTCTCCTCCACAGACACACACCTCACACTTGCCTATGCTCAAAAGGTTAAAAATCATTAAAAAAACTAAATAAAATACACAAACCAATTATTTTGGCAGAACACAATGGATGGACTTCCCATGATTTTGATGAAGACCTTGAGGTGGGATCTTGCATCCTACTCACACATCCCTCTTCCTTTCTGAGCATGTGTGCAGCCATCATAACAAAAACGGTACTTTTCACATGACGAGCCAGTCCACACACAGAAAAAGAAGGATCAGGCGAGTGCCATGAAACAAGGGAACAATGAACAGATGCAGCTGGCTTGAATTACTTCAGCCACTCAGATGCAGCCAGCCAGCCTTGGCTGGCTATTCCCAGTTCACTGCAATATAGAATTCATGTGAGATGAACCAGAAAGGTTGAACTGGTGAGAAATAGTTAAAGAGTGTGATGTCAAGGTGCCTCCCCTGGAAAACATGACCTTAACACATTGATTTAAAAGGTCTTTCTTACTCTACATAGGCTATCGACCATCCAAGATGAGAGCAGCATCTGTCAGTGTTGTAGATTTTGTGACAGGTGGCTCAGCAGCCTGTTTGAGGGCATTTATGAAAGCCCTCTCACAGCGTACAATGGATTTCCTTCTTTGCCCCTGCTCCACCCAGCTTTGGAGTCAAACTGCCCACTTGGGTTCAACAGAAGAGCTGAGGCTCACCTGCAGTAAAGAGGATGAATGGAAGACAGAGCTTCATGTCTGTACATAAAGCTGCAAGAAAGTAAGTACAGGCTTTCAGTTTCTCTCCGTTGCACAGGTCCTTCAGAGCAAGAAGTTAAATACCCATGTTCTCCTATGCAGGTAATAATGGTCACCTTTGCTATTAGTGTTAATAGCTTGCCTACCCTGCCCTGCCACTGAAACAAGTTCATCTCTGCCAGCTGAGAACAGAAAATCTCTGCGCAACAGCCCACGACAGAGGAAAATGCCAGTTTTACCACTTCTTTAACTTTCAAAGCTCACAGAAGTGCCTTTCCCTGACACAGCAGAAACACTGTCTTGGATCGCAGGCTAAATTAAACACACAAATTACACACTCCATATAAACAGTTATACATGACTTAAATAGCGTGGTTTTATTTTCCTATTGGCACCAATTGGTACAGTAGTTCAGTCAAAGCTTAGGACATCAATGATGTCAGCTGCTTTAATTGGCAGCACTGATGTGACCAGCTCTCGTTCCCAGACGTGAAGTGTGCCGGTTTCCATAGGGAGGATGCTGACTGAAGAATTCCTACCACACTTCCTATCAGTTGTTTTCAGCAGCAAATACTGGCTCCAGCAGGAAAAGAAAAAGAAAATCATCTGTTTGGGCATCCAAAAATTCACAGGATGACGTCACCCTGTGAGACAAGATTTCTCTGCAGCTCCCTCCCTAAACACACATGACCTATCAAAATTCCTGCTCTACATTCCTGCCAGCTGGGTTCTGTATTTACAGAAGGGAAAGACATCAATAATTTTTCCCTTGCTTGTTTGCCATGTTAGCTCAGTTGTAACAGTTCCCTCTCCAGCCCCCAGAAGGAAAAAGGACAGTCTGTCTGAAAGAGATTTCATAGACTAATTTTAGAAAGCTCATGGCAATTTCTTCCCTCACAAATTCCCATGCAGATTTAGTTCATGTTACAAGTCATCATTAAAGGAAAAAGTTGGGATGAACTTGAAACAAAGTGAAACCAAAGTCAGAAGAATCAATCAAACGAAATGTGCACTAGCCCATAACCAAATTCTTTGCAGGAGTCTTCATCCACTACTAGCATGAACTGTGATCCAGGTAAGAGTCATAGGATAGCTGCATTGGTGACTGCTTCATTCCTAGCAGTCACATGTGCTTGCTTTCTTCTGCACCTGGTACTCTGCATGAAAATTCATGCAGTGTCGTGTAAGAGATTAACAAAAGGCATCACTGCCCATATGAACCGTCGACTCAAAACATACCATTTCTCAGAATTTAATAAAAATTCTTCCCCCAAGTTTGCACAGAAGAGAAAGCATTTAACTGATTAAACATAGCCTTTACAACTCCCTGCTCTTTATTCTTTACCTCATTAAGGGATAACTTCAAGGCCAGATGGGTGGCGCTAAAACTGTAAAATTCCTACTTTAGGAAAAATGGTGTGAAGTTCCAGATTGCAATTACAGAATATAGACTAAGCAACCCTCTTTGAGCTTCTTAACTATCCTTAAAGACTTTTAACTGTATGGTTTCCTATAGGCCCGTTGGGGTAGGCAAGGGGTGAAGCAGCTTCTCACTTTATTCATGCCTTGCTCAGTGCCTAGAAACAGGCACTGTTTCCTTGCCCCAACCTTGCTGGCAGGAGCTCACGAGCTGGGGAGGCTGTAGTGTTCATGCAACTCCTCCCTGCTGAATTCTGAAGTTAGACCCCACAAAAGAGGAGAATAGGTGTCTCTTGAGAACTCAGGAGCCACATTTCCAATTTCCTTGCAACTAGTGCTTGGGATAGCTTCAAATCGATATAAATGAGGGATCAGACCAGAACCTCGAGTGCAGTACTGAATACACCTCAGATTCCCAGTGGGGATCAGCCTTTTCTCTCAGCTTCCCAGTGGTTAAGTCAGGCAGCTTTTAAGACCCTCTCCCAAGCACTTAAGTCTTTCCAGCACCATGCAAATGAGCCCAGCACTCCACTGCACCAGCCAAGAGCTAAGGCAAAGTAATTCAAGCAATGCCAAACAAATCCTGTGTGATTCAGGCCATCTCCCAATCTTCTGGGAACCACTTTACTGGCTGCTATTCTACCCTTCCCTCAACTGCAATCTTTCAAAAAGTCATCCTTCCGAGTTAATTTCTTTTGTACAAGCCTCTAGAACTTTTTCCTAATTGACACAACTCCAACTGGCTTTTTTGCTGCCCATGGAGATCTGAAACAAGCAAACAAATTGAAACAAAAACCGCCCCCACCACCTTACAGAGAATGCTTGTAAGGTCACAGCTGAATTTCAGCAAGTTTCAAGTTTGCAGACTTTGAGTAACAGCCAAGAACTGTGGAAGACTGAGAGGAACATGTGATACTAGGAGTCATCACTTGTAAAAGCTGCAAGTTTTCCCTCGCTGCTCCTACTTCCCTTCTCACAAATGAAACACAAAGTTAAATGCTGAGGCAAATCTTAGGGTCTTTCTTTTTAAAACAAGGATAAGATTATACTTGTGCTGAAGTCAAAGCAGAGGAGAGCAAGAGATCAAGATTGGTGTACCTAAAAGCATACAGCTCTTCCTACCTAGTACCTCTCTGTAATAAGATTGAAAAATATCCCTGTCATCACAAGCTTTTGGTCCCTTTGTGCTTAAGGCACCAAGCAAATCCCACTAAACCACGCATATTTTGTATAACTGGTGTCTACAAACCACAGACTCTTCAGGTTAGAAAGCAAGAGAGAAAATGCAAGTTTCTTTCCATGAACTTCTGGGACACAATCAGACATTTCCTCCATTGGTTAATATTACTACTCTGTGAACTAATCCTACTTCTCTCATTACATCAAAGAGCAACAGTCTTTGAGGGCTGCAGACTCTTACAGCAGTTCCAGTTTTGCTGTCTGGCCCATCTGAAATACCTGAAAGGTAAACTGGAACTAAAACAGTTTTGACTGTGGTATCATTAAAAAGCTGGATACAAACTTTGATATATCCACCCACCAAACTGAACACCAAGCAAATTCTACAATTTCTGTAGGGGGTACAGGAATCTCTCACAGACATAAGGTTGTAAATAGACAAAGAAACAGTTTCACAGTCTGCTGATTTTAACTTATGAGGATGGGAACTTTAGGGAAACTAGACACAGCAAAAATAGTTTGGCTGGGTCCAAAGAGATGAAGTCAAAAGACAAAGATTCTCAGCCGTGCAACCTAATGAAGAACTGCAGAGTGTCATTCCACTTGATGGCAAATTTGAATAATTTCTCCACACTGAAAAGGTATTGCTGATCCATAGCTTCCATTCTGGGAAGCTGTCAGCACATGACTCTATAAGAAAGGCAAAAAAAAAAAGAAAGAAGAAAGACCTATGCATACTTTCCTTAGCAGTTATAAAACAGAAGGCAAAGTAGACAAGATTCTCTAACACAGGTGATCTGACAAAAGGGGAACATTTCATTAAAATTAGGTTAAAAGCTGCTGCTTCACCAGACTGGCTAATAGGGGGGGGGATGAAAGAACAGGAAGAACAAGTGCACCCAGAGATGCAAGAGAAATAAGCAATTTTTGCCAGCAATCTCATTGACTGCATTTTGATTCTGCAATTTGATATTGCACTGTAGATCAATGGAGAAGTGTTTGCCAAAATTTAAATGGGCACAGAAAGTGAAATAACAGACAGGACCATGGGAAAGCCTGAGAACTTCAAGGTAACTCTGAGGAAAAAAAAAAGAAGAGGAATATGGATGTTTGCTTGTATATAAGAAGAGTTTATCCAGTTTTGCAAGGTGACAGGTTTGAAAAGTCAGGAATATGAAGAATTTCCAGACTACAAAGCTGTGATTTCCTAGAATAAAACAAAAAGTCTTTGTGGGGGAAATGAGGTAGCAACAAACTAAAATCAAGTCAATAAATATATTTTAAAGCATAAATCTTTCCAGAAAAGCGTGTAATGATGTGCTATATGGGCAATTACAAGTGTTGCAGACATTACTGATCTCAGAGTTGCGGAGGCACAAACTGTTCAATAAAATGAATGCCCTCTCTCTGCAATATTCAGGCACTACTTTACAATCAGACTTTTAAATAAATACCAAATACACTTTCTTCTACATGTTTATGGGGAGAGGAAGGTTGCTGTTCTCAAGAAACTTCACACAGTCAAGTATTCAGAACTACAGAAGTCCTATTTCTCTTTTAAAAGCTTGAGGGGTCTATGATAGTGGGAATGCTTTCTTTTATTAGAAGTATTTGTGAAAAGTTTTAAAACCAACGATTGCTTTTTAGATGTACAACCCTTTTCATGTACAAAAAGAAAAAACAAAACTTGAGTACTGAGGAGATTCGATGTGTGGGTAGATTGTTTTCTTAGTTTTCTTCTGAGGATATCCATTCATTAATCATTTAGCAGCCCACGTACACATGGCAGCCTGCTTCTCTCAGGAGCACTGCATTTGGACCCTGCTCTCTAGAAAGTGATATTCAGCTGCAGAGCACAAAAGCCTCAGGAGAACTATGTGATAGCTCGGTGCCAGGTCAAGTTCAAAGCAAAACACAAATTAAACTGCAAAATATTTCGTATCAGGGAGTGGTATGCCTGTTGGCTGGAAAGGACTCACCTAAGTTCTCTACTCAGTTCTCTCTCTAAGGCAGTGTCCCTCCCTGCCTTAGATCTCACCCAGCTCTTTGAACTTAGAATTACCCCATCAGAGCTGTGCTGCTCAACTCACTCAGAAGAACAGGCATAGCTTTCCCTGGCACCACCCACAGAGACAAAGCACTGGACAAAGCACTCTTTGTCCAGCACCACCTTCCTTGATCAGCAGACAGCATTAAACTGCATCTCAGGGAGTAGAGAGTCTGAATTGAACTTAAGCAGGCTCTGTCCCCAAAGTAACACAAGCTGGCAGCAGATACCATAATGCCAACAAGCAAAGGATGCATGCCAGTCTAATGCCCTCTTCTCCCCAGGGCCAGGAAGAGAGCTCTACAGCAAACTTACAGAAGACTCAACATACTATAAACATCTAAGAGAGCTCAGCATCACCAAAGGAAAAATCTGAGCTCTTCCAGACCTTCCAAACCAGAATGCAGCAGGGTGGCTAACGAGGAACAGCAGCTGCTGTCACTGTCATCATTTCAAGACAACTGGGAGATGCCTAGCTCACACCATGCTCTTCTCCCTCAGTGTCCAAGGGATGGCTCCTCCAGAGTGGATAGCAATAAGCCTAGAGGATTGGCCAAACTGCCTTAGAGGCACCATGCCTCTGGACCCGAGAGAGAAACTTCTGCAGCTGCCAAATCTCAGCGAGCTGTCCTGCTCTCCTGTTGCCAAGGCAGGCTCACTCCTGGGAAGACCTGCAGAGAGCATCTCCCTCCGTGTTAGCAGGACACGGGGAGGAGCAGGCCCATCAGGCACGGCTCCGTGATTAACAAATCAAACCAGTAGAAACAGGTTTCACTGGGGTGTTTGTTGTACACCAGTTCCAACACCAGAGAAGGGCCTTCTGACTCACTGCCATCCAGTGCCTCACTTGGGGAAGGTTCACATGACAAGGTTTTCTATTTCCTCATTTAAAAGACATTAAGAAAGCTATCAGCACATTTAGGTAAGCAACCAGAGCAGGGCACCAGTGATTACTCTGTATTAGCAATTGCACACCTTCACTCTGTGGTAGGGAGGTGTGAGTTCACAGGAGTATTTTCAACATCCCGGATGTGTATAGTGTGGCACACCCTGGAGTAGGGTGTTACTTTCTAATATCTTTATAGAAGTATTTTAGTTATTAGTTGCCTCCTGTGTGGACACAGATGGCAGCAGAGACATAAGAGGCATTCCCTCCAAACTCTGGGCAAAACTGAGTAGAAGACTACCGAAAAAGAAAAGGATTTTAAAAATTTGTGTGTTGTCTTTTTTTTAAACATCAGGACAGGAACAGCTTTCCTCTCAGAATGGTAAAAACCAGACAGTTGAGAAAATGAACCATTAGTTGCAACAAGAGAGGTAAGTTAAACATTAGAAGTTCTGTTATGATTTGATTAAATGTGGGGGTGAGTATTTGGGGCAAAATGACCTAGATGCTGCCAACTCATCCCAAAGTCCTTTTTTCTTTCATTGCATGCACTCACCAACACAAGCATGGCCTTTGAAACAAAAGACTGCACTGTGTAGGTGGGGATATGCACACACTCCACAGCCTTCTGTGCCACTTTTCCTGTGCAGCAGGTTTTAAGCAACCACATCCAACTTGATCATCCACTTTCACATGGACAGTCTGCACACATAAACAACTGTGGCCACGTAGCACAGGCATTTACAGCAGACCGAACCCAAGCCATTTACAGTCAGAGCAGAACACCTCTGCAGCTTGAGCCGAAGAATCCTCAGAAACACTTTTGATAGTTTTGAGCTGTAGAGTCCTGGAAGGTAACACAAGAAGAATCAGACAACACCTGAGGGCCATGGTATTAAAACCCTGAGAGATTGTCTTCAGTGCCTTTGCGTTATCACAGAATACATCTGAGATGTGGTCACCAGCATACCCTTGGGACACATCTTCCCATGCAGAACTTCTGCTGAAGAATGAAAAGTATCCTTCTTGGCAAGCAGCAGCACAGCAAAGTGTAATTCTGCAAGGTACCAACATGCCCTGTAGCTTTCAAACTGAGATCATAAACCAGTATTTTCCAGAGGCTATCAGGGGAGACATCTATCAAGGTAAAGGTTACCGTGCTGCCTAAGCAAAACGTAACAGTAATAGTTAACATCAGCTGGAGGGTACTGGTAACACACATTTGCTTTTAGAGTAGAAATGAAGGATATCAGAGTACCAGGAACAAAACAGAACTAGTTCAGACAGAGAGCTGATAAGACCTTCTTATAAGTATCAAGTGTGAATTGTGTCCTTGAAGAAAGCAAACAGCACAAAGGAATGTCCATCTGCTGTGATGGTTTACCCTGGATTCTTGCGAAACCCACTCTTTCACGCCGAAGACAGGGCATTATCAGGACATTAATTCTGATGTGCTCTCCATTCTATACGCATGTGAAGACTTCTGTTGTTTTAAGTGCTAGAAACACATTAGTTATTTGGTATTAACCACGTAAAAATTTAACTTGATGCTACATTAATTTTTACTCTAAAGAGAAGCAGACTGTAGAGAATATTCAAGAGAGAATGGTTACACTAACAGCTGTCATATATGATCTTTAACAGCAAAAATTAACCATGTCTGCCACCACCAAAAGAAACAACCAGGGTAGCACTTTCACAGTAGGGAAAACACCACCAGCAAGACTGCACAACTCACGTTCTGGTAATGAAATTTTACTTAAATGTAAAATACAGCAGTCCCCTTCTTTAGTAAGGCTTTATTGCATTTGTTTTATTGTATTGTTTAATAAGTGTATCAAAACCTGATTTAGCAAGTAGCAAAATAAGATTTACTTTATGCTCATATTTATAGATATATGAGTGATGACTTTGTGGTACTTAAGCTATAATCTCAGGACCATAAAATCAGTCTCAGTGTCTCTTCCTGCTCAACTGTTACAGGCAAAATCATGTTGCAAATTGTGACATTGAAATTCTTCTAGGGTTAAAAAACCAAAAATGGTATTCTATTAAAGCCAAAACAAACTTAGAAAGTAACTTCAATGATCTCTTATATTCCATCTCTAAGGGTCATTCTGGTAGGCAGTACATCTTAGCTGACAGAAGTTTAAACTTTAACCATGCAAAAATCAGTCCTACAATCCAGGTCAGCACCCAGCCCAGCAAGCAGGCTTAGGCAGCTCCACGAAACTTGGCCTCTGCAGCGGGGGGTTCTGGATCCCAACAGCAGTGAACATGAGGCACTGCACAGGGCAGCACTGAAAGCACACTCAGTGTTAGCTCAGACCTCTGTATGGTACTCCACAGCAGCATAAATTAATCTTTAGGGTATGGAAGACACCTCTAACTGCATTTAGATGTTAGTGCCATGTCAGATGTTAGCATCCAAGTGCCAAACTGCAGTGCTTCGCTAACTGATCCTTCCCATGCATAGATTCATCTCTCCTTTCATGCAGGCAAGCCCATCAGACATGCTCTGGTTCTGCAAGTTAGCACAGACCAGTTTTGTGGAGTTCCTTTGGCAACACTGGAGCTCAACATGTGTTCATCAAGTGCCCTCACTAGGTGGAAGCTTCTGAACTTTCAGGTATTTTCATCTCATTAATGAGGGTTTTGTGGTAGGGAACTTTCTTTGACAGCAAAATGTATTTTGCTAACTAAACAGACCCTCTTTTCCTGCATTAACACCAGCCAGGAAGAAAAGCACATTGACACTTTTGCAGCATCTCAGTGGATAGATTTTGATTTTGTTTCCATTTACACACACTGGTGTCTGTGTAAATTTAAGATATGAATGAATGGAAACATGAAGAGTCAGGAAACCCTGCTTAGCATATCTCTGCTAACTTTAAAAATAAAGAATCAAACCAAGCCTTCAGTAAACCCCTTAAGATCTTCTTTCATGCCAATAAACATTTTATTTTCCATTCTCCTTCTTCCAGGAATCAGTGTAAGGATTTTAAAACATGGCATTCAGTTCAAAGGAAGTCAAGTGTTTATCTGTCCACACCAGTGGAGCTTATGCAGACAGGACGTGTAAAAAAAAAAAAAAAAAAATCAACATTACTAAGCATAAAGCTGCATACATTATGACACTATATGCCATCAGACCAAAGCTTTTAAACATATCTTAGAAAAATTCACGTTCCAGCAGTGAACTCCAAGGAGAAACAGTACCTAAGAAGGCAAGTGGTGTAATTTTCATCACTGGAATAGGGTGCATTGCTGCAGCTGCAGCACTGGTGTGACTGACACAAAACAATTCAGCCAGGTCTTGTCCAACTCAGCACACCCTCAGTGCACAGTGTTTTAAAGGAGACTGCAACAGAGCCGAGTACATTATTCAACTGATAACTGGTTTTACAGAAGACTAATTAAAACACTAAGCCCACATCTTTATTTTGTAGCCATAGCTCTTTCAGTGGCTCACACTTTGCAGCTTTTAAAAGTTTTCTATCTACTGCAGTAAGATAAGCATTTCCCACTCACATTGTATTGTTCTGTTCAGCTATAAGAACCCTAAACAGCAGGAAAAAATATTAAAAATAATTTCCTAGGAAAGTAAAAATAATTTGAAATCATAAAATAAATATGGATTAGTTGGATCGTAGCTACTTGGAACAACAGTATTACTCTATCACCCAAAAGGCAGACAAAGACAAGGTACTACTGAGTAGCATTAGTTTAAAACTGCAGTATTACTATGAAGAGTCCCTGGTGTTTAACATGGAAATATCAGAAAATCCCCTCCAGCTTGCATGTAAAATCTATTCCATCTTTGACCAAACATTTCAAGGCAATTTCAAACTTTCACACTTGTGTCTCCACATTCACACATGAGAAGTGCTGGCAACTCATTACGTTCAAATTGAAACCAATTCCTCTACACAGCTACGTGTTCTGCCAATGTGCTGCTCAATGAAACACATCTATTTAGCAGCCCTGTGAGAAAGTCAGTATCCCTTGCTCTGTAACACTACTAAAAAGTTAACTCACAGACAATGGCATGAGAAGCTTCACACTCTCAAATACAGTGATCAGCATAAGTGGTAGGCAATTCATTATTTTTGAATTTGCATTTCAGGCCAACAATAATAGCTTTACCTGCATAATGTACAGGGATTTCTATCTTTGGCCCTATGACGTAGTGACCCTCCTCCAGACTGTGAGCTGTAATTGTTGTCCACTGCCGACACGAATGAATCAGAAGATAATCGCTCTCCCGAAGACCTTCTACAGTTTCTCCTGCAAAACAGATGGAGGGTTTTTCTTTAAAAAGTAAAACGAACCACACCTACTGCATGATGAATTAAGAATACATCTCAACAATCATTTTATTCTTATTAGTGTTTTTTTCCCCAGACTTTTTGATAATTAAAAATTCAATTAAGTAAATTTCAACTCTATCCAGTATTCACTTTTGCAACTTAAGTGCCTTACCTTCCAGAAAACAAACATGAAGCAAAATGTCTCAGTGCATGCATACAATATCACAGAGATGCAATCCAGATTACTGAGTAGTGGCTCTGGAGCTCCTTTTTCAACTTTCTGCATAAACACATTTTTCCTATTTCTATTTTGGTCTGCCTATCTCACTCAATACAAATACTTGAGAGGTCCTTTAGTTTGAAAATAAAGGGGAAAAATAAACCCAATACATTTTTATATTTTAAAAGAGAAGCATCACACTACCATACAGTAGTAACTGGATATCACACTTTCAGATGCAGAGATCTCATCATTGTCATTCTATCATTTGCAAGCCACTGCTTAATTAGCCATTCAGATGTCCATGAACTTAATCCTATCGGTTAAGTGAGAGAAATAAATAAATAAATAAATATTTGAAAGAATTTCACAAACATTTAAGTCCCCTCTCAGACTGAAATTCAACCAGAAGCCTACACAGACAATGTGTAGCTCACCTTTCTAAGGCACTCTCTCATATTCTTGTACTCTGGTGTCTGTCAAACCCATTCCAAACACAGCCAAAGATCCACCTCTCCTTTCTTCCCTTGCCCCTAACAACTTTGCATTTCGGCAGAGTATCCTTCCCTGTTCTACAGTTTGCAGTGCATGATCGTGTCTAGAGTGCTTTGCTAGGTTTTCCAGCAATTGCAAGAGCCCTATTAGACAGATCACTTGAAGTGCCAGCTACTCAGCTCAAGCACGATATGATATATGAACAAAATTTCACAGAGCAGGAAACTGTTCTGTGTATCATCACAGAACTGCTCTCACACACCTGCAGTCCTCAGCGCACTTCTGCATTAAGCACATAAAAAACCTGCCTTTCTCCAGGTGTCTTTGAAGCAGTCACTTGGACTTTCAGGAGCACTCAGTAGACACTAAACATGGGCCAAGAATAATGAAACTTTAAATTTAATTTTCCTTCTCTCCCACCAGCTCTCTGCAGTTACAGCCAAAAATAACACAAATAGTTTAGCCCTGGAATCAAGCTTGGACAAAACCTACCCCCTTCAGCTACTACAACAAACTGAACTTTTTCCTCACTGTCCTGATAGTCCTAAAAGTCAGTGGAAGACTGAGAATTTCCTCAGCCTGGGGCAGCAGACATTTCCTCTGTTCAATCTCTGCAGAGGAGAGCTACTTCCCACTGAGCTTTTTTCTTGCCTGCAACAGGCACTCTTCCACCGTAGGCAACAGCTTCTACACACCCCATTCCTGCCTGATTTCATGCTCCCATTCTATCAGCAAGCACCCTCCCACGTGATTTAAAACAGAGCAACTGGTGTGTGTGAGAATTGTTAAGATTTTAAATCAGAAGAGAGCATTACGACCATCTGCTCCGACACCCTTTGGCCACAGGATTCTGCTTGTTTCCTCCAGAAATGCAGATCTGGCTAAACAAGGCAGAGACATGGCCCAACCTGCAGAGAGATGTACCTCCCTGGGTCTGCTGTTCCAGGGCCTGTTAAACCTTAAAAACATTCCTGTTTCGCCCATTTGTGTCTTTAACTTATAAGCATGGGTAAACTGCTATGATTGGGGTATAGAGGAGAAACAAAAAAATAAAAATTAAGTCAGAAGGTATACAAAGCTCCTTAGTACCAGTTATTCTTTCTCCTATGAAATTACATTTCTAGGTTTCCTTCTTTTCACAGCAATCAGCTTCCAGGTAAACAGGCCATTTCATGAACTGGCTTCCAGGTGTTCCTTGGACCACATCCCTTGGCAGCCCAGACAGGCAGGCTGCTTAACACCAGTTCCTGATCCCTGGGAAGCACCACCCCTCCACCCACAGCACACTAGGATAAGGGATCTCCTAAAGCCGAGGGAAGAGTGGAAAAAATTACCATGCAGCACCTGGGAACTCTTTTCCCATCCTTATCTTGAAAGAAATTCAGATATATTTGCTGAAGGAATTATGCATCTGCTAAATTCTAGCAAATTATCAGACCTCAAGTATCTCCTGTTTTCTGCTCGCAGGGCAACCTCTAATATGTATGAAAATTACCTATTGCTGCAAAACTTTACAGTTTTGAGGGAAAGCACAATAATAACAGTAATAATAATAATAGCAACAATAATAATAATAAATGGTGTTATTTGAAACTCATGTTTCAGTTTTGAGAGTTACACTCATGCTTCTATAATCCATGGCAACAAATAATTATTCTGTCCCATAACAAAATCCAACCAGTGATACCTAAGGGAAGACCTAGTATTTTACTGGTTTCACTGACAGTGGTGAACAAATCTGGAATAAAACACAAAGCATCTCTGGTATACTTTTTCTCTGCCTTACAATTTGTAGGCATAATTTCAGAATATTACCTAAAGGGAGGTTGGACTCCACATCCAGGATTGCAGGGAAATAATTACAGTATGGGTCACCCTCGAAGAATCTGAGGAAGATATTCCCAGGAAAATAAAGACACCCATTATGAAAAGGTGCTTCCAGCCATGGCTCACACGCTGTGATCTGTTTAAGTGGTTGCTCCACTAAAACTGGTGGGACAGGTGAGTGTAAAAAGAGATTAGCAAGGCAGGCCCAAGAGTGACTACATAATTGAGTCTGCAGCTGGAAGTAGCTGTATTTTTTTAAACAGAACCTTGGAAACCACAACTCACATCACACCAGTTATTTGCTGCAACCAATTACATCGGAAACGAATTTTGTGCTTTGCCACAGAACACTGAGGAGGAGACAAGGTGAAGCAGATGTGACAGGGAGCTGACGTGTCCCTTGGCTCCTTAACAAAGGGCAGGTCTGTCCTTACCAAGCCCTAATCTTTCCTAACCATAGGTGAGACAGATTCCTGGGCTTTGCTTTATAGGAAGAGGCTCCCTGTCACCAAGGGATTAAAGGACTCTCAAAAACACCTGGTTAATCATGGTGTCCAAGCTATGCAAGGAAAATGTGATTGAGGACACAAAGTAACTCAATTCTTTCTTCCTTCTTCTTCTACTCTGTCTCCCCCGTAAGACTTGCTCACTTCTTTTAAAGTGGTTTCTTCCTGGAGGGGAATACCTTCCAGGCTGGAGACACCTCTGACCCTTGCTACACCACTCCTGTCCCAGCCCAACCCAGCCCAGGCTCAGTTAGCCCTTTACACTTTTCTCAGCCAACCATACCTTGCAAAACAGCCACACACATTCAATCTGACTCCCCCCCCCCCGCAGTGGCATGAGTTACGCAAGCCTTCTATTAATCACATTTTAGCTGTGTGGGAGAGAACTCGGCAGCCCGCACATTCACCAGCTACGCAACTCGGTTCTCACCTATTCAACACACTCCTACACCGCTGCTTACATAAAAATAAGATGCCATGAGAAAACAGAGAACACAGGCCACTCATCTTTAGTAACAGTTTTGTCTCTTATGATCCAGTATGGATTAGCTGCTCTATCTTTGCACCCTCTCCTCCCCACCCCACATGCCTGCAATATAATTAAACCACTACAAAGAATCTACAGGCAAATACTTGTGCTGGTCTTTTACCCTCTCCAAATAAAAGTCAAGAGAAGCAATGAACCAAGCAATGAACCACCACATGCAATTCCTCACCTTTCCCCAAGTTGCTTACCTCCTTCCAAAATATGAGTCAAGTTTATTCACAGTAATGCCTGAGACTAAGACACTCATGATTCGCTAGCAGCTCCTAAACCCTAAATCAAGCGTCAACACCCATCCTTACCTGAGATTAAAAGCCTCACACCTCTGAACTGAAAACTTAGCCAGTATGTTCCAACACCAGCTGATCTCCCAATCAGTATTTGGGTACTTCACTCATTATCACCAAAGCAGCACTGCAATAGGTCTTCAGGCGTTCATTGCAAATAAGATTCACTGTAATTTTTTTAATTGGATGACCCATTTCTGTACAATTCCTAAAACCCTCTAATATTGGTAACACCACCCTTGTTGAAGGGTAGTTGCAGGGGAAACACTGATCAGGAAAGGAAAATCACTCACATGTTGATATAGTCACTTAAAAAAAATACAGCTTAATCAAGAGTCCCATGCCTTTAAATACTATCTACATTAAATGCCAATACTACTGTAATCATTCTTTCCAGTTCCAAAACTGGATCGTCCACATTTGGCAAATCTTGACTCTGTCATTGTAAACACTCCAATTTCAAATTAACAGCTAACAACTGTAGCAAGACTGATGGAGGAGGAACAGGATACCTTCATCTACAAATTCAGAGATGAAATTCTGTTTTCATCTGCACTTTTTAAGAACCAGGTGAGAAAACAGAGGTCAACTACATGCAGTGACTGAGTTTATGTACGTCTATGCTGCAGCACAGAAAGAAGCTCATTTCTTTTGAAAAAGATACATCTCTGCAAGTTGTTGCCACTGCTTACTTTCTAAAGACACACACATTTTTATTTAGTTTAGCATTTCACAATTCCAAAATTGGAATTGTCTGTGAATTCCCCAAAGTCTCAGGAGTAAACTGAAGATCATTTCAGTTTTGAAGGGTTTGAGCAC
Source organism: Nicator chloris (assembly GCA_013400495.1). Classification (NCBI taxonomy): domain Eukaryota; kingdom Metazoa; phylum Chordata; class Aves; order Passeriformes; family Pycnonotidae; genus Nicator; species Nicator chloris. The sequence goes on along the minus strand of WAAE01014692.1, from coordinate 35,518 downwards.
TCCTGTGTCCCCTTTGCTTTCTCCTGGATCATAGAATATCACAAGTTGGAAGGGACCCGTAAGGATCATCAAGCCCAACTGCTCATTTCTCACAGGACTGCCTAAACCGAAACTGTATGAGTAAGTATCATCAAGATGTGCCTTGAACTCAGACAGGTTTGGTGCCCTGATCACTTCCATGCAAAGCCTGTTCCAGTGACTGACCACCTTCTCAGAGAAGAGCCTTTTCCTAATGTCCCATTACAGTCCACAAAAGAAAATTCACACAGGTCCCACATACTCTGCTTGCCAAAGACAACGACTTTTCAACACCAACCACTAAAGAAAATTCACGAAACAAATGAAAAGAACCAACAACCAACAACAAAACTTTTAAGGTTCTCCTCCTAATATTGAAAAACTAACATTCAAGTCACTGCTAAATGTTCAGGCCAATATGACTCACTTATTCACTCACTGAAACTACACTGCTAAAAATAGGCAGAGATGTACAGGAATATAAACGCTTTATAATGCCACACACTTTGTCATTGTGGCTACGAGTTTGCATCGCTGCCTTAAAGCACAAGCTTTGCGTCTGGAGATATTAAAAGAGCAGGTAACGAGGTAATTCAGAGAAAGAGAAGCCGTCACACGCAAGGTTCCAGTAACGCAACAGATTCCATTTCCACACACCAGATGAGCTAGATACCATTTCCTCCTGCCAGGAAGATGGTTACGGACACATTCCACTCCTCTCATTCATCACAGAAGACTGCAAAGCGAGCTTAATGCTGTCCCTTGCACATCAGTTCAAGCACGCTGAATTTGCTCTTTCTGGAAAGAAAAGGTTTATGGGAAAGAGCCGCGAGCTCACAAGAAACTCAAGATGGCTTTTGTGAAAGAACTGATGAAAAAGGTGCCTGTGAAAACCCCAGGGAATACTCAGCAAGACTTAAGGCCATGTGTTTTCATTAAGCCTGAACACCATCTGCATGCAAGGCAACAGATGCCGTACAATTAAGTGCATCACCCGGACTGTCTTGGTCAGTTAAGTAGGTGGTGAGTTTAATTATTCCATCTAATGTTCCATAATCACATTACATATCATTACACAGAAAAATCTCAGCAGTATTAAAAATCATGACTGGTTGCTCAGCCAGGTATCTACCAAACCACACAAAAGAATAACATCAACCTTATTCCCCCATGAGTTTGCACTAACATTTGCTAGGAATGAAGTGTTAACCCTAAAAAGAGGTGGCTGGCTGGTCAGGTGAGCACCTGTGTTGTGAAATAATTAGGCAGAACTGTCAGCATGTGGCTAGTGTTACAAGGGAAGGAAGTTTATCTGGCAACAACTGAAAGCTAAGAGAAAGCAAAACTATTAGAAGCCAGAAAAAAGAAAGAAGTGAGGTTCTTACTTATTCATCATGCTCCCATTGCACTGAGGAGCCCTACTTACACACTATCTGCTTCACTGGGCATGCAGCTTCCCTGGACTTTCCCTGACTGAGGACCAAACAAGCCATGCATTAAGATAAACTTTAACATTACCCTACCCCATCAAGAAAACAAAAGGACAGCCCCACACAGTATGAAATGAAGTTATAATCCATCTCTTGTTTTTTTTTTTTAAAAAAACCCCTCAGTATTACAGACTTGCATGGCTCTGTGCAAAAAGATGTTTTGGGTCAGAAGGAGGTCACACCGCTAGCACAAAGATAAATGCCAGTGCTGCTTTTACATGGCAAAGGAAGGAACCTACAAAACCTGGCACTAGCAAACTAATAAAGGCTGTCTTGTTTTTGGAAAGGCAGTGTTTCTACAGACATAGCTAGTCACATAGCTCCCACACAAGGTAACACCTTAAGATGGATTCAATTTCTTTTCATCTTATTGGGACATCCACAGAAGGTAAAAGATGAAGCCAAGGCCTCCTCTCAGCACAAAACCTCAGGGGGGACCCCATCTAAAAATGGGAAGCACTGATGAGACAGCACACCTGAAGAGACCACACACAGGTCAGAAACACCCAGCACTTGTGAGCAGCTGTGAACTGCAGGCTTTACACACTTCAGTCTCCTTCGCAATGAGGGGCTGGGAGAACCACAGGTACCTGCAAGCCTTTCCAAGGCATGCTTTTCAGCACCACTAGGTGTTAAAACAAGGCTGGGTACCACAACATTCTTTTGTCTTTAAAAAAAATTAAAAGAAAATTAAAGAAAGATCAATCATAACTCAAGAGCCAGTCTTATCTGAGAGTCTTTGTTTCCTCTCACTGGTGGGCTAATCATTCACACAATCTTCAAAGAGTTCTCTGCACTTCGGTTCTTGTTTAGCCAGTTGTTTGTTTGGGCTTCTGATCTCTTAAAATACAACACAAGAAAAAATAAGGCATAACATCCACAAAAACCCAGCAGATGGCAACTTCTTGTCCCACACAAACCAAGTAAGCCAAAACTAGAAGATGTAAACCATGCTGCATCACAGAGAGCACTCAATTCACTGTTAATTTGAAGTTATACTCATTTGATTCAGGGACACACAGAAGCACCACTAGCACTCAAGCAGCACAGCACAGAGTATGTTGTTTTCGTGGTATTAAGAATACAAATTCTCTGAAAAGACATACACAAAAAAACCCTCAGAGTGTTAGCATAGGCAATGAGCTACTGAAAGAGAACTAACTCCAAGTTCTGTGCAACAGTGCACAGGACAGCCTCCATCCAACTTGCACAGTGCTGTCAACACATGATCCTTCACCACTCGCAGCACTCGGTTGTATTACTGCCCCAGCATTTCACTGGCACAACAGCTGCCTCTTCCCCTACAGATCATTTCACTGACACTTAAGAGCGTTCTTCTTTTATAACGATGAGTTTGGGATTTATGTTTTGAGCGAAGAGACAAAAAGTTTTTACTAAGTCTGAATATGTAAATTAAGACAAATTATTTTATTATTACTTAGCAGGCTGTGTCACCTCTCCTTATGAGAACTCCATCTGAACTCTGAACTCGGAGGGAGGGTGGAGGGAGAAAGTCAAAGCTTTTGTCTTCTGCACACTGCATCTTACTGCAGACTATCTGCTGGGTATTTTATCTATGGAGATGCACCTCAATGAATGTCAAAGACTAATAAATATTAAATTAGAGTAGTTTGCTTGCTTAAGCTTTGGCACTGTCCTTCATTACTGAGGCTAATCTCCATTGAGCTATTCAGCCTGTCAGTTTCTCCAGCAAAAGCACTGGTCTATGATGTAGGTCAGCGGAAAAAGTTCATTAGGTAGAGAATAGCACCTGAATTTTCCAGTCTGAATTAGCAGAGGAAATCTGTAGGGAAAAAATTCACATCATTGTAATGTTCCTTAAAGAAAGGAGAAGAAAACCCCAGAAATATTTTGCTACATGATGAAGCCCACTTGTAGCAACCAGAAACCTACAAAAATTGATTTCTTTTCCTCGTTTTTTTAATGTCACTATGACTGAACAGATGCTTGAAAGAGTTACTCTTGCATAAAATGCCTAATGGGAGAGAAGTAGAAAGAGCATGCAATTGTAGAAAACACTACTACTACTGAAGAAAAACCTTCTCTGAAAACCACTTCATGTTATCAGTCTTTCAGTCTGACATTCCGTACAGACACAAAAAAGGTTGATTAAAAAATTAAAATCAAGCTGATCAGAGAAGCTTCCTTGTTTAAAAGAAAGCATAACAGCTTGTGTGGGAGTGTATCATGCAAAGTCTAAATACAGACTGCCAGTAAGTTAAAAGGGTAAATATTGTAATTTCTAGGAGCAAATATTGTAGTTTCTAGGACTAAGATTAAAAAAACCCCAACAACCCAACCAAAACAAACCACATTAAAATTTAAACATCTCAGGGCTATATAATGTAGTGTACTAAATTTTTAATTTAAAGTGGGCAGATTCATTAGGAAAGCCTGACAGTGGTCTCAACTGAGTTTCTGTGTCTGAGCATAGTGGAAAAGATGAAAGGCTCTGTACCCAGCTACACAATCTTTTGAGCTTGCAACACAAGGATCAAAAAAAAAAATCCAGTTATATCTAGGGCTATTGATAATCAGCCTCACTTTTCAGTTTCCCTTCTTCCTTCTCAAACAAATTTCCAAGTAGTTTTCAATATGTGCTTCTGTTTAACACTTCCATTCATGCTGCTTCCCATTATCTGGATCAACGAGCATCTCCGTCATGACTCAAAAACTGCAACTTAACACTCCTCTCTCCAAAGAAAAAAAAAAAAATCCAGTGTATTACTGACTTGACCTTCCATCAGCACCACAGACTTCATGCCTTCAAAAAGTTTTCTTTGACAGCATAAGGATTCATACTCATTTTGATTTTAAGATTACTTATATTCTTCCTTCTTTTGACAAAAACAAGAAGTGGGGGAAAAGCTGTAAGCATGGAAGTTCAGGCAAAATTAGTTGAAATTCTTGTGTGCCATCTGTCAGATTAAGATTCAACCTACTGGAGTTCAGAGTTGCTTTTTAATTACAAAAGAGATTAAAAAAAGAGGTTTTAAAAATATTTTTATTTGAGAGCGAGGCATCAAAGCCAGCTCAGGTTGTGCCTCACAAACTCAACAACAGTCTCGCACCATCTCTTTGTTAATTTGCTGCTGAGACAATGCAGGAAATCATCCAACCTCATCCAGCCCAGAGTGCTGCCCAAAAAAGCTGCCCATCTGCAGCAAGGTCTGCCACCAGCAATTACACTTGTCTCCACCTTGGATGGTGGAGGGAGGGACACTGAATCTTCCTGCAGCTTCAGGGAGAGCTGGGCAACATGCATCTACTCAAGAAATAGTTTGTCCCAGATGAAACCTCTTGCCACTGTACACCTTGGATGAAATGCAGCTGCTGTTGGCTGCACTGGAACAATTTTCAGCTGTCTGAACAGGGAATCCAGTTTGCTTGACTGACCCTACCTGCTCAGCGAGGAAGGAGCAAGGACAGCATCACCCCCAGAGTGCCTTATATTACTACCTGGGGTACTCTGTGCATTGATGTAATCCTTCAGCCTCACAGTACTGTGATCAGACTTTGCTCTGGGCAACCATTAAATATTTCACAATCAAGAGAAAGGAGATAAGGCTTTATTTCTGCAATTTCCAATCCCTCTGCAAAAGCCTGATAAAATCAAATTGTTTAAATCCAACTGATGCTGAACTTAAGCCATCACCCACTAATACCTAACAAGAGAGCAGAGACTCCCAACCACCTATTCTTTTTATGCCTGCCAGCAAGAAGACAGATTTATTTCTCTAGGATTAGCATTTTGCTATTGGAATGACTGGATATACCAGTACTGTTGCAACAAATCAGCATAAACCATAATCTCATTACAAAGCTATGGGACAGATTAATCCACTGAAAAATCCAGTTTGTTCCAAGGCAAGCTTTTCCCTAGCTGCAAATATACAGAGACAGCATCTCAGTGACTCTCGAAAAAAACCTGTTTGACCTACTGCAGGGAAGAGAAAAACAAATATTTTAAATAAACAGTAAGTGGAATTTTGGTGCCACTGCCACCGATGGCAAACTCTCTGCTGACTTCAGCAATGTCACAGTCTGAACCTTGGCATCTTGCTTTCTTTGTATTCATCAGTCAACTAGTGAGGAAAAAAAAGAAAGAGTAGTAACAACACAGACTTCATTGAGCTTTGTTTGTGTTTGTTTCAAACCTTCAGAACTAACATCCCAGAATGAGAAACCTTACTTTTTATGAATTCAAGCCAAACAAGCCAAAACACATCTTTCAACACAGACTGCTCTTCACTCCCACACAGGGGGAAAAAAAACACGCAGTACAACAACATCTTAACATTTGCATTCCAAAACAGAGTAACTTTCTGTTGCTACCATAATTACTCTTCTTATTAATACTGAGTATCATCAGATGTAACTGCAGATTTGCTGTATCCTCATGACAGATTTAGTTCTGTGATTGATTAAACAAAACAGTCAAACACCATGGTTACTCACAACAGCCTAGAAAATATCAGCAATTATTTAAACTGTTCTGATACTCTGCAACATGTTGAATATGTGCCAACTATTAGTGGCAACTATTTGTCATGGTAAAAGGAAGGAAAAAAATAAATCTTATAACCACTCAATTACTTAAAAAAACGCAATTCTTACAGAAGAAAGCTCTCTGGTTTTGAAGTTATCTAAGACCACAAATCTGAAGTGTTAAGAACAATAGCAAGGAATGCCAAGTTTAACTGCACTTAAGATGGTCACAGGTTAGAAATACTGAGGAGAAAGCTAAGTAGCTTTTCATTGCATGCAAGAGAGGTTCCAGCCTAGTTTATTTTTACCATAGGGAGCAAGAGAAAGGAATTCTGTTGATCCCATATGTAGTTAATTTCCAATTTGAATTCCCATGGCCAAAGTTGAGAGGGTAAAAAAGTTAAAATATTTATCTGCCCTTTGCAATGAAGGCACCAGGCCTGGAAATGAAGAATGCACAGAGCAGCTTTCAAAGGCAGTCTGATAGGTAAAGAGAACAACAGCACTACCTGACCAAATGAAAAAACACAGCACTAAGGAGACCTCTGAGCAGTCTGCTGCCACACAAATGAGCTCCTTTAAATACCTCATTAAGAGAACTGAGGTTCTCTTTCACTGGAGGCAGGCATTCCTCATTCTAGAGAGCTCCTGCTCTGATGTGTCTATAAATACTGAGAGGTCCAGTGGAGGACACACTTTCAAGTGCCTGTTTAGCATCAGGTGCCCAGCTGGAGAAGCTTAATACTTAAGAGGTGGGAGGTCAGCATTTAGCATTGCACTTAACACACTGTTACTGACTTCCTATTTATGTCCAAGCAGAGATACAGAGTGGTTTCAGCTGATCAAGCCAGAGGCAGCTGCACACCTTTGCTGCTGCACAAGTCTCGGGCAGTGTGGTCAGGGAAGGCTGGGTAAAGCTCCCCAGAGCTGGGATGATGAAGAAAATTTTAACCCTATCAACCTCATGGATTTAAGAGCTAGAATTTGATTCCAGATTGCCCTGGCAGACAGAGAAACAGTCTATTCATTCAGTGTTTTCCTGGGCACAGCATGAGAGCTGGGGAGCTCTCACTGACAGTTATTTATAATTAGATGATATTTTAAAATAGCATCCAAGTAAACATGCACTATCCTCTCATTATATATCTCAAGTCCTAAAGGGACACTATGGCACTTTGTGTTGCACAGCAGTGATCCTTGTTTGAACTGAGGACATCTTGGATAAACTCCCAATTAAAAATAAAGTAGCCCAAATACAGGAGCTGCTCAAGCATAGTTTTCTTTGGCTTTCAGAGAACTCATCATTACAATTTAATTTGTCTCTCATCTTTCTTGCAGCCTGGGTTAAGGATGAAATAAGAACAGCTGGAAGTGAACAAAAGTTCAGCTCTGCTCTGAAGTGGGGTCGCCACCTGGCTGCTTGCCCAGTGGCCTGGCCCACCTCCCTGTGCCCTCACAGCCCGAGCAGGCACTAATGGATGGTGCACACACAGCACCCAATTGTTGGAGCTGCCCTGCCTCTGCCTCTTAGCTACATTCACCTAACCCTTCTGCTCAACATGGAAAAATTCAAGTATCGCTAATAGGCAGGTAATGCCTCTTCCAACGTGAGCTGACTGTGTACAGGGACAGAAGTATGGATGTTCAACTCTAATTAGGCACCCCTTTGGTCTGCTTACATGCTGGAGCAGGATCTGAGTAATATGGGAATACTAACAGGAGGAACACATTTAAAGCAGCCGCTACATCTTTTCTGATCAAGAACAGTCTCAATCCTGAATGCAGTTTATTTCCATTGTTTCAGAGGAATCTATACTTCAGCTGTAGAGTATAAAAAGAATGGATTTGCTTTTAATATAAAGCGTAAGGGTCAAGCGAATAACAGCTCCTAACAGCTCTTTGATAATATTTCTATCACCTTAAGAAGGCACACACAAAAAAAACCAAAAAAACCAAAAAAAACCAACCCAACCTCCTGTGGAAAGGAAAGCTTTTACTTTCGGTAAGCAGCATGCAGAACACAGAGTGAATAAGAAAAGCCCATCATGCCTCACTCTCCCCTTGAGGGTACATTTATCTTTGCCCGCAGGCAATTTGGTCTTAAGGTATTTTGTTATATATTGACAGGACTCCAAATGATATTTGACACTGCAACCCATAAGACATGCAACAGAAAAATCTTCTGCAGCTCGCCCTACATTTGGCTGCAGTGCTGTTACAGCTTTGCTGCTGGTCTGCAGCCACATCCTGGGTCCAGGGGCTGCAGCAACACGTGTGTGTCACTACATTTTGTATTTTGAGCCCTCTCACCTCTCTGAGTCACATATGGGTCAATGCTGTTTATATTTTCCTGCTTTACATTCAAAGATTAAGATAGGAAAAAAAAAAAAGTCTGACCATAATGAAATTACCTAAGTGCAACTTGGGTAAGATCTCAGATTCAACTCTGCGTGTGCCTGTGGCCCCTTCAAAGAGGAAACAGGGCAGTTTGTCCTTTGAATATATAGAAGCCTGAACAAAAACTGTTAAGAAAGAAGCAGGAATAATTAAATGTTTTGGAAGCCAGTCTTTCAGCAGGGATACACACCTAAGATTCTCCTTTTGACTCATCGCATCATATCACAAATGCGCAAGGATTACTATTATTGTTACAAATACACACCATGCCCACTCATTCTCTAGGTGAAGCCAGCAATCAGTGTGGACTAAGAAAAGGAAGCATCACATGCAAACCCTATCAATTCACATTTGTGTCCTGCCAGCAAAAAATCCCTTCACCGAAGTTAAACAAAACATCATGTCAGCAGCAAATCTAGGACTCCACAGGGGGAGATCCCACGTTTTCTGCACTGATATCAGCCACACCTCTGCAGCAGGGAAGGAAATGCAGCTCCTTCTAACAGCAACGAGCTGCAATTCCAGCTTCTGATCCCAGTGACCAGAAACACCGAGTTCTCTAGAAATCCCTAAAATAGCTTTGCATGCTTGCTTTCTCACTTCTGGTAGCACGTGCACAGCTATCCCTCCTGGAACCTACACAGCAAAACACCACACTGCTCTCTGGTCCATGAAACACCCTGACTTCCTCCACACTGAGGGAAAAAGAAGAGGGCAGAGCAAAAAGATGAGGGGATGGAGGGATGGAGAAGCAGAGTTTGCACAGGTGCTGGAAGAAGACAGCACAACAGATGGAAGGGGTGAAAGGAAGGACTACCCTATGTGAAGACAAGAAAGAATAAGAGAAGCAGCTCCCTGCACTGCTCCATTCTGCCACTGCTGGACTGTGCTGGCAGTTTTACCTGACAGCGACCTTGCAGATAACCTTGCAACGCCTCCTGGAAGCCCACAAGTGCAGGACAGTAGCCTGGGGCACGGAACAAATGACACAGACAGGAGCCAAGGGTTCCTTGAACCCACCATGCTCTAAAGGGAGACACTGAAAGATGCAACAGGAAAGCTGGACAAGAAGAGATCTGTGCACAAATGCCTTTTTCCTTCCCCTCCTTAAAGAAAAAGTTTCCTTCATTTTCCCACCCCAATCTTCGCCCTTTCATCTCCAAAACAGTGAGGTGCCAGGAAGCAAGAAGAACAGTTTTCAGTGGGGCAAATAAGCAAAACTGCCAGCTAGAACCACAGCAACAGAAAAGCTGCAAACTGAAAAAAACAAACACAGGAGAGGGGGTATCCAAGCATTTGTGGGCTACTTGGAAATAGCTCCTGGAAGTTAGTAACTTGAGTATTTAGACTGCATGGCTCTTACAAACCCAGCTGCAAGGCAAACATGCTCTGCTGCATTCCGGCTGCCCAGCTCACGGAGCGCTGAGCAACAGCTCTGGCAGTGCAACACCGAGTCAGGGGCAGTTCTGAAATGACTGCTGATGTAGCACACAGGGCTGTTGCCGTCCTCCACTTGTGCCCTTGGGTCAGCCTTGGGCTCACAGCCTGTCCCTTCAGCACAGAGTGAAGGCTTATGCATTCCATTTAGGGTGGTTAATCTCTGTACTCTGTGCAACTAGCCCACATCCTCCTTGCAGAGGAGACCAGTGTCCCCACACAGCCTCTAGCCTAGCACATCGCCTTTGGAGGATGCATACCCCCATACCGTATCCCAGCCAGTGGCTGGTGCTCCCCTAAACAGTGGCTGCAGTCCCCCAGCCTGTCCCTGGAAACCTGTCACCCATGGAGCCACATCCTCACCCATGCCAGGTAGAGATTTTGCCACGAGGGCACCAAGACAGAAAGCAAAGCAGCACATGGCACATAATGGCCCATCAAAAGGTGCTTTTTACTTCTATACTCAGCTTTTCTTCCCATTCCCCCAGCTCTGACTGTAAGGAGAAATGCCCCAGCTTCCTTGTCACCACCACAATGTTTTCCCTGCTCGTTTCACAAACAGAATTGCAGCATGTTGTGTTTTATATAACATTTGAGTCACTAGGGTTCTGCCCTGGTATGGAGCAACTCCAGTATCAACTTCATCAGGTTGAGCTCTTGGGCATCTTCCAGCCTCTGAGACCATGTTTAAATCTTTATTCTTGGTTGTCTTAGAAGCCCAGTGACATTCTCACAGAACAAGGAAGTCTACACATATCCAAGTTCTCTGCAATTACAAGATTATAACATCCTGAAAGAAAAACCCCAAAACCAAAAAGGAGACTTTTCAGTAATTTTGCATTTCTTGAAGGTTTGCACTTCCAGGAAGCTCCAAGTGACCTTCCCCACTGCAACAAGATTTGCTGCTTTTCCTGGGAAAATCACCATCCACTCCTCTGCTGCGAGCACATCAGCTCTTGCCTGGGTGTGCAGATGCTGCAATCCCTGGCACAGGGCTCCCCACGCCCCCCAAACACACAGCTCTGGCAGCTATTCCTGCGCATTTCACATCGTCATTGTGGTTTGATCAACCCAGTGTGCACCTTGCAGACTCAGGAGCATCTCCCTCCACATAACAGGCTCCACGTAACAGGCTCCATATGAAGGATGAGGAGGCTGGACTCCACAGCCTCCCCAGCCCCAGGAAGACCCTTCTCCCCCCACCAGCACGCAGCACCAAGGCTGGCAGGGCAATACATCACACAGCAGTGGTACAGGAGATATTGAGACACAGGAGCTATTCTTGTTGGTGCAAAGCCTCAGCCAAGTACGCAGGTGCCCTGGCAAAGCTGTGATTTATTAGTTTTATGCCGACTCGCACACTGCCTCAGAGACTGCAGTGCAGATGTGGCTCTAATCCTCAGCAAAGACACTCTTCAATCTGCTTATACACCTCAATTTTACATTTCTGTGCTAAGCCTTTTTGATGAGCAGACGTGGCTTACAGGTGGAGGCACAGTCAAGTTTGCTCCACAAGTTTTTCATACTGCAAACGGTATGAAAATCGCAAACCACAAATGCTACATAAAACTCTTTCCAAAGAGAAGCACCATTAAAAGCAAAAAATTTCAGACTTGAAATATTGGCTGGCTGAATTTTATGAAGGTTGGTTTTGAGTCATATGCAATCCACATTAAGATGATGAATATTTTCCTATAGGGGAGAGACTTAAGTTGCCCTAATCCAACCAACTTGTTACTCCTAATGCCAAAAGGAAATACAGCAACACCCATGCCCTTTGCTTCTGACAAACCACCACTGGAATGACTGGAACACACTGCAGCTCTTCCCACAACTTCCATCAAATCCTGTTGCACCAGACCATGCCGTCCAATATCCTCCAGCACTTCATCTTGGCATAGTTGCCTTTGCTGGGGCATTACAGGGAGTGCCAGCTCACGTAATCACCGAAGCCAGGAACACCTAGTTCCAGAACACTTACAGACAAAGCAGAAAACAACGAAGCCCTTCTTTCCTGTGCTAGACTTGTACCATTCCTTGCAACAGCAGCATATGATTCATCACCCCACATTTGTTTTAAGATTAGGGGTTTGACTAACTGTTTGAGGCACCTTAACACCTTAGATTTTATGTGTATCTTGTGCTTGATTTGAAAGCTAGATGTAATTTAAATGGGGGGGGGGGGTGTGAGAGAACTTAAAGTTACAGCACTTGAATTCCAGTTAAGAACAGACTAATGGTATTCACCTTCCGATACTGAACTACATAATTATCCAGGAAGTGTTTATCCAGTTACGTACACGAAGGCTTCACCTCACAGAGTCTTGTGAGAATCGGAAGTCAAAGGAGACATGGAAACAAAGAGCTAGTAGTTTCAAACCCTGAATAACAGAGAAGAATATGAACATTTATTAAGCACACAATAAATAAGAGCAATGTAACTGTTTTCCATCTTAGCAGCCCTAACACACTACCAAGGGTTCAAACGTCCGGTTAAGAACACATAATATACGCTACTAAAATGGGTATGATGCTGAACTCTTTATCTACCTCACTGGAAGTCCAGGGTACTCCTGGGAACAGGTTTTGCCAAGGCACTGGCCTCCATCTCCAGAAAGACAGGATAATCTTCACAGGCATCATTTGGTAGCTACAGGTTTTAAATGAATTAAAAGCTTTTTCACTAAAATGTTTCTCTGCCAGCAGGGGAAAAGAAAACACATTTCTGCCAGCAGGGGAAAAGGAAAAAAACCAATCCAACCAAAACAAAAACCCAGGAGCAGTGGTTAGTGGCAACCTGTCAACTGTTTTTTTTTCCATTCAATTGTCTTGATGGAAACAGCAGACTGCACAGTGAAGGTAGAAAGAAGAGGAAGCAAGCAGGAGATGCTACTGGGATTGTTCTTTAATGGCAGAACACACAGTATAAACAGTCAGAGTTTCGAAGCTGTACAGCACCTAAGGAAGAAATCAAGCCATGTGGACACAATGCATCTTGAGGATATTTACTGTCAAATCAAACACTTGTCCTGTTTGCTCCATACATAAAAACTATCACCTACCACACCTCACTGGACAAGGCAGCCACACCTACAGTGGGCAATCAGATCAGGGCCACTGCCCAGGGTCTGAGTATATCTGAAACTGCTTTCTTGGTCTGTTCAAAAGCTTTGCCCTACTCCCACATTATGCCTTTTAAAGATTTATTCAATAGCAGACTACTGAGACATGCTGCACTAGCTTCTCAAAAGGAGGAGGTCATTCAAGACAATTAAAGTACGGGTAGCAGCATTCAGACCTTTAAAGAATAAGTCTCTTTGTAGTTTCAAAGTATTGTTCAGCTGCACAGATAACCTGCATTTGTGGAGTGATGCAATGCAAAATTTTCATTATGTACACGGCCACGCTGTTCTACTGAGTACGATCTCCTTTGATAAGATGTGAGTTAGTTTCCAGAACTGGAATCAGCTCTACAATAATGTGCTGAACAGAACAATAGTCCCCTGAACATGACTGGGGTAGACAGTTGTCACTGTGAGAAAGTTTTGAAATGGAAGAGGAGAACCTGAAATAAAACTAAATAAAATCTCTTTGTCCCTAGGAGCAACAGCAGTACGAACTCACTATTCACCCACTACTGATATGCACAGGAGTTCATCTAAGGGTAAGAAAGAAGAAAATGATCTTTTAAACCTGTTACCCATTTTACAAATTTTTCCTTTCTTCACAGCCATCAATTCTGCCTTTTCATCTTACAGCACATTTACAATGCATAAGGAAGAATTTCCTTCACTGTCTCAGTGGCTCGTTGAGATCCCTTTGCAGGAAAGTTCAGCATGTTTTCCCTGTCATGCACAGTAGGGAATCACTTCTCTGCGAGTTGAGGTCAAGTGCCGCTATATTTGATCCCAACAGCACCACCACATTTTTTTTTTCCTAGATATCACTTAGGAAAAAAATAAAAAAAAACAAAACAGACGACCACATGGCCTTTTAATCCCATAAACTTTAGTCTTTATACACAAACTGGGAATTCCTGTGAACTCTTCCAGTTCATATCCAATATATGGGTAAAAAATAACTACAAGCAAAGGCTGATTTTTACTGGTGAAAACACAAGCAAGTCTGTCTGGGAAAAAGGGAGCTCCACTAAGAAAAAGAATGACAGGCTCTTGGGATTCTGAAGGGAGCAGTAAGCTTACAAAAAAAAAAAACAAAACTTGGCCTGAAGCTCAGCTCTATGCAAAGCAATATTTTCTAGATCTTAACCTTGATAGCATTTCTCTTTTACCCTCCAAAATTATCCTTGGAAAAATAATTACCAGAAATTTAAAGCCCTGAGATCACCACGCACAACATCGTTTCCGCACTAGCGACAAGACACAGCCACGGCTCCGCCATCAGCTTTTTCTCCCGCTGCCCTGAGGAGAGGCAAGCCCTGGCTCAGGTGCAGCCCCGCGTTTCACTGCCAGCCATGCTCACCCTTTGCCCTGTTGCAACAACCACACCGCGATACGATCTCTTTCTGCCTCGGGTTCTCAGAGCAAAACCTTTTTGCCCACTGCCCCCACCCACAAGTCTCTCACTGGGGTGGGATTCAGCTGGGACAATGCGAATCGGGACTGGGGGCGGAAAGGGGGAGGACAGGAGAAACACAGCACAAAGCTCGTTCCTCTCTCGCTCTTCAAGTCTTGCTTCTTTTCATCTGAAAGAGCCCACTCAGTGAATTCCACAGCGTGAGATCAAGCCCATGCATTTTCTCTGGTAGGGTGTTTAGCACTTTTTCAGCAGTTTTGTATTTGAGTGGTCATCTAGAAATATTTAAGTTCTTATGGAGGTTGGAAAAAAAACACATACAAAACCCATTTGCTTCCTTCAAGAGTGACATGTTTGGGGTTTTTTCAGTCTATTTGTTCAATTAATATAACAATATTCACCAGCAAAACAATAAAACACATGAACACATTGAAACAAACAAAATTTGATTTATGACTTAACAGCATCCAAAAGCATAACCTGAAACACAACCAGTCTTAAAAAAAAAAAAGAAGAAAAACATGAAAAGTTTTCCAGGTTTTCAAACTCTGAAAAAAACCCACAGAAATTGACATATTTATCATTTCTAGATGGATAAGGTAGGCATGAATGCCTAACTACTTCCAGCTATATCCTGATGTAACAAAAGACTACCTCCCATACCATCAAGAAAAACCCTCCCTTTTTAGGCAGAGGACCAAATTTAGTGCACATAAATATTTCATAACTTCATCCTGTCAAGAAATCAAACTGAATTACTTAAGGGCAATTTTCCAGGAGCTGCACATCCAAGCTCGAAGAATAAACTGAACTGATCATACCCATTCTTCTGCTTCATACTGAAAGGCCAGAAGGTGAAGCAACAGTGCCAAACTGGACATCTTGTGTGGATGTCACCTGAGAACATTATCCACCAAGTGCTAAACTCCATTAAGAAATGTAGAAACAACACAGTAAGACTGGCATCTTCTGAAGAGAATACAACTCCAGCTTTACAACCCTCTCCTATATCCTGGTCTGCCAGAAGAAACAAATTCTGGCTTTCACAAAACCTCATGAAAACTGAAACAAGAGCCAAGAAACAACTTGATGCTACAGACAGAGGCCAACCACAGAATTAAAAGGTGACTGAAGACAGACATCTACAGGTGGTTCTATTTCCAACAGCATGAAACATACGGAGCTTGCACTGACCTGGAGAGGAATTCAGCACCTGAAGAAGATATGAGGCCATTTCTGTGCAAACAAACCTTGACCCAAATATAAGAGCCACACCCTGATAAAACTGGCACAAGACACTACCTTGCTAACAGAGGTAGCCTTAAACTTCCTAAGCACTGGATGACACACATTTGGATTGGACTCTGCATTTATTTTCTTCAGCGTTGCATCGAGAAATTTTCTGACAGAGCTCCACTTCTAACTTTGCAAGACAAGAATCTGGATGCAGAGCAATCCTGCAACAGCCCGTGCTCCAGTCAAGCCCATGGGCACTGCACGTTCCCAACTTTCCTCCTTTAGAAGGCTATGCGCTGATTCACCGTCGCTTTCTCTTATTGCAAGACAACCTCCTCTGGAAAAAGGAAAAGCATTCTCTTCGTATCCCCAACACCATGGCGTCTGCGTTCTTTACAAACTATTGATTTGTCTGCTGTCTGTAGTGCCCGAAGTTAAAAGTTCATGCGTTTGAGTCGGCAAAACCAGACCCAAGAGCCGCTGAACCAGGCAGACCTAAACCAGCTCCAACCCGAAGCCCTTCACACAGGGCTCCACCTGAGCCTGCCTCCTGGCAGGGCTTAGTGTGGGGTTGAACCACTACTGCAGGACACCTACACCAACAGCTGCCTCATGTCTGGCCGTCTCAGGGCATGGGCAGAAGAGCTCAGCTCTGTTTACATCCACTTGCCTGTGCATATGCTCTTAAATGTGGCACATGGGACAAAAGCCTTTGCACAAAAGCCACAACATCTTTGTCTCCCCAACAATTATGGGATATTTACATCAACAGCTCCAACACAAGACCCCCCCTCCGCCAGAAAAACCCCAACAGCCGCTTGCTTCAAAACCCATAAACTTTCTCTACCCACAAAGCTTTTTCAGGGACCTTCCCACGAAGAAAGACAAGAGCAGCAGGGAGATTGGGAGGTATAACACACAGAGAGGGAAATTAATAAGTCATCAATACATACATCCTGTTAAAGCCTGAATCAGTGCCAGGAGCCTCAAGTAAATTAACAGCCTTAAGTGCAGTGACTGGAGGCCATCTTAGCTGTTCCTAGTGACAGAACATATTACCACAAGGAACTCCTTAACATACCAGCTTTGCCATTCTCACAGGACAACATATGTTTGACAGTATGATGAACAGGCAGACACAGTTAAAAAAGAAAAAAACTCTTTTCTTTAACCTGCTCCTGAGTGCCAGCTCTGTGGAAGCACTATGAGTGAAAGGAAAAATACTGCATAATCCAGGGGCAAAGTCAAAAATCATCACTGCATTATGAAAACTGCAGTTAAGTAATAAAACAGTCTTGGTCTTGACCTGTACACTGGAAAGTAACAGAGGACGACGCCTCCTGATCATTTTTAACTTTTCAAATCAATACAAAACTTGATAAATCAAGAACTGCTCCATTACATCATAAAAGTACATGGTGACTTCATAAGCTAATGAATTAAAAAGCCTAGAATTTTTTTTCAAATTTATAAGTTATCTTCTGCATTCCTTTAGAGAGCTGGACAGTTTTCGTGGAGCTACCATGCAATGCAGATACACATTATTACAAAGCAGCTGTCTGAGCATTTATAAAATAACTCCCATATTTCCCTAGTTGTCTGTGCTGACACATTACTTTCCAAGACATGGATCTAGGAAAGGTAAAACGGTGCTGTCATAGCTGTTCTGTCAGACCTGATTCATATTTCCTGGAGTAAACAAAAAGCTGCAGACTCGGAAACGGCAGGTGAGCACCCAAGTGAACTGTAATAAAAAGTTATCTGGAGACTGTAAAGGCTTTTTACATTACTCCTTTTTTATGTTTGGTTTTTTTTTGTTTGTCTGTTTTGGTTTGTTGTTTTTTTTTTTTTTACAGGTCCGTGGCTTTCTTAAGGAATTGTAACACAGGGGATTTAGCCCACTTGGCTATTTTGTATGCCCTCTTATTTGGCCTTGTTGTAGCATCACTTCATCAAAACACCGGGTCTCCAGTGCTGAAAATGCCCTTCCAAGCTTAATTTGGCACTGCGAGGACCTCTCCGTGGGGAAGGCTGCTGACAGCAGGCAGGCTCCCCCGCGCTGCCCTCCGCACACACGGAGGGGGCACGGGGACACGTTACCCAGATATTTTGGTGCAAAGCAACGCGCGGACTCCGCGGCGACTGCGAGCCTTGCACCGAGCCCCGGCAGCGGCAGACGCCAGTTCCAGGACCGCCGGGAGAGCGCTCCCGGGAGCCACAGAGGACCGGGGCGCTCCCGGGACTGTGTCCGGCAGCCCGCCCGCAGCCCGGCGCCCGCCCGGCCCCGCTCCCCGCCCCACGCACCGCTGTCCAGCCGGGCGATCTGGGGCAGCCGGTAGGTGCTGACGAGCAGGTCCAGGGGCACGGCCACCGCGCTCCACTTCACGTCCTTGAGGCTGCAGCCCAGCGGCGGGCCGGGGTCCATCTTCCCGGCCCGGGAGGGGAGGGAGCAGCCAGACAGGCAGCGCCGGCGGGGTGCTCCCACCCGGCGGGGCGGCTGCCAGCGGAGGGGGGCGCCGGGAGGGACGGAGGGAGGGCGGCTCGCTCTGCGCCAGGCGCTCGGGACACGCGGGGCTAGGCAGAGAGGGAGGCCCGCCGGGCGCCCGCTGCTGCTGCTGCGGCGGCTGCTGCTGCCTCTGCGGCTGCTGCTCCCGCCGCCCCCCGGGACCGGCTGGGGCCGCCCGCCGCCGCCGCCGCGCCTGGCCCAGGAAGCGCCATCCCAGCACTGACTAATCAACAGGGTGCGAGCAACGCCTGCGCAGCTGCCGCTCCTCCCCGCGCCGAAAAGGAAAGTGCCGGGCTGCCCGCCCGCCCGGCGCGGAGAGCCAGAGCCACAGCCGGAGCCTGCCAGAGACGCCCAGCCCGTCCCTCTCACTCCACCCTCCGACCGCTCGCCCGACGTGCAGCCCGCACTTGGGCTATGTATCTGCTATTTTAGTTTTCACCTGTGAGTCATGTATATACGTGTGAGTTCATGTATACAGGCTGTGCGCACTGTTACTGCACACGTAGGTATTACATATATTGCGTATTCAAAGGTCTTCACATCATGGGAACATTTGTAGACATTCGTTCTTCAAAGTGGCTTATGTGATGAAATCTTATATGGTCTTTGTAAGATATTTTATTTAATATTATCTTTTATTTTTGAACATTTTGATCTCCAGGCTGCCAGACTGCAGAAACTCTGGGAAATTAAGCCAGAAAGACTTCTGGGTGGTTGCACTGTACTGTGCTCAAGTTTATTTTGTTCACTTCTGTGTCAAAACAGTTTATTTTATTGCAGTAAACTTGGCTACATTTAGGCCTTTACTGTTGACTAGAGACATGAAAGTGCCTTGCAGTGAATAGCAAAACGACTGACAACATCCATAGCCAACATCTCTCTCCAGGCTGCAGCTTCTCCATCTATCCTTGAGACTACTGGGGATGGCAGAGCTCTGGGAAGAGCTGTGGTACCAAGAGCCCTCCTGCCACTCACCCTTCCTCATAGCCTGGGTAAAGGGCCAGACACTGCTGCATGCCTTTGTCACTGCTGGTGCCACAGCACTGCCAGCACGAGGAGGGCTGAGACAGACACGCTCTTGTTCTGCTCTGCCGCAGAGACCGGGACTTTATCCATGGTCTCCAAGATGAAACAAAGACTGTGGAAACTAGTCGACATAGAAGATTACAGAAAACCCAAGTTATCTTGCTTTAAGTGGATCAAGGTTGGGTTGAAGCTAAGTCTGCTGTGGGTCCATGCTTTAGCTACACGGTGTGGCACTGGGTTTTCCCAACACTGTGGAAAAAACTTTGTTCTTTACAAAAAATGATTTTCTGCTGTTAGATCCTACCTACCAGAATTGTTGGCTTTAAAAATTTTAAAAATTTACCTTTAAATATACTTCTTTTCAAAGTAGTTTTCCTTTTACCAAGTTCACCAAATGCTTTTCAACATCAGTGAATTAAGCTATTGAAGTGCAAAGTAATATCACAGACTGGGTCAGGTTGAGAGGTACCACATTAGGTCATCTGGTCCAACCTCCAAGCTCAAGCAGGGTCATCCCAGAGGACATGACACAGGATTGCATCCAGACAGTTCTAGAATATCTTCATTGAGGGAGGCCCCACAACTTCTCTGGGAAATCTGTTCTAGCCCATGGTCACCTACCTGCACAGTAAAGAAGTTCTACCTCACATTCAGGTGGAACTTCCTGTGCCTCAGTTTCTGTCTGTTGCATTTTGTCCTACTGTTTGGCATCACTGAGAAGAGCCTGGCCCCATCCTCTTGACACCCTCCCTTCAGGTACTTATTCATGAAGTCCCCTCAGTTGTCTCTGCTCTCTTCTCAAGGTTGAACAGGCACAGCTCCCTCAGGCTGTCCTTGTAAGAGAGATGCTCCAGCCCTATAATCATCTTTGTTGCCCTCCACTGGACCCACTCCAGGAGCTCCATATCTCTCTTGTATTGAGAACTGGACACAGCACTCCAGATGTGGTCTCACCAGGACTGAGTAGAGGGGCAAGATCACCTCCCTGGATCAGCTGGCAGTGCTGTTCCTAATGCACCCCAGGATACCATAGGCCATCCTGGCCACCAGGGCACCCTGCTGGCTCATGGACAGCTTGCTGTCCACCAGGACCCTCAGGTCCTTCTCCACAGAGCTGCTTCCCAGCAAGTCAGCCCTCTGGGGTATCAGCCACTCCTCACAGCTTTGTGTCATTAGTGAACTTGAGCACTGTTGCTAAGAGCATTATTGCTGAAATATGGATAACATGGGTTTAGCTCATTCAGGCTTGATGAGGTTTCCAGGTGCAGTATGTAAAGCAAAGCAGATCAGATCAGACTGAGATTCACCAGGACTCGAAGCACTAGTCTGTCAGGAATTGTTCTTAAACATTATCTTGGGTACCATTAATTCCAGGAGAGATACCATCTCACAGCATATGCCTCTCTCAGATATTATGCACTTCTGCTGTCTGGGAAGAAAAGCATCTTTCACATAGAAATAGTTACTGCTGATTTTTCTTGAAACATTTTTTCATTCTTCCATACTATATGTCCTATGGGTTTTAAATCTGCCTTCCCATAACTGTGTTTGTGTTCTCTCCAACCAGTGAAAACCCAGCCCACTCTTAAACATTTTCCTGGAACAATGTGCATTTTAAAAAAAAAGTAACTTCTAGACACTATCTAAATTTCATTCAGTTGTCTCCAGGCAGAGTTCATAATGCTCACTAGTATTTAAATGTCTTGCTCTTGGAGTCACTTTGTTATGTGTCCTAACTGTACTCCAGCTCCACCTCCTTGGAAAATATTCTAATAGTACATAAATGGCATTCAAATCACCAGCATATTACAGAAATTTCTTGTTTTAACTGCACCTTACGTATAATTAACACTCTAGAGATAATTTTCCTGATGTCTAGCAATGTCTTAGTGTGATCTCTTACCAATCTCCTACTGGTATAAAATATTAATGAAGCCACCAGACCTGAAGAGCAAATCTGCCCTAGGGCCAGGGCCTCAGTTTAACAACATCTTAGTTTTTGTCTGTGTGCCTTTCAGCTGGTGTTCAGGGACAGTCTTTATGAATCAACAGAAAATTCTTCCCATAAAACCATAAGCAGTGGCAAAAGGACCCAGAATAATTCCTGAAATTATTCTTAAATGCATTTTGAATTGACTTGCACATTGATTTCACATTTATGCAGTAGTCTATAAAATCTTTAGTATATATGTATGCCATTGCCAATAACATTATTTTTAAAGCATTTCACATCATCCTCAGTTCATATATGTGCTAACATCTGAAAAGAAACTGTTTACAACAAATTCATTTTAGTACGAGTCTGGTAACATGCTTTACAGTGTTGTGTGCATACATCAAGTAAAACTGAGCTTTATAAAGTAAGTTTCAGGGGAAACCATAATATTTGGTATTTCTTTAAAAAAAGCCCCAGTAATTTGCATTCCTTGTTCCTATTTTTTTTATACCAAAGGCCTGATCTGCCTAATATTTTCAAATCCAGTGGCATATAACAGAAGATGCAGTGATCATTTCAGAATCAGATCCTGAATTTCTTTCTCTGAATCTCAGAATTACAAAATTATTTAACTTGGAACAGACCAGCAAGGTCATCGAGCGCAACCTTTGCCCAAATACCAACTTGTCAACTAAACCACAGCACTAAGTGCCACATCCAGTTATTTCTGCAACACTTCCAGGGATGGTGTCTCTATCCCCTCCCTGGGCAGCCTGTTCACAGGCTTAAGAACCCTTTCCATGAAGAAATTTTCCTGATGTCCAACCTGAACCTTTGTTGGCCCTTTCTCGTGAGAATGGGGTTTATTCCCCACTGGCACACTCCTGTAATCTACCATGATTATGTTTGGAAAGAGGCAGTTGTTTTGCTCCAGGAGACGTGAAAAGGAG
Source organism: Nicator chloris (assembly GCA_013400495.1). Taxonomy (NCBI): domain Eukaryota; kingdom Metazoa; phylum Chordata; class Aves; order Passeriformes; family Pycnonotidae; genus Nicator; species Nicator chloris. The sequence goes on along the minus strand of WAAE01014692.1, from coordinate 13,477 downwards.
AGCACTCATGGAGTGTGAGGTGAAGCTTCAGCTAGCAGGAGTTAACATCCTGCAAAAACTGCCATGGGAACCTGAATATCTCCACCTCCTGCAGGTGGGACTGGATCATACCTAAGCACAAGCAGTAGGAAACTCTGCACAAAGGAAAAATGTATAGAAGAAATTCCTTACTTGAAATTCTCATTAGCTATAAAGAGAAGAAATCAAAATTACAAATTAATCTGACCCTTTTAAATCTATTTTCATTGTTAGAAAAAGAAGGAGGAATTACGTGGAGTCTTAGATCTAGAGAACTAATAGATGAACTGTGAGTTCAGGACAGCTGAAAGTTCAGAGATCTACTGCTGAAAGGCAAAACTGCAGAATTTGATCTATACAGAGGAGGGGAAGGAAGTGAGATAAAAGATTAAGTTGGATGAATAATGAGATCTTCAATGACCTGAAATAAAATAGAAAGTAGGTCAAATTAATAAATTATTAATAAATATATAGACTATGCATGGACAAAACCTGAAAGATAAGCTCCCAAAAAGCTAGAAAATTGGATTTTAAAGACAGCAAGCCTGTTGATAAGATGCATAGTGGTGATACTAAGAAAAAAATTGGTCTGTTATTCCACAGAGGGGAAACTCTAATCATCACTGATGATGCTGATACTTTCAACCTCAGCCTTCAATTTTAGAAGGCAAATGTGATTTCACTCTAGCACCACTGACAAAAGTCTAAGGCTAGAAAAAGGAACAAATAAACTGGAAAATACATAGACAGCTTAAAGATTTTTGGACAGACTGGACCTGGTAAAACTCCCTTATGGTTCAAGCTATGTTAAAATTGCTACTGATTATCTCCAAGAATCAATAGAATGAGGTTCCAGAAAACCCAAAAGAGATGGCATCTCTCTCAAAGGAGGGAAGGAAATACCTATACGAGTGAAATTTCTACTTAGTAGAAATTTTAGTAGTATAGGTAGTAGTATAGTAGTAAAAAATTTCTACTTTTTTAGTAGAAAAGTGATTTTCTACTAAATGAAGACTATTTAACAGGTTTTGTGGATGGGAGAGAAAGACTGAGGATCATAAGAGTTTCTTATAAAGTGCTCTTAACAAAAAAAAAAACCCAAACAAACAGTCTAAATATAAAATTATTTGGAAATAATTAATACTCTAAAGCTGAAAGGACACATTGAACAGGATTTCACTTAGATCCATCTTGGATCCAGAACTACCCAGGACCTTCATCAACATCACTGATGACTGAACAGAGTACACATATTTGGAGACTGTATCTATAGGAAGAGGCTCCAACTATGTTGGAGCACAACATTACAATTCAGAGGGATCTTGGCAGACTGGAGCAACTGAAATGCCACTGAACAAGGAGAAACAGAAAATTTTACACATCTGTTGTAGTTTGACTTGACTGCTAAACGATTTTTACTAATTTTCACATCTGAGGTCTTGACTAAAACAGAAACAAAGGTAAAACAATCTATGAATCAAAAAAGATAGATTTATTCAAACTTACACTAAAAGAAAGGAGAAACAAAAAAAACTATGAAAATGTTACAAAGCAATTTTCCCTCCTTCACATAACAACAACTTTAATTCAACTACACGTCTAGTGTCTCATTCTCTTGTGGCTTGCTCGATGCTACGTGGGATTTCTCTCAGTCTTTGGGAATGTTTCAAAGTGTCTGTCTAGCTTTCAGTGAAAATTTACTCAGTCCACACTGTTGCTAGACAAAACACTTTCTGAACTGGCAACTGAAATGCCACTGAACAAGGAGAAACAGAAAATTTTACACATCCAAATGAATAATCAACTGCACAAGTATGTAGCAGGATAAAAAAAGCAGTTCTATGGATCACAAGCAGTGCTAGGCTACCCTGCATTATGTTGATGTTGGAATGCGTAAATAGGAGTATCACAAGTGAGATAATGAAAAAATAATNAAAAAGATAGATTTATTCAAACTTACACTAAAAGAAAGGAGAAACAAAAAAAACTATGAAAATGTTACAAAGCAATTTTCCCTCCTTCACATAACAACAACTTTAATTCAACTACACGTCTAGTGTCTCATTCTCTTGTGGCTTGCTCGATGCTACGTGGGATTTCTCTCAGTCTTTGGGAATGTTTCAAAGTGTCTGTCTAGCTTTCAGTGAAAATTTACTCAGTCCACACTGTTGCTAGACAAAACACTTTCTGAACTGACATATGAAATGCCACTGAACAAGGAGAAACAGAAAATTTTACACATCCAAATGAATAATCAACTGCACAAGTATGTAGCAGGATAAAAAAAGCAGTTCTATGGATCACAAGCAGTGCTAGGCTGCCTTGCATTATGTTGATGTTGGAATGCATAAATAGGAGTATCACAAGTGAGATAATGAAAAAATAATTTCAACTTATCCAGCTGTTTTTATTTAAACTGGAATAGCCTGCTCAGTTTTCAGGTCTACAGCCCAGGATAGTTGAGAACCAATGCAAGAACCTTAAGAGGAGGGAGACAAAAGGCAAAAGATTCTGAAAACTCAAACTACGAGGGGAGGGGAGGGGAGGAGAGGAGTTCACTTACATCAAGAGGAAAGGGAGAACCTACTTTCCATGTGCACCAGTTAGGTTAGGTATTAGGAAATTTGCTGCTTACCGGACCAGTTAAGTAAGGACTGTTGCCACTCAAAGACACTTTGAAATCCCTACCATTGCAGGTCTCTGACCATCTTCTTGCATTTTATCTGGGGCAGCTGATCAGAGGTTGAGATATGATGAGAACCCAGACAGACTCCCAAAATCCCTTCCAGCACTATTTCCTTCCTCTGCTATGGTTTTAATGAAGGCAGGGATTATCCTTTGTTCCTTGTTTTCAGATTTTGTGAAAAGCACTTCAGTGACTGGCCATGATGAGTACTCAGTAGCAGCTGTAAATACTCAGCCCAGCCCAGCCCATCCTTTTGCACCAGTTCTGCAGGCACACTAACCAGGCTGGGGGCACATGAACCTGGCACTATGCTTAGGCACATTTGGTCCCATGTGCTCCAGTTGAACTCCCTTTCTCAATACCAAATTTAATAGTATTTTGATATTATGACAATCTGCAAACAGCCCTCAAAAAAGAAGCAAGCATGTTTCAGAACGTTAGTGGCATTACAGAACAGTAAGGCAGTGGGGTTGGTTATTTTGGACGTGCTGGGATGGATCAAAACACAATTCTGCACAACAGCATTAGTCATTCATAAATGGTGATAAAATAACCACATCTCCTATGCAGGAAAGAAAAAAGACAGTACAGTCGCCACAATTCTTCAGATTTCTCAACTAGTGTTTGCTTTTTGCTCATCTGGCAGGTTTGAGTTGTGCTTGCTTTGCTTTTGATTAAAGAAAAAGTAACAAGCATCCTGATTCTGCCCTTGTTTAAAATTAAATAAGATATTCTCCACGGATTTTAAAGATATTACAAGTCCATATAAAACAAATCTACATGAGCAGAATCAGATACCTCCTCTATTCCTTCAAGAAAATAACATAAATATATCACTGTATCAAAGAAAGCCTTTTATTGTGATCATTTGTGACAAAAAGAACATTTGAAAACGCAGGTATGCCGCTAACACCTGCATAAACTATTTTAAAGAATTACGAAATTTAAATAACAGAAACATTATTATAACTGGATATATTCTGTTGTTCCATGTTTTCTGAATTCTTAGAAAGGTCCAACAACATACTTTGGTGGAAGGTGTCCCTGCCCATATTAGGGAGGTTGGAACTAGATGATCTTCAAGCTCTCTTCCCACCCAAATCATTCTATGCCACCAATCTTTATATGGTTTATCCTTTTCTCTCAGACATCACCTCTGCAGAGTCCCTATTCAAGGGTATTGAAGTAGCATGTATGTGTCTGAAATGGGTATGAAAGAAACTTAGCCAAAAATCCTCTGAGACTTGTGTTTTGGGAATGCAGTAAATATCAGGTACTTAAAAGAGATCTTATAGGATTTCATGTATCAGAGGGTTGCTTGTGTGATGATGTCAATGCTCACTGTCCATTGACTACAAATCTGGTATAAATAACACATACAAAAAAAGTGAAGGGTTTTTTTCTTTAATACACAGAAAATTCGTACACTTAGACTTATTTCTGCAAACGTTTCATTCAAGCAGTGTCACCCTGTGATGCATCTAATAATTCCAAAATCAGATAACTGTTTTATCTTCACATTAAAAATATGAAAATATAATATAAACATACAAAAAAAATTTGGCGACAAAGTCTGTGTAATACAAAGGCTGCCTAAACACTGTGTTTTTGGATTACAGGCTCACTTTTAAAATCTTGTATGTTCCTTTGTAACACTTGATATTTCCTGAAGAGCAAATGGAATAAGAAACAGTATTTCAGAATGCACAGCAGGTTTTCTTCTTAGTTTCATTTAGAGCCACAACATCTAAGTCATGCAATACAAAGGATTTCTGAAAAACAAACAAAGGCAAACACTTCGTTAAGATAACTACAACACAACAGTTGAGAAGTTTGCTTTTCCACATACTTTAATGTAAAATATTTGGTGCAGTCACTGGATATGTTTTTCCTTTGAATATTTAATTAAATGATTGAAGTTTTCTAATAAATTAGATGGAAACTGATGCCCACACAAGTCCCATTTGGCATCTTTACATTCTTTAGCTGCCTCAAACATCGCTCCTAAATCTGAAGGTGGCAAAAGTGTCTTTTGAGGAGTCACTACAAATCATATGTGCCAATCCTGTAAATCTTTACTCACATGAACTGTTTTATAAGTACAGGTTCTTCTGTTGAGTACACCAATTTTAGCTAATTTTCAGTTAAGTACCCTTATCTTTGAAGTATTGTGCATGGGTTGAAAAAGTCCAGTTGAAAGGAACAGGAAATACAGAAAATCAGTATTCACTGAAGAAAAGGCACAGGCTATTAACTGTTACAAAGGATGCTAACTTTTTGTGTGAAATTCAGTAAAATTCTATTTTCTTGCCTCTATTTAATAACCAGGAATACCCCCAAATGGAAACAGTTCAGTCTTTATCATGATGAGCTATCAAAATAGCACTCCACCCTCGTAAAACATTTATGTACTGATTGCAAAAACAGATTATAAGACAAATGAAAATCATCAAAACCAGGACTCTTCCTTTCAGCAACGAACTCAACTAGATAATTAATGTTGACCAGAGAAACAATCAAACCCAGTTGTGCAATGCAGAACATGTTGCAATCTTGTTCTCTGAAACTATGAAGACTGAACCCTGAACTAGGGCACAAAGACACACGGAATATTGTCACATGCCCAGGAAAATGAAAGCCCCAACTTCTCTACCTGCCACTCTGTTGCCTGTGTCTTGGCAGGTTTACCAACTAAGCACAGAGAAATAAGTGCAACCACGGGATTCACCACATTCCTCTCTCAACCCACACCCAAAAGCCATGAACAACCATGTCTGACAATAAAGAGAAGCCTCCAGAGACAACAGCTATCTAAGCTGGAATGAATGAAATCCAAAGCACAGGAAAAAAAGAAAGAAAGAAGGGAAAACAAGGCATCATGTAGTACCACACCAATCATGATTCAGAATTGAAAACTTACACATACAAAGTCACATAGTAGTTGAACATTGACTACATCCAGAAAGATTCACCTAAAATTACTTGGCTGCACCAGAATGAGGGCAAAATATAAAGTCTCCCCTGTGCTACAAATAAGCTTTATGCCTCTTTGGCTGAGAATATTCATCAATACTTAAAATTCTGGAGAAAACACATGGAATTTGTTTCCTTTTCCCTTCTGTAGCCATAGTCCCAGCTCTTCCAGAATGCTGGCTGCCCTGTGCCAGAGCTGTCCCCACAAAGAGAGTGGCTGAGCTCATTCCTCCCTGAGGCTGCAGGTGCCCAGGCAGGCTTCCACAGTGCATGATGCTGGGGGGAGAAGATGAAACATCTGAGAAGGGATCAAAAGTGATGGATAGAGGAAGGAGCAGAGGGCAGGAAACATCTTGTAATGTCTAAACCCCAGGATGGATGCTGAAGCTGTCATCAGTAAAATTATTAGCAAATACCATCTGACTAGAATATCCGAAGACTGTGGCTTACTGATTTTAGAAATTTCTTGTCATAATGAATTCTCCACATAATGAAGAAATACAGCAGGTGCACTTTTACTTTTTTTTTTTAATTTATTTTTTGAGTGGCAAGGACCAGGAGACATAACATTTTATTACCCTTGAGAATTCCTGCAAATACCAACACGCAGCTTTATAGCTTCTGATTACTTTTAACTTTTTACACAGTTGTGGGAGGTACAGGCAGTCGCTATTATGACTTCTGCTGGGCAGAGTGGTATTTGGTAGTCTGCAAGCATAGACAGTAAATTAAAAGTATGAAGACCTTTCTAAAAAAGGGAGCAAGGCAGAATAAAAAGTACACAAACATAACCTTGTCATCTCAAGGAACAAGATACCACTCTGGTTTAGAGATAAGATTCTGAAGGGAAAATAAAAGCTTTGGAAGATAATGGTACAGTAAGAAATTTAATTCCACTCAATTGAGACCAAGAAATAACATTGAGCATTGATTGTTGTGAACATCAACTAAATAGGTTTTGTTTCACCTGTGTTTTTTCTTGAGAAGAAAACAATCAGTTTAAGTCATAAAAGAGTTCTAGAAAACTCCCTATTTGAACAGTTTCAGAATTCAAGTTTCACTTACTTAGAGGAAACAGGTAGTTTGAAGATATTGCAGATTATACTTCAAGACCAAACTTCATGCTTTCAGTCAAAAGGGAAAAACTTGAATTTCCTTAAACACTTAGGATACTTATTTGCATCCTTAGCATTTTACTACTTAATAGTACTTTTAGATGGTAAGTAAGCTTTTCCCATATCCTTAGCAAGGACCTTCAGTACTGTTAAGTGATTAAGAATGGTGAAACACATTTGATAATGCAACAGTTCTTATAATCTCTAAAATCATCATTTGATAGTTCATCTACAAACTAGCCAGGACAGACAGACAAGAACCACCACTCCACAAATACAGAACCCATTTTAAAATCCATTTAAAAGTTGAGGGCTATTAATCACTTCAGTTTGTAAGACTGTTCCATATAGGCTCTTTGTGAAGCAAATAAGGGTCTGGGATCCGTTTAAACAAATGTGTTGCACACACATTTTAAAAGTGCATATTCATAATCTAGAGAGATACAAGTCCTGCATAAAGCACTGAAGCAACGATCAGATTTGGGCAATCCCACGTAGTGCTCAGCCTCAGCCAAGCCTCGGAAGAGGTGGGGCACCCCCTCTCCCGAAATTGCAGCAGGGAGGTATGCAAATCTCTCCCACCTGTGAGAACAAGGCGGGCAGCATTCTTCCTCCAGGGCTCCATGAACACTAACACTTCCAGCTCACATTTCAGCTCAGCTTGCTGTGATTCACTGCCCCACAAGTCAGCCAACGAACAGCTAAAAGCTGTGAAAAGGTGAGAAGAACCAAAATGGTACCAAGAAGCTGGAGTTTTCAGTATCTTGGGCAAAGTGGGGTTTTGAAAATACCGCCTCAGACACAGATGCCACTATACCCTGCAGTGATTTCAGTAAGATGTTGAAACTTCCTGCTATCAAATACTAGTTTTTCCTGTTAAATAGCACAGCAGACATGTCTCACCTAACTGGCAGGCATCTCTGCAAGCCAGTTTTAAACTTCTTGATTAAAACTCCCCTTCTGGCTGTCTCTCCTGCCCACTTCTAACCAGAATTTGTATCACTGGCATGCAACAGATACCTAGACACAGGAATTGTGTCAGTTGCTGATTTTTTTTTTTTAAATCAAGGCAAGAAAGCTAGGGTGGTATACCAAGGAAAATTCAATGAAAAACCCCCAACAACCTCTTTGAAAGGTTTCTAATGGAGTAAATATATAAATCTCCATTAAGCTCAGCTGCCCATTCCTTGCTGAAAACCTACTCAGATTAATGGTGGATCCACCTTCTCTTGCACCAGTTTTTGGTATTTTGATACTGGTTTAGTTATTTTGAAGGTGGGGCTCACTGTGGGTTTGAAAGAATGATGGGATTTGGCTTTATCCATATCGTGTCCCCAGTCAAAGTCAGACTTGGAGTGCTTGCTGAAAAATTAGAAGCCTTGGAGAAACAAACAAAAGAGACTGTAACTGAGGTTACTATTATTTATAACTTCTTTAAATTTTCAGGATTTTTACTCTAATTAAAAATGATCCTACTTAATTACTGCCATAATTTTGTTTATATTTAACAGTAATAGTTGACAAAGACTGGCAGAGAACTTCATGCAATGAAGTCCCATGTGACTTCAGTGCCTGACCTGCCATTAGACACACCTCGGTTATTAATAGTCCTGACACTTTTTATGTATTTCCCCCTATATTCTGTAATTCAAATTACCTGTTCAAAATGCAAGAGAGTAGTCTCACAATCACAATCAGCTGGACATGGCACAAGCAGCATTAAGCATGGGTTAGGGGTATATTAGCAGGGAAGGCAATCACTGTGGGAACAGGTACAGGAGCGGAGGATGGGAGGTCTGGCACAGCAGGATCTAACTGCTGCTGACTACATTCCTCAAGGACTCTTGATGAAGGTCTTGCTCCCAAAGCCTGCTTTTCCACCATGTCTAAAACATCTAACCCACTGGCAAAGCCTGGGGCTCTATCTCCCTCTCCTGTTACTGTCATGTAGAGACTGTAACAATGTTCTGCTGCAATTAGTTATTCACAAACTTGAGAAGACAGCTGTGGATCTTCTGTGAGGTTCCTCAACCCTAGAGATTATCTAGGTGAATTAATATAGTTGCATCATAAACACTCTATTTAAGGGAGCAATATATGTTCAAAGTCAATATCCTGCAGAAGCAGCAAATGCCAGAAGTAAGCTAAGTCTGTAACTTTCTTTTGTTTTCCTAGAGTTTATTTTATATTCTCCTAATTTATTTAACTTGAATCATATGAAACCATACAGGCTGAGATATGGAGGCCTCCATAATCAATGGAGGGAGAAAGGCACCTCCAAAACACAATTTTATCCTAAAGGCTCATCTCTTTCCATTGAATAGAGATGATTCCAGACAACCTGACCAGTCATGCAAATTTTAGCTGGCTAGGATTGCATGCTAAGATGAATCTCATCCCCTATACGCAGATGTTGTGATTAAGTTTTGATTTTCATGACCTAATTATATGCTACTGTTTCCAGAAGAATATCTGGCTCATTCAATGTCCAGAACAGACTTTTTTCTAAAATTAAATAAGATAGCGTAGTTAAATTTTGCCTTGCACTGCACCAGCACTGAGTTGGTACCATTTATCCTTTGTGCTTTAATCTCTGTACCTCAGTTCCCACATGTGCAATGCTGAATATACCTGATATTACTAAGAAAGTTAAGGAGATAAAAATCTAAAATGGATCTAAAGTACAGCAGTATGAGCATTATGAAAAACCTCTCGAAGGAATTATTATTCTGTGGTCAGTACAAGATAAATAAAGGGCAAATAAAGCCTGGGGCTCCATGCATGACTAAGGATAATAAAGAAACACTGAGTATCCACTGCTGAAGACACAGGGATCTTTCAGACAAACTAACAATTCCATGAACATCAGCAATAATGAAATCTGATTTCCTATAGATTTGGGTCTTGAATTGAATTAAATTTGATATCTGTGATGCAAGCTCCAGCTGGAGTAGCTGGCTGAAGCATTTTTCAGTCTCTCTGTGTAGTGGTCTCTAATTTCCTATGAACTAATGTTGGAGACTTTCCTTCTGCAGAGTACTCTGCCTCTCACCTTATTTTCAAGGAACTACTCAGGAACATAATTATCTTTTAGTTTGATCCGTCAAATTTGTTTAAAATCAGCTAACAAGTTCCAAAGGTACTTTAAGAGCAAAGGGATAGAAAACACAGTATAATCTCAACAATCTTGTTGCCATAGGAAAGAAATGTAAAGAAATGAAGGAAGGGCAAAATTGAGGCCTGCTACTTCTGAATGTTCATCTCAAATGACATCCAGCTGTTAAACATTAAATGTTACTCTCAACAGCACAGGGCAAGGTCTTAAATGGATTTTCACTGTTCTCTACTCAGCAGATATATGTTTATTTAATATGATTAAAATAATCTTAGTAGTCAATCACTCTTGGGAGGTAGGCAGAATATAGGTTTTGGTTAGTTTTACGGCAGTTTTCAGAAAAAGGTGGTAACTTCATTCTTATTTTACTTTTTTTGAACGGAGTTCTCTCTTGATCCTAGTTTAGAAAAATACCAACAATCACACCCAAAAGGACATATAAAAAGGCTTGTAATATTTTTTTGAAATCCTACTTGAGAACACTACTGCTTGCCAGGCATGAAACCAAAGAACACAAAAGAGCAAATGCTAACTGCATTCTGGGTGGTATTTTTTTGGTTTTGGTTGTTTTTAGAGGACTGACTCACATGTCAAAATAGTTCACTGGCAACCAGAAGCATTGTCAAAGAACAGCTGTCATCTATTAATGAACAGGTTTAGGCATATCTGAGATTCATGAGAATTGTGAATAAATAAAATACTGTTATTTGTCAATATGACTAAGCAAACTCCTGGAATAATCTATGTCATTAACATTTATTCCCACTGCAGTCTTTCAAATACAATCAAATTGGTTATTATTGCCCTTCTCCAAAAATTCATCAGTCAGAGGAAGTTAAAACTCAAGTACTGCATTCAGTTATTATTAACTGATTAGTTTGAAAATTGCAAGTTCTCAGAAATATGGCATGACTCCTCTAGCTGTTACCAATGTAAACTGTCAAAAAAACCCATCTGATGGCTTTAATGAGACTGCCCATGTAAATTAGAGCTGCAGGACCAAGACCCAGCATGGAATGGCTGAGATGGAAAGTATCTGAAAGGTCAAGCAGCATTTAGTTATCCAGATCACTGGGATACAGAAGTCTTCTCTCTCCCTTAAGCCCTCTACAAGAAAAACTGCAAAACAAGAGACAGGAAACTGCAGCACAAAACAGTGACAATACACTGAAACACTTGCCCTTTTTTGTTTTGTGTTGTTTAAATGTCTTTAATATGAAACTTTTTAATATTTTTTTTCCTCAATCCACCACTGAACCATAACTTGTTCTAAAGTTTGAAAGAATCAAGAAGCTTAGTACTTCTGTATGAGCTCTGTAACTCTGGACATCAATCTTCCCATCTACAGGAGTGTTTTGTGTAAATTAAGTTACTAAGGACATGTCCACAGTAGATGGCAAGCAAGAATGTACATAACAAGTCCTAGATTTCCTAAGATTAATACAGTTTACTGCAATGCATGTGAGAATGGTCTACTGCCTGCCAGCCTGCCCTGCTTATTTATCCTACTTCTGAATCAACTTTGTGCAGTTCCCAAAAGCATGGCCATAACAGACTCTTCTTGGGAGTTCCTTTCTTCTGTGGAACTGGGAAAGCAGTAACATGATTCCACTGAAGCATCTCATCAGTCTGGGACAGATGGTCCATTGCAGAGGGCAGGGAGGCCCCATATCCCCAGGCACAGGTGCCTTGGGCCAAAACACTGTGCAAAGCTGTATCTCCTTTTTACAATCAGCAAATATGTATATCTCACCACTACCAAATGGATGTATGACTGAAATTATCTCAGACTGGCATCTATCATGTCATTTTTCACAGCTACCAGTCACATTTGCTACTGCATTTTCCATTCTCCAAAATTTCATCAGTTAGAGGAAGTTAAAATTCAAGTACTACATTCAGATTTCACAGTTTTGTGAACAGGCAAATTATTTTGTCGAACCCGAAAACCATGATGAAACTGTATGGTAGATTTTTTTTTTTCCCAGGCAAACTCTTTCTTATCAGGCCAGTGGTAAAACCAACTGGGCTAAAGGGGTTCTTGTTTAAATCAACAAACACATTTTACTAAAAATGGCAAATTATACACCAAACTAATGGTACATGATGCCTCATCAGGATTCCAAATGTTTTCAGCTAAGGTGAAACATTACTACAGACAAATATGACAAATTCTCATGGGGACGTTTTCCAAACACACATATATGCAGAGCATACAACTGTTCAAAGCAGTTCTAATTAAAACCAAGCAGTAGTATAACATGTTCAACATGGTCTGAATTTTTTTGCCATGTTCACACTACAAATCCCATGAATTTTCATGAAGGTCAGTAGGAATACTGAAGTTTCACTTACCGTAAAATAAGTGCAGGCAATCTTAATGCGAAAAATCCCCAAACGTCATTTCTGCATGTGCAGAGAATTCTCTTTGATATCATCCAAACACACTCTGCAGAAATGCTCACTTTGCACATATTTGTCATTGCAGCAGTTATGATCTTAGTTATTGTTTTGTAGTTTTCATGTTTCATACTAACAATATATTCTCTATTTACAGTAGACAATGTCTTTTTCATTTACAACAAAATCAGTTATCTTACTTTAGACTTTTTCCAACAAGCTCAGTAACTCAAGAGCTTGCCATTACCCTCCTGTTCTAAACAATATTTGACTGTTCAGCTGCTGAGCTTCATTTTCATGTTAAAGTAACCAAAAAATTTTTTTGCCTTTTTTTTTCCTCCTCCAAAATAACCATCTACAGCTTGTGTTACTATGTAGTATGACAGGACCCTGATTTAGAAGCAGTCCAACCCTGAGCTATTATTCTGACCATCCCCAATGGCTACTTAATCAAAACACTGCTACTTGTGACTTTGTCAGTAATTTTGCTCATTTATCTTTATTATGACTTGAAGAGTATTCGGAGTGGAAGGTTAGTTTTGTATAACTAATATTGGTGATGAATGGCAGTGATAATACATTGCATGAAGAACATCAATTAATGTCTAAAATAATATTCTACTGCCTAAAAATAAATTGCAATGCAAAACATTTTCAGAGCTAATGAACAATAATTCAGCCCTACAAGAGAATTGCAACTCTGAGGAGTAAGGACCTTTAAGCCAACACACTCAAGTTATAGATGCTAACTCTGACAGCTACAATATTGATTCTACCACTAATTAACTCAAATCTTTAGGCCCTGATAACTTCAAAAGCACTAGTGTAAATCAGCCAAACAAATAGCTATGAACCTTGGATAAAACATTTGATTGCTGAACATAAAAGCTCCATTGATCCATCATCATGCAGCATGTTCACTGTGTGCACACTCTACAGAAACCTAGAGGAAAAAGGAATCTTCCTGGCACAGATGTGGAACTACTCTGGAGCTGTTAACCACTCCCTTAAAAAAAAGTATGGGAAATAAAGCCACAAATCCAGTCTTCTGGAATTTTCACTTTCTCTCTGAACTGTATTGTACCTGCTCATCTCCTGTTTTTCTCTTCTCCCATGATTCTTCTCCACCATGTTCTTCCTCTGTATGCCTGCAGCTACAGGATCCCCCAA